>JADLZK010007534.1:600000-1023320 GCA_015847255.1 Hyparrhenia diplandra
ATGGTTTTTGAGGCCAGTTTTTGTTGGATCAATGTGCATAACGGGTGGTGGGTGAAAAAAAAACTCTACTTACTGTAACACTAGAGATAGACACCTCTTTAATTAACCACACAAAAAATCAGAGGAAAGAAGAAAACCACACCAACCACTCAAATGAAATTATGCTATACATCTATTGTTGACTCATCCATTATCTAAAAAAGATGCCATAAATACTCAAACACTAACAAAAATAATAGGTTTTACGTCACAACAGTTATTATCTCGGCCATCTTCTGCACATAGAATGGTCTTAACTAGAGTTCAATCCCATGATGGCCATTCCTTGGTGACAACCAATCACAATCCTACACACAGTTAATATATGCTTCATTAGAGAAACATTATGCTAGCCTAATATTCATAATATATAAATCGGAATATATGACAACAATGTTAGAACCGACTAAAAAGATGAACAACTAACAAGCATATTGTGTATGTAGACTATTAATGCTCTGGTCTTGGCATGTATCACACAAATGTTCTAGTATGGTGGTGAGGCGAATAGTGGTAATTTGGTTGACAAAACAGAGACTAGCTAGTTTATGATCCAGGTCGCCACAAATGCACCATATTCAAATTAAGACTTTTATTTGAAGTTATGATGAAAAATATAAGAGGAATACTATACATATGCAGAGTTAGTTTGAAGCAAATTTTTTGATGTATGGTGTTACACAAAAATAGGCTACAGGTGCCTTCTAAAGCAATATATTAGCAGCCGTTTTGAAATGGCACATGGCAATCTCATCCTCTTTTTGGAACCTAAACTTTTAGTGCAAATAGTCCATTCTTCTTGCATAGTTTCTAGCTAAAACAAGTCAAGAAATATATACTTAAATATTTTTTTCTCTCTCTCGAGGAAAATAATAAGTCAAATGCATCCAAAATGGAATTAAAATTCCTGGGATGGTAGGTGCTACCATAGGGTCTACGGATTTAACTAGGTACATAGGATTTCACACTAGAACCTTCACCAAATTTGTCTACTAAAAAATAATACAAACATACAAGTTTGCAAAAATGAAAAGTTTTGTTGTTTAATTCGGGTTTGTAACCGAAGGAGTGTTATGGGTTAGAACATTATCATTTCATGATTCCTTCAAAAATACGATTGAAACTTATAGTTTATAGATACTCTCTTTGAAAGAAGATACATCAAAGCATAAATATCAAATCATATTTATTAATGAGGTGTCAAGGATACTACAATATGAAGTTGTTGAAGCAATGCAAAAATGTAGAAGCATTAAATTTATATTTTTTCTTTTCAACTGGTGATGAATAGTAATATAAAATAAACTAAAATAATCTGTTACCTTCTTAAGTCTTTGATATATCCAAGAGCATGAACTACACCAAGGTTAATACCAACTATGCTTTCGAGCCTGGAAGATTAAAAAAGATAGCTATTATGAAAGTACAAAAATGAACTTTTACAACTTTGGGACTGTTAATACCAACCACACTAAGGTTAATACCAACTATATGCACCATATTAAGATCCATGGTTTATGAAATTGTATCTATCTAGATAACACAATATTTTAATTTATCAACATATATGTATGATAAGTCAGTTTCTACATGTTCTTCAGCCAATCGCTGTCATCTCACAAAGTGAAACTACTAAAACTATAAGAAAAAAAAAGCTTCCAACCTTCAACTAACTTTGCTTCAGAACTAATAAAAAACCTAAACAACATGCATAGAGTAGAAGTATTATTGCTGAAGCGTGTTCCTAGAACCATCAATAAAATGACAGAAAACAAGCATTTCAATGTACCTGTATGTAGTGGAGTTCCAAATACGAATAGTCCCATCATGTGAACCTGTCATTACTACTTGAAGTTCTGGGTGATAGTAGACACAACTAATACGACTTCCATGCCCTTTGAGTGTCTGAACAAGTCTTCCCGTCTCCATGTCCCAGATCTAATTAGCAAAAGAGGATGTGAGTGAACTACTGTAGTATTGTTTATGCCGGCATAGTAAGTTATTCTTCAGTAAAGATGCTATACTTGTGCAGTCCCATCCCATGATCCAACGATCAAATACTGTCTCATATCAACTGTGTAACTGTGGACACAAAGCAGGCCATCTTGGTGATCAGACATTGTAATTTTGCTCTCAGAAGAAGAAATGTTCCAGATCTGCAGAGCATAACAAAGAACAATCTATTTTAATGCTCCAAGGATTGAATTTAGTAATATTGATTTTGTGGAGAACAGTGATTATGTAGGAAAACCTTTTTTGTAGATAAGATCAAAATTGAAGTCAAACCTTGATTGTGTGATCCAAAGATGCAGTTGCAAAACTGTTGGTGTCCATTGGGTTAAAATTTACATGTTTTACTCTGTCGTGAGTGTCCCTCAAATGTTCGAGTACACTCCCAGTTCTTCTTCCAGTCCCGAGCTTTATCGGTCGATCCTCGGACGACGATAGTACAAGAAGGATCAGTGGGATGCACAACCAAAGATGTGATGTCACTATCGTGAGCTTCAATGCTTGTAACTTCTTCCTCTGTACGGTAACTATATACATAGATAGTCCCATAGCCATCACCAGCGACAATCCATTCCTCTCGTTCAATGAATTTAGCAGCGTAAACTATATTTGCAACACAACAAAATTATACATATGTTTGTTTGTGATGGAATGTTAAATGGAACTAAAATATTTTTCTTGTTTCTTTGCGACCTTTATTTTTTTAATTTAATATGAGAAGGGCAGAATCCTGGCTGTTCCTTATTTTGTTTTTCCTAAAAGAAAAATAATAAATGGAAATAGTAATACCAGAAAGGATACCTGGTCTCTGTGTGAAGTCAAAGGATTTAGCTATGGCCTGCACATAAATGAGCATATTCACTGTAAAACACAACTTGCTACCATTGTACAGGTGACCAGATGAGATGGAGCAGCAACCTACCTGCACTTGGTAGTCCCAAATGGCAACCTCTCCTGCTTGATTGGACGTCAGAATCCTGCATTGCACAAAGAAAACATTAAATATGAAAAAGACTTCATAAATCATTTTAAGCGCTATATATGCTGTAAGGCAGGAGATAACCATGGTTCCGTCCGATGTACGTCCACAGACAGCACACGTGAAAACTTCCTATTGGGTACAACCTAATTCAATAGAAAAACAGAGCAATATTAATTGGCAACAGTTATAACGTAGAGGCAATAGTTGAAACAAATGGAGGCAAATTACCTCGACCTCTGGCTGTTGCTGCTACCACATCACCACCATTAATTAATAAAAGAGAAAAAAAAAAAAAGAATACAAATACATTTGTTAGATGCAACACATATATATATTCTACATAAACAGTGGAAGTGTTTACCTGAACAGAAGTTGTCTCTTTTAGTGGGTCAGAAACAACACTTAACTTTTTCTCATACACCTTATCAGCTGCCATCTGTTTGGCTTCTTTAAAAAAATTGCTAAACTCGATGCCCGCTGAATCTAGATTAGTATTTTGCAACCCAACAGTATGTTCTTCCAAGCAAATGGTGCTCTCCAGGGTTAGAAACTCATCACTGCTCAGCTCGGATCTCTTCTTCTGATCGCTAACTGTCACTATGTGTCTGTAGATGCACTTTGGTGGCACAATGCAACAGAGTGGCATCTTTGCTATGTACCTCTTGGTGCACTTCGTCATAAGCCTAACAGCGACGTGGTCATCCGTCGTGTTTCTCAGCTCTAGTGAACAAGAGGTCAGCTTACTGGCCTTAAATGGTAAATGAAGCTTTTCGGGGTACACGTCCAGCAGTTTACTGGAGAGGGAATGAATCTACAAGGGGAAAAAAGTTAAATGAGTCCATGTGGAACAAGTTGTGCTCAAGGAAAACATGACACAATCGGAATATGAAAATTCCCTTAAAAACATGTACTTAGAAGTTTCTTAAAAAATATATATAAGAGATGCATATCGCGTGATCTTTTTCTAGATTATAGAAAAAATAGAGGTGTTGCTTGCGGTACCTCTTCTTCATCCGTTGAGCCATCACTCTCCGTCTGCTCTGGCCCACTACTTGGCCGGTCTTGATCTGGTCGTTTTTTTTTCTTGAGCCAACCAAACCGTTTTCTTCTTCACTGTTGCTGCTGGTGTTAGCAACAACTAGATCATTTTGGTCTATTTCTATCATTGCCAGTCCCTTTTCATGCGCAATCACTACCCTGTTGATTAAGATGCTCCTGATTACAAGTTTTTACAAGTGATCAAAGAGCACAATCTAAATAATGTGCCGTGAGCTGAGCAACAAAAGCCTATAGCGCTAGCCGCTAGCGGTGCGTTTTCCTTAGAATAAAGAGGTTATTGCCTAGTCAAAAAAAAATTGTAGCCATCCTGTCAAAAACAAAGTGCATAATTTGTGACTAATTAATTATGTAAAACCACTTGTCTTATATATTGACACCCAACAAACCTATAATTATAAAGTGCCCATTGTGTGCAAGACCTAGCCGTTATTTTTCAGGTTGCATGTCGAGCGGTGCGTTTTCCTTAGAATAAAGAGGTTATTGCCTAGTCAAAAAAAAAAAAATTGTAGCCATCCTGTCAAAAACAAAGTGCATAATTTGTGACTGATTAATTATGTAAAACCACTTGTCTTATATATTGACACCCAACAAACCTATAATTATAAAGTGCCCATTGTGTGCAAGACCTAGCCGTTATTTTTCAGGTTGCATGTCGAGCCGTTATTTTTCACTTGGCATCCAGGTGATCGAGGACGGCGACGACACGAGTCAAAAGTGCGGTGGACGCGTATGGGGTACGCTACTTGTAGCCCGGTTCGGTGGTTTAAGCCTCAAAACCACGGACAGGTTTCATGGGTTTGGGCCTCAAAACCCGAGCAGAGGTTCCAAGGCAGAAGGACGACACGTGGCGACATTGGTGAGGTTGCGTCGAGCAAAGCTACTGGTGAGGAAGGAGTGGTCTGGTTTGGCTCACTTAGTAACTAGGGGGAGTTTAGGGATGTAAAATAGGGACTATATATTGAGATAGCAATCCCCTCCTCGCTACCTCCTCACCTCCTAATCTGTAGTTTTTCATTCTAGGTTTTCTTCCTCTAGATGCTTTGCTCTGTGAGAGAGGTCCGCAACTGGATTCTGTAGTTGTGTTGTGTGTTTGTGGGAAGAGCAGGTCTTACTCTGCTAGTTCCCTCAGGGCTTTCAATCGAAACAATCGATCTGTGTTTTGTTCTTTGTTCATCGAGTTCTTCTTTTAAGCTCTTGTTCTTGATTTGTTCTTTTTGTTCTGAGGCTGTTTGATTAGATTTTCTCTTGCATAGTTTCGAGCCATGATGTGAGACGAAGCTTTCCTTCAAAGGAGATCATTCAATTCCTCATGAGCTCATAGATTGGATCTATTTTGTGTTTAGATCTCAAAATCTTGCGGGTTTGGTTCTCCTTGGTTCCCAAAGTTGTGAGGCTTGAAAGGCTATGATTTTCATGAAGTAGCATCTTAGCTATCTTTGGAGCCTGCCCACAAAATCTGGAACAAATCCGAATAGTTTTGGTTGCAATTCCATCGTTTTGGTGAAGAGGAGACCTTTTCACTCGCGTGTTATTCTTGTTGTTTCTATTAGTCTAGATAAGTCCAGAGTCTTTACTCACGGACTGATCACCCTTTGGGGTCGAGCACAGGTGGGTTGGGACTCCGCTCGGACTACAGGTAGTTTGTGTCAAACAGTCGTTTTGTCGACTAGTTGCTTTGTCAAACAGTCAGTGTGTCGATTAGCAATTTTGCCGACCACTCAGTGTACCGACAAGGTGTTTTGTCGATCTTCAGTTTTCCGAGCAGTCGGTCTGTTGACCAGTGTCCCTATGTTCATCAGTTTTGCTGACCAGTCAGGTATTTCGTCTAGCAATTTTTGACTAGTTATTTTATCGTTCAGCAGCTCTACCGATCAAGGTTGTCTGTGGTCGGTAGCTTTGTTGACCAGTTGGTTTTTCTTGCATCTTCTCGGGTTGATCCGCTGTACTTCTAGCACATCTCCTAAAGTATCACCCACCTGTTGGGTCGTGATCTAACCATGTTTTGGCGTCTCTAGTTTTTGTTTTGTGATTTTAGGATAACGACTGAATATTTTGAAAGAAATTTGAGGCTCTCATTCACCCTCCCTGGTCGCCAATACCGGTCCACCAGTCCCTTCTCTTCGGGTCTCTCTAGTTTCCATTTAGGGCCCGTTTGGCTTCACGGAATTCCCAGAATTGAAGAATCCGGTAAATAAAGTCTACAACTTTACTTACGTTGGAGAAGAAGAATCCATGGAATCCATTTTCCATCTCCCACCCTATGAATTTGAGATGGCTTATATCACTAGTAACGAAATGATTTTGCGTGAACCTGGAAAATCTTTACCGTGGCGGGCACACCGCTTGTACTGTCACGGTTAATACCCCAATTTTGCGTGGCGGGCGTTTTTATTTACCGTGGCGGGCACATTTGCCCGCCACGCAAAAAAAAATTACCGTGGCGGGCGTAATATAAGGCCCGCCACCGAAAATACCGAGGCCCAACCAGCCCAAATTGAGGCCCACTAACCGCTTCATATATAGTGCGGTTTAGGGTTTCCCCGGCGGCGGCCCGGCCCCTACCGCCGGGCGGCCCCTCCCTTTGACGCGGGCGGCCCCATCCCTACCGACGCAGCGGCCCCCTCTCTCGACGGGCGGCCACCCCTCCCTCGACGCGCCGGTGCTCCTTCCTCGGCGGGCGGAAGCCCAAGCGCGAGCAAGCCGGCGGCGGATCCTCGCCCGGCCAGGCGGATGGCGGCGGATTGGTGCGGCGGCGTGGCCCGCACCACCATGAGGGCACAGATCCGACTTCCTCAGTAGCAAGATCCGGCCGGCGGCGGGGCGGGTCGGCGGCGGAGCAATCGATCGGCGGCGGGTGCGAGGCCGGACCTAGGCCTAGATCCGGGCCCATCTAGGCTTTATTTTATTTTATTTTTTTGATTAACCGCGGCGGACACAGGCTGCCCGCCCGCGGTTGTTCCTCCATTTTCCGTGACCTTTCATGGGTGATGGGGCACTCATGCCCGAAGACGCAAAAATTTTTTTTGCCCGCACCCAAAATGATTTGGTTACTAGTGTATGTGAACTTTGTAAATTACGAAAGAGCTAAATTACTAAAACACATTTTCATGGTGTTTATAACGAAGCTCTATTGATATCACTAGTAGCAAAACCCATCACAAATATTGTTTTTCTGTAAACTTGGTAAAACTTTAGATAGTTTTATTTTTGATAGCTGAATAATCCATTATTTTTCTGGGAGCACGAAGTACTTAATTGTTTTATTTTTGATACCTAAAAATTCCATTATATTTCTAGAAGGAGGAAATACATACTTACTCAAGTGCTATCTCTTGGGGTCTCAAGGGTCTATTGGGGGTTGATTAGGATAAAATGAAAAAATTAATATAAAAGGAAATAGGTATAAAATGTTTAACGATGAATTCAAATGATTATTTGGTAATATAAATATTATTTTTTAAGATTCGTTAAACTCAAGATAGTTTGACTAAGGACAAAACTATAACACTTAATTTTCCTAGAACAGAGAGGTAGTATGATGTACTTCCTCCGGCTTGGTATTAGAAGTCGCTTTGGACAAGGTTTGGGTCAAACATTGAAAACATAAATCATCAGCAACTTTTAAGTTGTTGAGTTTGTAAATGTGAAAATTATATGAATATATTTTTTTAAAATAAATACTTTGTTAAAAATATACATATATCATATTTCCATAAATATTTTTATAATAACAAAAGGTTAAAGTTGTGTTTTGGAGACCGTGTCACTGTTCTAAACGACTTCTAATACCAAATCGGAGGGAGCATTTAAGCTTCCATAACTGGACGGGTTGTGTCTAGCAAATGCCCATGACAGTACAACCATGAACCATACAGGCACAGACCAGTTGCGATTGTTTTCTTGCATACCTTCTTGAGCCATCCATACATACTTTCACATCGATAACTCCTCTGAGGCCAAAGTTAAACCTTGTCTCAGGCCTGCAGAATACAACGCTTACATTTGTTGTCATTAGAGAAACATTGAGAGACGTATAGCGCATAGTATGAAAAAGAAGATTCAGGAAATCAACGAAACTCAGCTTGACATAGTATTAAGTGAAAGTGAACAAACGATGATTTTATATATAATCAGAAATAATGGTGGTAGTAAAGAAAAACAGTTTATAAATACTTCTGTTCGTTGATTCCTTTCTATCATTCTTTGGAAGACTGTAACGGAAGATGGAAAAAAGACAGAAATCTGTTTCTATTTTCTAAATAAATCTGTTAGGGAACGGCACGGTTTTGGATTACAAGGACAGCTGACGTGACATGCCCTGAAGGTCGTCATGACGTAATATGCTTTTACCTGAGGGTAGTTGGGTTCCATAGACAAACAGTTCCATCATCTGAACCTGTAACTAGTACTAGATGCTCGCCTTCGGGATGGCAACAGATTGCACTGACTTGGTGAAGATGTACGCCTTCAACTGTTTCAAAAACATTCGGTGTGTGCATGTCCCAAATCTGATTCAACAGAAGAAAAGGATTACAATTAATAATGCTTCGTGTATATATATGTTGAAATAATAATTACTGAGAAGATGACACGCCTTGACAGTCCCACCATAGGCAGCAGTAATTAAATGCTGCTGGTCACCATTGGCAAAGTAAACGAAGCACCTTATACGTGGATCTTTATATTCTGACAATATGAATTCAGCAGAACCAGGAGACCGAAGACTACAAATCTGAAGAACGATGGTATATAAACCGTCAGAAGGCTATATTAACAGATTGACTAATGTTCTGGATACAAAAAAAAAAAAAATGGTACAAGACTGAAACCTTTATTCCGGCACTGTCATAAACTGCAAAAGTATCTGTATCCTTTATGTTTAAAAAGGTGAGTTGATAGACATAGCCAAAGTCAACAAACTCAAATATTCGAGTGCATTCCCAGCTCTTTTCCCAGTCCCACAACTTAACATTTGCCTCCATGAAAGAAGCTGACAGCACAAACGGCTCAGTTGGATGAACTGCCAAATCAACGAGTAGAGATTGGTGAGCTTCGAATTGCTTCAACCGCTGCATTGTCTTGTAGCAATACACATCCATGTAACCATCGCTATATCCGGCGACAAACCATTGATTACGTGCAACAAATTTGGCCACCAACACATCTGGATAGCAGTCATTAATTATGTCTATTTACAAAGTGGGGGCGTGGGAAAAGAACCAGCTCGAAGAAGTCAAAACAAAAAATATTCACCTTTTCTCAGCGGAATCATATCGGACAGGTCCAACTCTGCCTGCACATAGACAGAAAAGCCGTTTATTTTACTACTCTGATCGGTAACCAGTACTCGTCCCACTGTTTCATCAAATTGTTAATTATTCTGCCTTTTTAAATATAATATAGGGTTCTGGATCTGCTACACAGTAAGCAAACTACTCCCTATACAAAGTAACAGTTGAAATAAATTTTAACCTTGAATTTTTATATAATTTATAATTGAATTAAATAATTAGAAAATAAGAAAATTAAAAAGGAAACTGCCCGCCAACTCTGATCCTCTCTCACGCGGGCAACTTCTTCTTTCCTTCCAGACATTGGCCGGCTACCAAATATGCCAGAAATCTCTCCTCAACAAACATTATGTGGATAATTAGATTATCTATCATGTTTTCCAATGCATAGGCAGGCAATTCAAATTCATGGATTACTTTTATGTTGTTTTATACAATCGTGAGAGGAGGGGAAATTATTTAGAAAATAGAATAGTTCAAATGGCTATTACTATTTTTGGTGACTAGAGTCTATCGAACAGATCTTTTTATGATATCGAATTGATAACCAAATGTTTCAATATTTTGTGACAATGTCCAGGATTTCTCTCTTTTTCTAGTGGGGCTCATGAATATTAGCGTTAGGCAAACTCTATTGAGGACCTCTAGTTAGAATTTTTAGGATTTAACTTTTTCAAGCGTGATGTACATTTAGTTGAAAACCTAAGCTCAAGTTATTATGTTCTTCAAGCATCTTTTTTTTTGACATCGTGAATCTTTATTTTATCTTTCAACTTTTAATCTAATTGTGGCAATTTTTTCATGTTAAATTGAAACTCTAATACTTATTGTATATTTTTTCCTTCAAAATTGTCCACAAAGTAAATACATTCCAGTGGGAAACCGATACAGCTAATGGTAGCGATGCAGGCGACCAAAAGGCCCCGATCTAACATCTCGATCTTGTTGGTCTTCATTGTCGCCCTTGGCGGAGTCCCACAAATTTGGGGTTTATTTTGAATTATCTTCATTAATAGCAGAGATGGGTGATATAGAGACAAATTTGTAGTTATTTCAGTTATCTTTTACAATGACGAAGTGTATAATTTAGATACGAGTTCATGCGATTATTTAAATTATCATTCATATCCTAGGGTTCGTAATTCAGACAAAAAAAATAGGAAGTTACTTATACATTTTCATAGTGCTAGAGATAAATATTTTTTTATGAAACATTTTAAATGAAATGCCTATTATTGGGGATGATGAATACAATTCACGAAATTAAAATCTAGGTGTTTCTGATTATTGTGAGGATTTCTTTTAATTTATTTTTTGTGCATGAAAATTAACATGGGGACTCTGGCTTTTAATTAGTAAAAACAGTAAGATATAAGATGGGTCTATGCACTCAACTAATATACTCTACTACACCTCTCATCGTGTCTGTGCAGCACTTACCCTTGTCTTGTAGTTCCAAATTTCAATGCCATGTGGCTCACAAGATGTTATTAGAACCCTGCGTGTACCACATAAGAAGTTCTGTGAGAACAAATAACAGTTGCATTGAAGAACTCGATGTACAAATAATCAATGCTAATCTGTGTCACTTCAGTAGCTACTAAATACTAATTTGTTGCACGCACCATGGCTCCAATGGATGCACGTCTATTCTATAATAATTACGATTCAGGGATAATACCTGATTGAATCAAACAAACGGTAGTTACCACCAAAAGATTCAAGTGTCACATATCATTATGAGCAAAAAAAATACGAAAAAATAAAATCATGTAGTATATACCTCCATTCTGGCCTATAATAGCGTAGCAACGCCCATGTATTAAGCAGTCGCACAATGACGCCCAAGGACAAAGTAACCAGAGCAAAAGTATATTACAAATAAATTGACTATAGAAAAAAATGATGTGGGCCTTGTTTAGTTGCCTGCAATGTTCCAAGTTTTTTCACTCTCTCTCCAACACATCAATCTTTAGCCGCTTACATGGAGTATTAAATATAGGTAAAAGAATAACTAATTGTACAATTCAGTCAGTAAATCACTTCAGTAAATCACGAGAGACGAATCTTTTTAAGCCTAGTTAGTCTATGATTAGACAATAATTACCAAATACAAACGAAAAGTGCTACAATGTCATAGTTGAAAAATTTCAGCATCTAAACAAGGCCATGATCTCGACCAGGCCATTTGTTTTGTGTTGTCCGAGGGATTTTTATCATTGAAAGTAGTTCAATTAATGTTTCCCCAAGACGGGCAGTAAATATAGAGAGCATACCTTGGATGCTAGCTGGCTTGCACACTCATAAAGGCTCGTTATCTTCACCACTTTTCTCTCGTCATGAACCACTTACGGATTGGTGAACATCGAGTCAATGCCAAATAGGTCCAAGTCGGCTACGACACACTGGATGTGAATTGTGTCCAGGTTTGGGGTGGCTTCTCTTGCTTTTGCATCGTCGAACGTGAAGTCCGAAAGTGGATCTTGCCGGCACGATGCCATTGAGCGAACCAACGAAGACATCCGGGGTATTTGGTGGCTGAATCTTGTAGACAATATCATGATCTCGCATTGTTTGTCGGGTGCACTGGGCATGGAATGAGCTTATCTATCTCGAAGGGGAAGCGAGAGATGTTTAGGTTCGACAATAAATAGCTCTGCTGGTACAGTTTGTCAATAGTTTCTTCTGTTTCATTCAACATAGAGATGATATCCTCTATCTTGGGCCTTTTGTGGCTGTTGGTTTCCACACACTTGATCGCGATCTCGGTCAGGTCTTTACTTGACTGCAATATGCATCCAAATACAAAGCATCTTTCCATCCTCTGTGCTTTAGCCTTTCTCTCCATTTTCTTTGCACCTACAGCTGAAGTGAATCGGGAAATGCCATACCCGACCGACTATAAAAGCGTGAAGAGACAAAACTACAAGAAAATGACCATTGTGGTCCTCATATTAGGAAAATGACTTCTCGTACCCCATCAATGAAGTTTTGGGAATCGAGCATATCAGAATATGTGGAGTAGCCATCAGGTCCTGCCAATACTTTTATCATTATGACACCCAAACTAAATACATCAAACTTGTTTGTGATTTTCCCCTTATCTACAAACTCTGGTGGTGCGTATCCACTGAAATATATTTGAAGCATCACATTGTTAGTAAAAGTGATGAAACCACAATTAATTTATTCCATATAAAAAGACGCCCAAGGTAACCTCCTTTCTAATATACAATAAGGAAAAAAAAATAAATAAAGGGGTACATTGAATAAGGCAAAAGGCAACTATTTCTAATATTTACGGAAAATAACCCGATCAACCCTATTAATTTATCACTACTACAGGATTGATTTTTGCGTGACATCAAGAAAACTTAACCGAGGCTGGTGCCCATTTTGTGCGCCTCAATTAATGCCTATGACTAACGCAGGCGGGCATTCTTTATTTGCCGAGGCGGTCACATTTGTCCGCCCTCGTAAATTCAATTAATGGAGACAAACACCTTAAGACGGACGCCTCGGTTAATAGCCTATTTCTCGAGGCGGTCACACCTTATAACGCTCGCCTCGGTAAATCTATTTTTGGAGATGGGCAACTTTAAAAGCCTATCACGGAAAAGGAGAGGCCCAATAGGTCCCGTGAGTCCGGATAACCGTCATCGGGTATAATACATAGAGTTATGGATTTTCAGCCCTTCCACTCGGACTAGCTTCATCTCCCACCTCCCTCTCTCGGATCCGATCTAGCGGCGCGCCCACCTCCCTCCTCCTCCTCCCTCTCACCGGCATTCCTTGGACGCAGCCCCGGTGGTGCCCTCTCTCCCCTCCTCCATCTCACCGGCTTCCATGCACAAGGGACCCTTTCTCCGGTGCGAGGGGCGGCGCGGCTCGGTGGCGATACGGTGTGAGGAGCGCGAGGCCCCTCATCCGACGAGGTGGCGGTCTGCTCTTTCTCACGGCGGCGTCCTGGGTTTGTTCGCCTAGAAAAATTGTTTTTCAGAAATCATAAATTAGACCATTTTTTTTTTTTTTTATCTCGAGGCCCGCATACATGCACTATCTCAACACTACTACACAAAAGTTTTTGTAGTAGTCTATAAATTATAAATATCACATGTGTTAGCGCAATGCAAACATATGCTAATATCTTTAAAAACAAAAAAGGTGTCAAATATATAAGGAATGAATCATTTAACTCACAGAGTGCATAGAAGGTTTTTGTAGTATGAGATTGACGAAGTTCCACTAAAGAGCCTTGATAGGCCAAAGTCTGCAATTTTTGGCACCATATCCTTGTCAAGCAATATATTTGAAGGTTTGATGTCAAGATGGAAAATTCTTTCTCCATGAAGGTATTTCAAACCGTCACAAATTCCTTTTATTATTTTGTAGCGACTATGCCAACGAAGTCCAGACCGTTCATCTGTACAAGAAAACAAATGACGTAATTATTCTATCAAATGTAACTAGCATGTTTTAGAGATCAACACTAACTAGCATACTACACAAAAATACCTCATACCAGAAAGATGCTTCTCAAGGCTTCCTTTAGGCAAAAACTCCAAGCATATTGCCCCTGTCTATCATTGTAGCAAACACTAGTCTGCCTTGGTGTTCGACACATCTATCTCGCTCTATGTAGCTTTTCCCCAACGAGCTTGACAATGTTTGGATGGAAAATTCAAAGTAAGGATTCAAGTTCATTTTGAAACTGATCCTCGCCTAATCCTCGGCATGTGGTGAAGTTTTTTTTCACAGCTACCTCTTGTCCATTTGGATGCACTCCCCTGTTTCACATATTTGATTACAGGCATTTCATTATTGATAGATGAAACTGAAAAGATAGAAGCAAAAAATCATTAACCATACCTTGTAAAACCACCCCATATCCACCACTACCAATTTTTTGCTCCACGCAAAACCATCTGTAATGTCTTCTATTAGTTTCCATGGGAAATCTGTTGGTACCTCCCTTGTGTAGTGTCGTTTGTTGTTCATAGTTCATATATCTGTTATATTTAGTATCACTTTAAAGAAGCTGGCTTTGTTGTCAAAAAAAAAAAAAAAGAAGCTGGCTTAAGACAATGAGCCACTAATGCACAAATAAATATACATCCTCCAGTACTACAAAAATGGTGGATTTTGGATTCACACAGTCCAATCTTTTGAACTTTTGCTGAATCTACCCATATAAACATTAGGTGTAAAAATATAGTACTGACAGTCACATATTATTCTCATTTCAGCATATAATAAAACATGGTCACAATTCATTATTTTCTGGTGCAAAAGCAAATCCTTATGCAGCATCTATTGTACTTTAGCATGTGGGATAAGACCAACAAACCCACCATGTCAGTTACACACCCAGAGATTTCAGAAAAGTATAGTTCTAAATATGTAGCAACTACACTATTTAACATTACTCCTTATCTAAAAAAAAAGAAAACATTTCTAAACCAGAGAATATATAGTATCACAAAAAGGTTTTACTTGTTTGTCACCTTCCTGTTTGCTACCACACCAATCAAGAATCAACCTCCTTTGCACCGATGACCGACGGAAATATATTGATATGTGATGTGTGATGTGATGAGCCCGAAAGTCGCCAGGTTAGATTTGGTAGAGTTAACACAGAACTACGGTGATCCAGCTGGTGCAAATAAACTTCCATAAAACCATTCAGAATCAATCAAGCAGCAGAATCGGTCACTAACCTGAAGCAAATCTTGCAGATGGCCACTCTCGTTGGAGGAGGGATGGCGAGAGGAGAGGAAAGGAGAGGGGACAGCAACAAAATATTCCATGATGCTATACATTATAGTTAATGTCATCTTGGACACTATAGAATCCAGTGATGCTAGTTTTCAATACAATTTGGACATTGGATCGGTAGAAAGCAGAGGTTTGGACAGCAAGAAAATATTCCATGAGCATGGTTATCAAGGAAGACTTTGCATAAACACAGATCCGGAACAGGAATTTCATCTGGAACAAGGTCTAGTTTTTACACTATGAAAAGGATATCGTTAAACCTTGACTGATACATAGTAAGAGAAGACACGACTTCAGAATACTTCTTCAATTAAACTGAAATTGAAGACTGCTGTTTGTGGTGGCTTGCTGGCTTCAGTGACAGGATTGTGTGGAGTAAGTTTTAAGGATGCGCTAAGATGTTACAAGTATACTAGAGGAGGAGAAGAACTAAAAGAATATGTTTCTTTACTAATCCAACTTTGCGAGGCAAAAAAAAAAAAAAAAAAAAAAAGAGAGAGAGAGAGAGAGAGAGAGAGAGAGAGAGAGAGAGAGTAGAGTAGAACGTGCACGAGCTATTTGGTAGAGTTAACACAGAACTACGGCGACCCAGCTGGCGCAAATAAACTTCCTTAAAACCTTTCTGAATCAAGCAGCAGAGTCAGTGGCTAACCTGGAACAATCTTGCAGATGGACACTCTCGTTGGAGGAGGGATGGCGAGAGGAGAGGAAAGGAGAGGGCAGAGGAACAAATGAGGTAGTATAGAAGATGATGCTTATCAAGATTGATGCGGCCAGAAGTATGTATCTTTTAGAGCCCCTAACGATTCAACGAAAGTATGTTCTTTTGAGAGCCGAATAAAAGTATGTCGGACCTCCGCATTTGGGCCTTGGGAAGAAGAATTAAATGAGCAGAGACTCACTTGCGGTGCATGTGCTGCTTACAGCAATACCTGAGTTAATGCGATGCACAAGGTTGTTCCTCCAACTTTTGGACAGTGGGAGCAGGAAAGTGTGGAAAAAGCTAGCGCCGGGATTCTCCGCAGAGCACTACTGCAAATTTTAATTTCGTGCATTTCTCTGTGGCCGGTGGCTGCTAGTGCGGTTCCCACGGATGTGGCATCTTGACTTATCGTGAGACCACGCGGATGAGGACCAGTGGAACGCTGATGAGAACCCAATCCACTTTCCTGGTGATTAATTAGTCGAAAGCCAAGGATTAAATTGCGGAAAAAGCTAGCGCCGGGATTCTCCGCAGACCCCTGCTTTTTTTCCGAATTGGAAACAAACAATTATGCACGCTTTCTGTGTTGGTTCTGGACAGTTTCGGACCGTGACTGCATTGGACAGTTTCCAAGCATGAGGCATGTTCCGCTGACAGACGGGCACCACACACAGGCTGTGTTATCTACCAGATGACGAAGCTGTATGAATCATGGATGTCACCAAGTGCAGGGGAGGCTACAGGAGGTCGCAGCTACGGCCCCAGCAGATGGTTGGTGCAGATGCAGAGTTCGTGCAGGTGGCTGGCACGGGAGGAATCACAGGTTCCTCTCAAGCACCGTACAAAGCTCAATTGAAATAAAAAACAGATATATGCCATTTTTGTTAGCTATGGGCATCACAGATGTTCCAGTTCAAATGCCATGGACACAGATGTACAAAGTCAAGTCAATTTATATGTTGACTCCTTAATTCTATCCACGTAGATTTTGACATCGAAGAAGCAATAAAACTATCTTTACACTGCCATGGACACAGATGTTCCAGTTCAAATGTCAAGAGTGTAGGGAAAGGAAGATGGAAGGTATAAATGAACAGCACCAGTCATTCAGCAGCCTGGTCCTGCAGGCTACAGAATCGGAATAGCAGGCTGATCGTCGGCTCGTCATGACCTCAGTGTCCATCAGGAATCTTACTATTAATAATTGGAGGCTCCAACGAAGGCTCCACGTTGATTCTCACCCAGACGCGCTAAGAAAAAGATAAATCCTACAAATTCTCACAATAATTAGAAAGATCTAGCCATCAATTTGATCCCCGTTAATTTTAACAGCCATTGGATCTATTTCTCTATTTCTAAAAATTACTCACCTGCCATTATAAAAAATCGCACATAATAATAATAGATCTAATTAAAAAGGAAAACAAAAAATATATTGTCCCGCCATCCCTAATCCTAATTCACGTGGTATTAGCCAAACCCAGACGGCCCCCATCGCAGCCGCCGGCCAGACTCACGCAACTTCAATCAATGAGGAATCAATCTTAAAATCCTGCACTATGCTACGTCAAGGGCTTCCCTCGATCTTGCATCGCCTTGCCGTTTCCCCTGTAATCGACCTCGGACGGGAGCCTGTTGAAGATTGGTAGTGCTTCCACATGTGCACCAGGGGCTGCTGGCGTTCCTAATCTGCATTCCAGGCACAGTCTTCTACAGGTGCATGTAGGCTAAACTAAAAATCATATATTATCTTTTACTCAGTTAGATAGATGACTAACTGTCTGGCCTTTGATTACTGAATATTTTTTGAGTTGTTTGATTCATCACTTCAGTGATACAAGAGGGCTATGAAGATGCCAAAGGAGCTGCTTGGTGCGTGCAGGAACTGGCCAGAGTGCGAGGTAGTAGTTTTCTTGGATCTTGATCCACAAGCTGCACAAACCAGACTCTGAACTAGAATATTGTGCTAGGTTTGTTGTTCATGATGCTCTTTGCTTGCCATGATACTATATGTCCATATTGGACTAACAATAATTCTCATGTTTCTGATAAATAACTCCAAAGCATTGCAGTACTAACCGTATAGTAAGCAAATTGTTGGGTCCAGACTCCAGACCACAAATTTGAAACTAATGCCTTTGCATTGGTTTTTTTTTTTTATGTGGTGTTTTTCAAGAAGAGCATGATAATGTCTAGAATTTTTCTTTTTGTGTGGTGTTTTTAGTACGAGAATGAATGCAAAGAAAAGAAGGGTAGACCAAAACTCTGAAACCCCTGGGAAAAGTATAAATCCATGAAATTCACATCTCCTGTATCTCCAACTGGTAGAGATCTACGTTTAAGCTATGCTCTCATAATGGCAAAACATTGATTTTTACTACTAAAGTCCATTATTGTTGCTACGTTTGTATGATGTAGGTATATCACAAACAGAACTATTTTTTACCATTCCGTTTCATGTAAATTAATATTTTGCATTGGCTTTTCATTTTTTTATGTGGTGTTTTCAAGAAGAGCATGATAATGTCTAGATTTTTTTTTTTTGTGTGGTGTTTTTAGTACGAGAATGAATGCAAAGAAAGGGTAGACCAAAACTCTGAAACCCCTGGGAAAAGTATAAATCCATGAAATTCACATCTCCTGTATCTCCAACTGCTAGAGATCTACGTTTAAGCTATGCTCTCATAATGGCAAAACATTGATTTTTACTACTAAAGTCCATTATTGTTGCTACGTTTGTATGATGTAGGTATATCACAAACAGAACTATTTTTACCATTCCGTTTCATGTAAATTTGTAAATTAATATTTACAGGCACCATACCTTGGTCATGAAACTCCAAATAAGCTTTGTTGAGGGAATATAAGTCATACCATCAAATTGTAGCTGGATTGTGTAATCATTAATGTAAAAAGTTAACTACTTTCACTTTTGATTTCCTAATCCATCTCCTATTTGAGCTTGGACATACAGGTTTCAAATAACCAGTCGCCGAGATATAGAAGATGTGACAAGCCTGATCATTGTGTTCTACTGTTTTGGACGAATTGATGATAGACAACCTCACAACTAAACCCTGCGTCCTTTGTCAAGGCATGGGCCGTGGAGCTACAAGCATGCTTCTCTTACTGCACACGCGAGCTTTGGTGAACAAGGATATCTAAGTCTACATTATTGGCATGACGCTGAGCCGTAGGTATGCTACTTTAAATTAAAAAGTAATTTAATATCCGTAAAAGTACTCTTAATTATACACTTCAACAATTGTTAAATTTAAAGCAAGCATGATTAAATGTTGCACCGTGTCGACCACATAAACATAAACATTAGGAGACACATAGTATTTTAACATTTTATCATGTATGTAAAAATGTTTATAAAGAGGTGTGTAGAAATGCCCATTAGTAGAAACCACATAGCGAAGCCACACTAAAATATAAAATAAGCATTAGAAATTCAACTTTAACATGTGGATAAAAAGAATAGCACTACGCACACTAAAAGTTGATTTTAAATATGTGTTCATGATGGAACACAAACGTATGGACTATGGACCAATAGCTTAGAACATATATAACATAATCTTAGGTTTCCACTAAATAACAAATCCTGTTGTAAACAGAGGTCTCCATGAAGCCTCCAAGTTCATCCTTGAGGACCAGGAGAAAAGATGATGATATCTAGAAATTACCACAAAAATTATATAGTAATACTGCTAAAATAATTATTTTTTAAAAAAAAGATAAATAGAGGTCTCCGCCAATTGCATAGTAATAACAATAGAATCTACACTATTTTCTAAATAAATTACCCACCATATGAATGTGTCGATCAATGTAAGGTAACCCAAGAATACTTATTTAAATTACCAACTTATGACATCAAATACATACATATGGAACCCCTTAAATTTACATGTAAATTACCAATTATGACATTATTAAATCTACGTCAAAATTATCAATGCATTGTACTGCAAAAAATATCTAAATAACCATAAAGCATATATATGTTCTACACATATCTATAAATGACTAGATAATCAAATTTGATTGAAAATGGCTAAATAATAAAATTTGATTGAAGTACATGCACGTCAAATACTTATGCATAAGGGAGAGATAAATATAAATGTTATGTTTCAACAGTGATGGAATAAAATTTTCAACAGTAATTATACCAAAAATTATTTAGAATTATTAATAACTATGACATATAATTATATAAATTATTATTTAATTTATAAACATTAACTAAAACATTTTACATATGTTTATTAATAGTATAACCATTAGTACAAAATAATTCTTAGTCAATAAATTGTCATTATAAGGCCTAAACATTAATATGCTCTTGAGGTAAGTGCAGCTATTCATCCTAGATCTCCCATTAAACTGTAAACTGATCTTATGCAATGCAGTGTAGGTTTAAATTGACAATTTAGGCTATCGTCATTGTACTTGAGAGTATAGTCTACAACGTAAAAAATCCTCATGCAGCAATCAATAAGGCTAATAATAGAAAATCAAAACTTAGATTTGATGATATTGTAATATAGATGAAAACATATCGATCAATAATTGATAAGTTTACAACAATTAAATAGAAACCATAAAATAAGTGGTGTTCCTATTGTGTTAGAAAGGAAACAAAAGAGAAAAAGTATAACTCAATAAAAATACTATTTACCATCCATAGACTCATTAAACAATAACTAATTTCTATATCTCTTATTAAGATTTTGACCGTGCGGGGAGCACGGGTTGATGGACTAGTATATATAGTTCAAAGCAGGTCTCCTAGGATGGTTGTTGAGTTGATTCCCCATGTCCTCCTTGTCCGTGTGGTCAAGGGAACCCAAATACCTCACCTCCTTGAGTTTTCGGACAGAGAGATTCTTTAGCTCAGTGAACTTCAACACTGACCCACTACAGCATCTAGCTGACAGAAGCTCAAGATTTTCCATTGAATGTAATCCGAAGGTGACAGTTAAATTGGATCTGCAAGAAATCTCGAGGATCTTTACCTTCCGATAACAGTGATCCTCCACGCCATTCACTGTGACGCGAAAATCAAGATTACTGTCACCATCTTGACGTGGTTTGGTACGGAGACGCAGAATACGTAGTTCTTTTATTTCCCCAAGGACTCTAAGGACATTATTTACTTCATCTTGTACAGGCATGGTTATCTCCAGTTCCAACTTTGTGAGCTTGGGAAGATCTCTGATCCATGCTGGCACTTGTTTTACAAGGCCATATAGCTTAAGGCTCTGAAGGTTTTCCGGAGCCTTCTTCTGAGGCGAGAACATGTCATTCAAACAAGGTGTATTATCACCCTTGATGAGCCACACCGACAAGGGTTCCAAATGAACGAGATGGGGTATGGCATAACAGAAGTCACTGCTGTTTTTCTTGTTGACACCGGTCACTTCGAGCTTTCGTAATTGGGTGAGCTTCTTGATCTCTTTCAGGATGGCCTTGCACCCTGAAAAACCAACGTTGACAGCACCAAGAGTGTGCAAGGCTGTAAGTTTCTCAATCCCTGCAGGCACCTCAACACCACCTACAGGACAAGATCTGCAGCAACTAGGCAACCAAGAGAAACGAGCATACGGTGCTGATGCTTCCTTAGCTATGCCAGCACGGATGTACTGCAATTTCTTCAGTTTGGTAACGAATTTTGGAATGGTGACTATGGATGTGCCCCTGACATCCAGGGTTTGAAGCTGCCTCAGATCACCCAATGAACTTGGCAGATGGCAGATCTCTCTACATCCTCGAAGAGAGAGGAACTTCAGCCTATGCACCAGCTTCAGTATGTGCTCGAGGTCTTTATCTGTCACACCTGTTGCATTCTCCAGATCAAGCACCCGGAGCACCTTCATAGCTGCACAGACGAGGAAGGACTTCCACTCTCCAAAAACAGTGAGGGAGCGCAGACCTGAGAAGTTAATGCCATTAAACACGATCATGTCTCTATCCCAGTTTTCCTTTATGACAAGGTGTCGTCCTGTGCGTTGAGTGGTCAAGGTACATCTACCCTCCAGTTCAAAGATAAGGTCCTCATCCTTTCGACTTGATATGTACTCACGGAAGAAGCTGTTGACTTGGCAAAAGACCATTCCTGTATCAGCCGTGGAGACTGAATCCTGCGGCTGCTGAATTATGCATAGATCTAGGAGCATCGAGAAGAATTGTTCCCCGATCTCCTCTGCGGACCTGTTGTATGTGTCCCTCGAATAACCCTCAGCAATCCACCGCTTCACCAAACGCCTCCGACGAATGTTTCGGCCTTGTGGAAAAGTTGACAGATAAAAAGATGCATGGCCTTAGGAAATCTGGACAAGTATGGAAGAAGTAATGCATCCAACTAAACAGTCCACGCAGGTTATCAAATTCTGGTTTAGTCTCAAGATCATGCATAAAACTGTCACTCAGATTCACTGCCCTCCTCATCCAGCTGACTGTCATATCCTCAGGTCCCAAAAAGTCAACTACAGCAACTATTACTTTTGGAAGTCCGCCGCACTTGGAAACAAGTTGTTGTACCTCGGAGTCTTTAGAATACATGTTTACCTATGTATTGTTCAAAAGCAACTAACATAGTTTTAATTATTGTACAAATCATTGCACAAATTCAGTTTTAGTTTCTGCAATCAGAAAATATAAAGTAATGCAAAAAGCATGATATACAAGCTCAAGTTAATTGGTACTTGTGAAGCGTGGAGTGGTGGTGGGCTCAATTCCCCCTCAATACAGAGGGTCGAGGCTTCGTATTGTGGGAAGGCACCGGTAGTAGCAGCGAATACCGCTTGGCATTGATGTTTGTTTCCCATTCCAAAGTCTAGGACATCCAAGCACAGGTATCTAAGGCTATACAATTCCAATTCCTAAGCCCCAATGTCTACATCCAAATGTAGCCTTATAGATTTATTGACACACCATAAGAAATCCGCAAAAAGAAAAACACTAAAAAAACTAATAGTGTTTGCGTCACAACAGTTATTATCTCTATCATCTTTTGCACATAGAACGGTCTTAACTGGAGGTCGTCAATCCCATGATGGCTATTCCTTGGTGACAACCGATCACAATCCTACACACAATTTATATATGCTTCATTAGATAAACATTATGCCAACCAATAAATAAATTGGAGTATATGATATTGCACTACAATTTCCAAACAACGTTAGAACCAATTAAAAGATGAACAACTAACAAGCATACCGTGTATATAGACTATTAATGCTCTAGTATTGGCATGTATCACACAAATGTTCTAGTATGATGATATCAATGGTAGTTTGGTTGTCTAAATAGAGACTAGTTGGTTTATGCTCCATGTCGCTACAAATGCACCATAGTTAAATTAAGACTTTTATATGCAATGAAGTTATGACGAAATTATAAAAGGAATACTATACGTATACGGGGTTAGTTTCAAGCAAAAATTTTGATGTATGGTGTTATACAAAATTAGGCTACATGTGCCTTCTCTATATGTTAGCAACCGTTTTGCAATGTCACGTGACAATCTCTTGCATAGTTTCTAGCATAAAACAAGTCAAGAAATACTTAAATATTTTTTTCTTTTCTCAGAAAATAATAAGTCAAATGCATCCAACATGGGATTAAAATTCCTGGGATGGTAGGTGCTACTATATAATCTAGGACTTTAACTAGGTACACATATGGTTTCACACTAGAAACTTCACCAAATTTGTCTAACAAAAAATAACACAAACATACAGGTTTGCAAAAATTGAAAAATTTTGTTGTTTAATTCAGGTTGTAACCGAAGGAGTGTTGTAAGTTAGAACATTATCAATTCATGGTTCCTTCAAAAACATGATTCAAAGTTGTAGTTTATAGATAGTCCTTTAAAAAAAAAGATACACCAAAGCATATTTATTAATTAGGTGTCAATGATATACTACAATATGAAGTTGTTGAAGCCATGCATAAATGTAGAAAGCATTAAATTCATAGTTTTTCTTTCAATTGTTGAAAATAGTAATATAAAATAAACTAAAAAATCCGTTACCTTCTTAAGTCTTTGATATATCCAAGAGCATGAACTATACCAAGGTTCATACCAACTATACTTTCAAGCCTAGAACATTAAAAAAGATAGAGATTTAGAGCTATATATTACGAACTAATGAACACCTAAACAACATGTATAGAGCAGAAGTATTATTGCTGAAGCGTGTTCCTAGAACCATCCAGTAAAATTACAGAAAAAACAAGAATTTCAATGTACCTGTAGGTAGTGGAGTTCCAAAACGAATAGTCCCATCATGTGAACCTGTGATTACTAGTGGAATTTCTGGGTGATAGTAGACACAACTAATACGACATGCATGCCCTTTGAGCGTCTGAACAACTCTTCTTGTCTCCATGTCCCAGATCTAATTAGCAAAGAGGATGTCAGTGAACGAAGTA
Organism: Hyparrhenia diplandra; assembly: GCA_015847255.1. NCBI lineage: Eukaryota > Viridiplantae > Streptophyta > Magnoliopsida > Poales > Poaceae > Hyparrhenia > Hyparrhenia diplandra. Next base: position 624,311 of record JADLZK010007534.1, read on the forward strand.
CTGTAGTATTGTTTGTGCCAAACAGCAAAGTGAGTGTATTCTTCAGTAAAGATGCTATACTTGTGCTGTCCCATCCCATGATCCGGCGATCAAATGCTGCCTCATATCAACTGTGTGACTGTGAACACAAAGCAGGCCGTCTAGGTGATCTGACAATGTCATTTTGCTCTCAGGAGAAGAAATGTTCCATATCTGCAGAGCATAGCAATGAACAATCTGTTTTAAGCCTCCAAGGATGGAATTTAGTAATATTTATTTTGTACAGAGCACTATGCAAGAAAAGCTTTTTTTTTGTAGATAAGATCAAAATTGAAGTTAAACCTTGGTTGTTTGATCCAAAGATGCAGTTGCAAAACTGTTGGTGTCCATTGGGTTAAAATTTACGTGTGTTACTCTGTTGGAGTGCCCCTCAAATGTTCGAAAGTACACTCCCAGTTCTTCTTCAGTCCCAGAGCTTTATTAGGCGATCGTCGGAGGCCGAGAGCACAAGTGGATCAGTGGGATGCACGGCCAAAGACGTGATGTCACTATCGTGAGCTTCGAAGTTTGTAACTTCTGCCTCTGTATGGTAACTATATACATAGATAGTGCCATAGCCATCACCAGCGACAATCCATTCCTCTCGCTCAATAAATTTAGCAGAGTAAACTGTTTTCACAATGAAGCAATATCATGCATATGTTTGTTTGTTTTTCTTGTTCCTTTGGGACTCCTCGGTGGCTCTGTTAGTATAAGAACGGCAGAACTATGCCTGCTTCTTCTCTCGCTTTTTTTAAAAAAATGGATAAATGGAATAGTAATATCAGAAAGGATACCTGGTTTCTGGGTGAAATCAAAGGATTTAGCTATGGCCTGCACATGAATGAGTATATTCACTGTAAGTAACCAACTGAAAATTTACAAAGCAACAGAACTGCTACCATTGTATACAGATGACCAGATGAGATGATGCAGTAACCTACCTGCACTTGGTAGTCCCAAATGACAACCTCTCCCACTTGATTGGTCGTCAGAATCCTGCATTGAACAAATGAAATGTTAACTTTGAAAAAGACTTAATAAATCATCTCAAGAGCTATGTTGTAAGACAGGTGGTAACCATGGTTCTGTTGGATGCACGTCCACAGACAACACATGTGAAAACTTCCTATTGGATACAATCTGATTCGACCAAAACACAAATCAACATTAATTGGTGAAAAATGTCAACAGTTATAACAAAGAGGCAATGGTTGAAACAATTGGAGGCAAATCACCTCGACTTCAGACTGTTGCTGCTACCACATCACCACCATTAGAAGAGAAAAATAAATACAAAACGAATAAATTTGTTAGATGCTTAAGTCTAATTGATATAATAATACTACATTAATAGTGGAAGTGTTTCCAACTAGTCAACTGGTCCAACGACTCACCTGAACAGAGGTAGTCTCTTTTAGTGGGTCAGAAACAACACTCAACTTCAGCTCATGCACCTTATCAGCTGCCATCTCTTTTGCTTCTTTAAAAAGTTGTGAAACTCGATACCCGTTAAGTCTAGATTAGCATTCTGCAGCTTGATAATATGTTCTTCCAAGCAAATGGTGCTCTCCAGGGTGAGAAACTCGTCACTGCTCACCTGGGATCTCTTCGTCTGATCACTCACTGTCACTATGAGTCTGTATATGCACTTTGGCGGCATGATGCAACAGAGTGGCATCTTTGCCATGTACCTCTTCGAGCACTTTGTCAGAAGCCTGACAGCAACGTGGTCATCTGTCGTGTTTCTCAGCTGTAGTGAACAAGAGGTCAGCTTATTGGCCTTAAATGGTAGCTGAAGATTCCCGGGATAAACATCGAGCAGTTTACTGGAGACCGAGTGCATCTACACGAGGAAAAAAAAAAAAGATCGGTAAAGATATAAGCATCAGAATGCACCCAAGAAAAAGATGTGTTGACACGCGTCTGCATGCAGGGTACCTCTTCATCTGTCGACTCATTGCCCTGCATCAGCTCTGCCACATTACTAGAGTCTATGACACCGACAACCCGGTCTGGCTCTGGTTGTTTTCTTTTTCTTGAGATGACCAAATCGTTTTCTACTTTACTGCTGCTTCCAGTGTTAGCAACAAGATCATTTCTGTCCATTTCTATCATTGCCAATCCCTCGATATGTGCAATTACTACCTTGTAACTGATTAAGAAGCTGCTCATGAGAAGTTTTATATGGGATCAAAGAGCACAATCTAAATAAAGAGGCATGATCAACAGAAGCGTAGTGCCTTTTTTCCTTTGAAATAGACATTATTGCCTTGTCAGAAAATTTGTAGTCAGCATGTTAAAATAATTTGAATAGACTGGTTGTGCATAATTTGTGTGACTGATTCTGCCCTCTGTGATGGGTAGGCTTACGGGCCTCACCCCAAACTCCATCAACTCGTGGGAAGAGCTGAAGAAGGCCCTCACTAATAACCCGACGGCTGCAGGTCTCAGTTCCGTAGGCGTCAGCTTGATAACACCGTCGCCGCAGTCGACCAGCTTCGTGCCAAGCGCAACTACAACGACTCCTATCAGAAGATCCTTGATGGGGCATGCCCCTAGATGCGTGATTGCATCTTGCTGTCTAAGACCCCCTGTTTTAAATAGCGGACTAAGCCTCTTAATTAGCGGCAGCCTCCCCAAAAGACTAAGAATTGCTATAGCGCACTAAGCCATTTAGCGGCCGAGCAAAAATATGCCAAACATCATGTAATTTTACACATAATAAAGATGAAAACATTATGAATACCAATAGGGATAGATTATAGATAGCTCAAAGTCTTACAAACACATTACATCAAAGTTTGTAGTTCATACATGACCGGTCCTGTGCAAGGCACCGCCGCCGCCAACACTCAAAGCGAGCACGGGATTTGGCAGGGCACCGGGTGGGGATAGGGTTGCTGGGCGATTTGGGCCTGCTATTTAATTGGGCCGGCGGAAATGACAGCCTAAATACAAATAGCGGGCTAAATGACCTACGATTTAGCAAAATTAGCGTGCTTTTAGCAGCTAATAACGGCAAATAACGTTTAGCGCTAAAATAGGCGTAGCTTAGCGTTCCTCTTCCGAAACCCTAAATAGCGCTATAGCGTCCGCTACAATGCGCTATTTAAAACAGGGCTAAGACCATCGAGCAGTAGAATGACAACGAGCAACGACGACAAGGACGGGTGCCAACCTCCTCCAGGCGGCCAAGGGGCCTTCGAGGAACATGAGGTAGATGTCAACACCATCTTCAGAGGCATAGCCTTGACAGAAAGCAAGAGAGACCCCAAACTCACCACTCGGCGTGTCCTCTTCGTTTCCACAGGCTCCACGAGAAACGACCCCAGCTATTACCCTTGGTCTGAGGCCCCCATCACCTACGATAGATCAGATCAGTGGGCCGATATCCCATAAACAGGAGGTCTCCCCTCGTCCCTGAGCACCACCATGAAGAAGCTGTCGCTTCAACCTATTGTTCGCCAGCACCGTCACCGAGCTCGGCCTCACCAAAGCCAACCTCACGCCGACGGAGTCCACCTTATGGGGGTGGTGCCCGGAAGGCTTCACTGCCCCTCAGCGAGATCACCCTCCCCGTTCGGGACCGCCGACAACTTCCCGTAAGAATGAAGCTCAATTGACATCATGAATACTTTTTTTACGAAGTTGGTCAAAAATATAATTGTTTGACTTTTGGCAACTAGAAATCCATAACATTTTTAGGAATGAGTCAGTATTTACTTAAGGGTTACCACTTAGGTCTCAAGGGTTTGTTAGGATACGGTTGGTGGAGATCAAATCATAAAGATTAATATAAAAGCAAATAGGTATAAAATTGTTTGACAATGAATCTAATGATTATTTGGTAATGTAACATATTTTGGTTTTTACGACAAAACTATAATGTTACTTCTTTTTGGTCGAAAATAGTAACTTATTTCAGCTTTCATAACTTGACGATCTGCGTGTACTCGTGTAGCAATGGTCATGACAACCGAACCACACAGACAAGCTGGGATTGTTTTCTTGCATACCTTGTTGAGCTATCCATAAGTACATTTACATCTGTAACCCCTCTGAGGCCAAAGTTAAACGCCTTCTCAGGCCTGGCAGATTAGAAGGCCAATGTTAAAACGTCGTTATCAGTGGACAAACATTGAAACACGTGTACTCTATAGTAAAAAATATTGGAACTGTCCTACTGGAAGGCTCCACTTCAAACTCTAATCCTTTGTAAATTAGGAGAAAAGTATTAAGTGAAAGTGAACAAACAGTGCGTCTAAAAACTGGTGAACAAACAGTGTTTTAAATTAGCAGAAACATGATAGTAAACAGATAGTATATATTTGTGTAGTTGATTTGATTCCTTCCTATCATTCTTGAGAAGACTGTAATGATGATCCAGTTGTATGCATTGGAAGATGGAAAAAAGCCCGAACTCTGTTTTTATTATTATCTACATAAAAAATCTGACAGGGCACAGCACAATCTTTTGATGTTCGACTGAATAATTGTGTTATGTACAGGACATCCCACAATCACTATACTCCAATAGGATGATCAATATGCTATTGACGGTAGCACTGCCCTTTATTCAAGAGGTAGATGTATTTCCCCAGAAAAAGAGGATGGCAATATATTTTTTACAGGTCATCGTGTATATTTTTTTTGAAAGACCCGGAACATTGCTAGCTTATATTAATAAGAATAGCAGAGTTTTACAGGTCCTCACGTATATAAGCTGCAACGATGATGTATGGGTCCTATGAGCAGTCGTCTTCAAAGTGCTTTTACCTGAGGGTAGTTGGGTTCCATAGACAAACAGTTCCATCAGCACCACCTGTAACTAGTACTGGATGCTCGCCCTCGAGATGGGCACAGATTACTACCAGACCAAAGTGTACACCTTCAACTGTTTTAACAAGATTCTGTGTGTGCATGTCCCAAATCTGATTCAAACAGAAGAAAAGGATTACAATTAATAATGCTTCGTGTGTGTGTATATATATATATATATATATATATATATATATATATATATATATATATATATGTTGAAATCATACTTACTAAGAAGATGACGCACCTTGACACTCCCATCGAGGTCAGCAGTAATCAAATGCTGCTGGTCACCGTTGGCAAAGTAACCGAAGCAATTTATACGTCGATTTTTATATTCTGACAATATGAATTCAGCAGAACCATGAGAACGAAGACTACAAATCTGAATAAGGATGGTACATAAACCGTCAGAAGGCTATATTAACAGATCGACTAATGTTTTGGATATAAAAAATGGTACAAGACTAAAACCTTTATTCCGGCATTGCCTCGAACTGCAAAAGTATATGTATCCTTTATGTTTAAAAGGGTGAGTTGATAGATCCAGAGAAAGTCAACAAACTGAAATATTCGAGTGCATTCCCAGCTCTTTTCCCAGTCCCACAACTTAACATTTCCCTCACCCGAAGAAGCTGACAGCACATATGGCTCAGTTGGATGAACTGCCAAATCAACGAGTTCAGATCGGTGAGCTTGGAATTGCTTCAACCGCTGCATTGTCTTGTAGCAATACACATCCATGTAACCATCCTTATATCCGGCGACAAACCATTGATTACGTGCAACAAATTTGGCCACCAGCACATCTGGATAGCAGTCATTAATTTTGTTTATTTAGAAAGTGGGTGCGTGGGAAAAGAACTAGCTGGAAGAAGTCAGAACAAAAAATAGTCACCTTTTCTCCGCGGAATCATATTGGACAGGTCCAACTCTGCCTGCACATAGACAGAAAAGCCATTTATTTTACTACTACTCTGATTGGTAGCCAGTACTCCTCCCACTGTTTCAAATTGTTAATTATTCTTTTAAATATATAGGGTTTTGCTATGTTATGTTATATCTACTATATCTGGATCTGCTACACAGTACGCAAACTACTCCCTATACAAAGTAACAGTTGAAATAAATTTTAACCGTTGAATTTTTATAATTTATTGTTGAATTAAATAATTAGAAAATAAGAAAATAAAAGGAAACTGCACGCCATCTCTGATCCTCTCTCATGCGGGCAGCTTCTTCTTTCCTTCCAGACATTGGCCGGCTATGAAATATGCCAGAAATCTCTCCTCAACAAACATTATGTGGATAATTAGATTATCTATCATGTTTTCCAATGCATAGGCAGTGTGATGTTGCAGCTCCCATTGACACCATTTGGAGGCTCATTTAAGCATTTAAATGATGGAAAATGTTGCTTATATGTTTGGTTAGGTGTCTAGGGACTTTTCTGTAACAATCTGCAACTTTGAGGGGCCTTCCACAAAGTGCCCATTTCAGCCCAAAAGGGCTACCCGAGTTTCTCTTCTAGGAAGTGGCTTGTTCATTTGCTTTTGAGCGGGAGAGAGCTAGGGTTTGAGAGAGGAGAGGTGAGGCTTTGATATACCAAATCCACCACTAGAAGAGTGAAACTTGTGGGGATTTGGAGCCTCCCCAACCTTGTTGGCTCCCACCTCTTGTATCCTTTATGTTCATAGTGGATTGCTTGCTCATCGCCGCCCGTGGTTTTTTCCCGCAAAGGGTTTCCACGTAAATCCTTGTGTCTACCTATGATTCGGTATTTATCTTGTCATACTTGATGATTGGTTTCTATCTTGCTTGCAATTGGTTCCATTTTATCCACCAAGTTCATGGTACATGGATGAGATTGGCATATGATGCGTACATGGGTTCTTTGATATGTTGATGATGGGGATTAATGTGTTAGTGAGCTGATCTTTGCAACTATACTCCTTATTGCATTTGTTGGACAACACCATGTTTGAAGGATTAGTGCTATGGGGCTGTTTTGTTGTATGCACATAAGGTGTTCGGTGAAATGCATGTAAGTGATTAGCTTCCTAATTTTGATGCTTCCGCTGCCCCGCTGCGCTCACAAGTGGTATCAGAGCATAATTATCAAAGACGCATGTTAGGTTCTTGATTTGCATGGATATGTCAATTCAGAAGCAAGTTTGTTGTCACTTGTGTTGACATTTGGCTATGGAAAATTTATTTAATGTTGGTTCAAGGTAGAAAATTTGTGCGGCACATCTATGAAATTCATGTTGTTTATTTGAGCAAGCATGAAGCTCTTATATTGAACAAGTCACCCTTTGGATGGCAATTTGATAGTGCATTTGATCAATTTGCACATCTTGAAAATTATCCCCGACCAAGCATGGATTATTTGTTAGCTACCTCTCGGTCATATGATGGAATGGAGACTTATCCCAATATGTTATCTCTATGGTTAGTGCTTCATTTGTTCTCTTGTTAAAAGGTTGCTTCGGAAGATTTACATAGAGAGTTGTGGTGGGTTATAATCTTCTTGTTGTCATATTTGAGACCGATTGAGCATAACATTATTGGCAGTGGTGGTAATAGATTTATGAAAATGGTAGAAGCTATTAGAATTTTATATTGAAGAAATATTTGAGGTTTGCCATTGCAATGTTATTGGACACTTTTGGGATTCTTCTTCGGCAGGTTGGCGGGTTGAGGTGGAGGACACATTTGGTACTCTTTCTTTGTCTTCTCATCGATTTGGTGAGCCTTGGCGGTGCTATCATGTTCGGTTGGTGTGTCTATTTGTATCTTAAGACACACTTTGGTTGGAGTTCTCGATTCTATTTGCTCATATCGATGCATGCGCATTGATTGTGGTTGTCACCTTTGAGCCTATCTTTGGGGTTCAATTTGCACGACATTTACTTGACATGCGAGTTACGGTATGTTCTCTATCGAATCGGGATGTTAGTTGGTAGTACTTTTATGCTCATAGTTTGTTGCCATTTATTGTGCTGAAGAAATTTGATCAGTGTGTCTGGTGGTGCATTGGATTTATGGGGCAGCCTCAGTTGCTTCTAATTCAGGTCTGATTTGGTATCACTACTGTCATTCTGCACGTATTTACAGCTTGGTATATTGTGATATGGCTGAGTATAGTTGCGGAGTATCTCGGTGCGGATATTTGAGTTGCCTCTATTCAGTTGGTGTGGTTGCAATTGTTGTTGGAGTGACTAGCTACAACTAGTTGGGATTGCATTTTGGTGCCATTGTGATTAGTTACACTCAGTTGCAACTATGGTTGATGAGTTAATGTGATGAGAACTAGTTTGAACTGGTTATGACTATTGCCATATCCGCAATTTGCATGTGTGAAGTATATTCATCACTTAGTGACAGTCTTACTATTCTGGTACATGTTGCTTCTATTCTATCAGCCTTGAGCATTTGAGGAGCACATTCATTAGTTGAGACAGTCTTCATATTATGGCACGGATTGCTTCAATTGATTTTGCCTTATGCATTTGAGAGGCGTCTCTTTGGTCATGACAACCTCAGTTTTCAGACATGGGCTACTTCTATTCACTTATGCATTTGGGAAGTATACTCTTCGATTTGAGGTGGTCATTCAGTTTCACTGGGATCACTCTTTGATTATTGTTGCTCAGTAATTTGGGGACTTATTTGATTTGAGCCGTCTTGTGGTGGTTTAAAATCATTCAGTTGTACATCCTACACTTTGATGAAGCTTTGGGTCACAATATAAGTTGAATAGCTTCAATTGTGCTAAGCGGCATTCTTGTTATGCATTGGACACTTATATGGCTTTGAGTTCTGTTTGGGAGAAAATTTGTTTTGCTAGCATAGTTCACCATTACACCACATTGGTGATGAAGAAAAATAGAACAATAATTTGTGAAATCTCGTTGCATGCTCTCCCATGCATGGTTGAGATTGTTACATTGGCCTGCTACTTCATGATTCATTCTTTCTCTACAGTGACTGGTTGCAGACCATTTGAGGAGGTATGACCTTTGGCTACTATTTCTCCTCATTTTGCTTACATGAGGATCATTTGTTGCCTAGTATTGTGAGTATGTCCTGTTAGGCATTTTGGAGATTTGGCAGTTCGTCGGATCCTTATGGTTGATTTCTGGAGTTTAAGGGTGCCGCTTGTGGTGATACATTTCTTACCCTTGTTTGATTGTCAACTTGTCCGGTGACCATAATTTGTTTGACAATCTTTCTCCTTTTTCTGCTAGTTTGCATTATGTTCTACTTCAGGTGGAGTTCAGTTAGCTGTTCTGATAAGAGATTGAATGTGTAGTGAGCATGTAACATTTGAGGTGGAGACTATTGTTATCGGTTATCCACTGTTTGAGCAGCATTATTTCAGCCATTGTCCAAGCTACTATGAGAGGATGTACTACATATTATCACATCATTTTCAGTCATTTGTTGCTTGAGAGCAGATAGCCACCATGGAATTTGAAATTGTTGATGATGTGATTGAGTTGATAATTAGCCCATTTGTGAAGATTCCTATTGTGTGCCGCAATGAGAATGAGGAATCATCACCGCTACCATCCGGTATGGTATATTGTCAAATTTGGGCTAATATTTGGCATTTGGTTTAGTTGCATTTCAGGTTAATGTATGAGGAGCCAAGCTCATACAAGAAATCTATATTTGGTTTTATATGCAACTATTTGGGCTCAAGAATGCATAAAAGGAATTTGATTTCTAGTGTTGCCTGTTGTGGAAAAGATGCATCTTGGTAGATTGCAGGTGGGTCTATTGGTTTGCAAGCTATTCATTTGTTGCTCCTTTATCCAAGACTTGTTGGTTATGAAAGACTTCAATTTGTTATGAGAGGTTTGTCATTCAGTTGGTATCTCTCATTCATGAAGTTTAGTTGCTTCAATTGGTTGGAGATGTTGGTGTTACTTAAGGCATTACCTCCTTTGGTCCTTTGGAGATGTTGGTCTGTTCTCAAGTGTATATCCACTACGAAGCTCTCTTTGTGACTTCAGTGTGTTTGAGGGATTTGGATACCATCAGGTATTCTCTCAGGTTATGTGGGGTTCTTTCTACCTAAAGTCTTGTTTATGGTTGCCAGTTTGCTTTTTTGGCAGTTGACGTTTAGTTGGAGCAATTGGCTATTTGAGATTGCTTGTGTTGGGACCCATGTTTCTCAGATCTACAGTTTGTGTCTAACAAGTGTCATTTGTTAAGTGGACATTGTTTGTCCTTTGGTGATTTCTTTGTTTGGGCTAGATGCATATTCTTTTGTGGAATTGTTACACTAGATTTGGTTCATTTGTTAAAGAAGAGACTTTTGCAAATTTATTCATCTTGAGGCAGTTTCGGATGGCTTGCCATATTGTAGCTGTTTTGTTAGAACAATACATCTTGCTTGTAGCTCATTTGTATCATTTTGAATTGTGTATGAGGAAGTGAAGGTTGAGCTCCTATTTGAGTTTGAGTTGAAGGATTTTGGTGCAGCATGGAGTTTGTTCTCTACATGGATCATTAGTCTAAGTTGAGGTCAACGTTTGGTGCGTGGATGTCAGTACATTGTGGTTGCCCTTGCTTGTGTGAGATCTAGTGCAGAGTTTGTTGGTACTCTATTGGCTACACATTTGATAGTTCCTTTCACTCAAGTTTCTTGGAGGAGTAAATGTTAATATCATTGCTTTCATTAGTCGGCAGTTTGGTGCACATAGTGGTGTTCACATGTGCAAGTTGCTCAGTCAATGAGTGTTTGGTTCCCGAGTTATGTGTTTCAGGTGGAGCACATTTGGAAAGCAAGGTTTTGCATTCTTCACTATTCGTTCAGTGCCTCAGGTGATTTCTTGGCATATCCTTTAATGATCGAGCAATTTGTTCAGACTTGGGTTAGGAGGTCATTTGCTCATGTTCAGACATTTGTTGGGGTTAGAACTGGTTAAAGACTCAGCTTTGTTCGTGCGGACTTGGTGAGATGTGATATGGACTTCCTGGTTATTCTTGCTTGCTCGATTTGGTAGCTTCTTGTGAAGCGGTTGTTGGAGGTTTTGCCTGTGCGTTTGACTTGGAGTTGGAAATTTGAGCTTATGGCATCATGATTATGGTTGTGTTCGCCATGTTGTTCATTCCTCAGATTTCAACGATGCATTTATTTGTGGCTCAATCATTTGCCAAGTCAAGGCCGAGCTACCTCCATGTTGGAGGCGATGGATTTGTTGCTTATTCATTAATTGAAGATGAAGCATTTGAAGATTGGACTTTCAACATCAAGAATCTTGGTGTGTTTGTCTATGGTTCAATCGTCGCTGAGGTGGAGAATTGTGATGTTGCAGCTCCCATTGACACCATTTGGAGGCTCATTTAAGCATTTAAATGATGGAAAATGTTGCTTATATGTTTGGTTAGGTGTCTAGGGACTTTTTCAGAACAATCTGCAACTTTGAGGGGCCTTCCACAAAGTGCCCATTTCAGCCCAAAAGGGCTACCCGAGTTTCTCTTCTAGGAAGTGGCTTGTTCATTTGCTTTTGAGGGGAGAGAGCTAGGGTTTGAGAGAGGAGAGAGGTGAGGCTTTGATCTACCAAATCCACCACTAGAAAGAGTGAAACTTGTGGGGATTTGGAGCCTCCCCAACCTTGTTAGCTCCCACCTCTTGTATCCTTCATCTTCATAGTGGATTGCTTGCTCGTCGCCGCCCGTGGGTTTTTCCCCGCAAGGGGTTTCCACGTAAATCTTTGTGTCTACCTATGATTCGGTATTTATCTTGCCATACTTGATGATTGGTTTCTATCTTGCTTGCAATTGGTTCCATTTTTGTCCACCAAGTTCATGGTACATAGATGAGATTGGCATATGATGCGTACATGGGTTCTTTGATATGTTGATGATGGGGATTAATGTGTTAGTGAGCTGATCTTTGCAACTATACTCCTTATTGCATTTGTTGGACAACACCATGTTTGAAGGATTAGTGCTATGGGGCTGTTTTGTTGTATGCACATAAGGTGTTTGGTGAAATGCTTGTAAGTGATTAGCTTCCTAATTTTGACGCTTCCGCTGCCTCGCATTTGCGCTCACAAAGTGAGCAATTCAAATATATAGATTCATGGATTACTTTACGTTGTTTTATACAATCATGTAGGGAAGGGCAATTATTTAGAAAATAGAATAGTTCAAATGGCTATTACTATTTTTGGTGACTTGAGTCTATCGAACTGATCTTTTTAAGATATCGAATTAATAACCAAATGTTTCAACATTTTGTGAGGATGTCCTGGATTTCTCACTTTTTCTAGTGGGCCTCATGAATATTAATAACGTTAGGCTAACTCTACTGAGGACCTCTAGTTAGAATTTCTAGGATTTAACTTTTTTCTTGCGCGATGTACATTTAGTTGAAAACCTAAGCTCAAGTTATTATGTTCTTCAAGCATCTTTTCTTTTTTGACATCATGAATCTTTATTTTATATTTCAACTTTTAATCTAGTTGTTGCAATTTTTTTTTTTTAAGTTGAAACTCTAGTACTTATTGTATCTTTTTTTCCTTCAAAATTGTCCACGGGCAAAATACATTCCAAAGAGGAAACCGATGCAGCTAATGGTAATGATGCAGGCAAACCGAGAAGGCCCCGATCTAACATCTTGATCTTGTTGGTCTTCATCGTCGTCCTTGGTGGAGTCTCACAAATTTGGGGTTTATTTTGAATTATCTTTCTTTAATAGCAGAGATGGGTGATATAGAAAAAATGTGTAGTTATTTCCATTATCCCTTTTACAATACTTGGAATTGCCTTTCACCGCCTCCGCAAAATAGCTAATTTCATTGATTTTATTCATCAAGGGTAGCATTACCGGCCCCACCCCCACACCCATCGCCACCCTCTCACTTTGTGGGAGGGGCAGTACGGAGCGACCACGCCGCGGTCGCGGCGTCGGCGGCGCCAAGAAGAGGACTTGGCCACCACCTCCCCATACGAGCCCGGGCGCGCATCAACGACGATCATGCAGCGACGTGCTTAAGATGGATGGAAGAGTTTTTTTTTACTTTGGAGAACCGAAGTTGAACAAACGAAGAAAGAAAATATCGATGTAAACAATACTACTCGAAACATTGTTTCTACATTTATGGAGTTACCGTTTTACCCACGATAAAAAAGAACTACGAGAATGGAGTTACCACCCAATTCTAATCCCCCACATTTGCGGAGGCAATGTAAGGCAATTTGGTGGACATGGCCCACCGATCATAGACACAACAATTGCCTCCCGTTGCCTGCTGTCTTTCTTGCCGTCGGATCGGCCGCTCTTGATCGCTGTGAGTCATCGAATTTTTTCCCAATTATTGTAAAAAAATCCATTTATAATGATGAAATGTATAATTTAGATACTAATTTATGTGATTATTTAAATTATCTTTCATAATCATAGGGTTGGGTAATTCAGATGAAAAAATAGGAAGTTACTTTATACATTTTCATAGTGCTGGAGATAAATATTTTTTTATGAAACATTTTAAATCAAATGCCTATTATTGGGGATGATAAATACAATTCACGAAATTAAAATCTAGATGTTTCTGATTATTGTGAGGATTTTTCTTTAATTTAATTTTTGCTAAACCAGTGAAAGTTAACATGGGGACTCTGGCTCTTTAATTAGTAAAAATAGTAAGATATAAGATGTGGCTCTATGCACTCAACTAATATACTCTACTACACCTCTCATTGTGTCTGCAGCACATACCCTTGTCTTGTAGTTCCAAATTTCAATGCCATGTGGATGTGGCCCATGATGTTTTATTAGAACCCTATGTGTACCACATAAGGAGTTCTGTGAGAACAAATAACAGTTGCATTGAAGAACTGTACAGATAATTAATGCTAATCAGTGGCGACTAAATTAGTATTTATTTGTTGCACGCACCATGGCTCCAATGGATGCACGTCTATGATATAATAATAATAATTATTATGATTCAGGGATAATACCTGATCAAATCAAACAAACGATAGTTACCACCAAAAGAGTGTCACATGTCATTATGAGCAAAAAAATACAAAAATAAAATCATGTAGTATATACCTCGATTCTAGGCTGTAATAGCGTAGCAACGCCTGGTATTAAGCAGTCGCACAATGACGTAAGGACAAAGTAAACAGAGCAAAAGGATATTACAAATAAATTCACTATAGAAAAAAAATGATGTGAACTCGACCGCCATTTGTTTTGTGTTGTCCTAGGGACATAATATCACTGCAAGTAGTTCCGTTATTGTTTTCCCCAAGACGGGCAGTAAATATACAGAGCATACCTTGGATGCACACTCATGAATGCTCGTTATCTTCACAACTTTTCTCTCGTCATGAACCACTTCTGCTTTAGTAAACATGTCGTCGATGTCGTCAATTAATTCCCAGTCGAGTACAACACTCGGATGTGAATTGTGTCCAGGTTTGGGGTGTCTTCTCTTGCTTTTTCATCGTCATAAAGTAAGTCGAGTGGATCTTGCAGGCACAATGCCATTGAGCGAACCGATGAAGACATCTGCGGTATTTGGTGGCTGAATCCACGTAGACAATATCATGATCTGCATTGTTCATCAGGTGCACTGGGCATGGAATGAGCTTATCTGGCTCGTAGGGAAAGCAGAGATGTGAAGGTTCGACAACAAAAAGCAGTTGGTACTGTTTGTCAATGGTTTCTTCTGTTTCATCCAATATAGAGACGATATCGTCTATACTGGGCCTTTATGGCTGTTGGTTTCCACACACATCGGTGCGATCTCACCGCAAGTCTTTACTTGGTTGCAACACGCATCCAAATATGATGCATCATTCAATCCTCTGTTCGTTAGCCTTTCTCTCCAGTTTCCTTGAACCTAAAACTGAAGTGAATCAGGAAACGCCAAACCTGACCGACTATAAAAACGTGAGGAGCCAAAACTACAAGAAAATGGCCATTATGGTCCTCATATTAGGAAATGACTTCTCATACCAGATCAATGAAGTGTTGTGAATCAAGCATATCAGAATATGTGGAGTAGCCATCGGTCCTGCCAAGTACTTTTATCATTATGACACCCAAACTAAATACATCAAACTTGTTTGTGATTTTCCCCCTTATCTACAAACTCGGTGGGCGTATCCACTGAAATATATTTGAAGCATCACATTGTAAATAAGATTGATGTAAATATTAATTTATTTCAGGGAAAAGATGGCCCAAGTTAATCTCCTTTCCAATATACAATAAGAAAAACAGAGCAGCACATCAAAAGGCAAACAGAACTATTTCTAATATTTACAAAAAATACCCCATTAACCTATTAAAAGAAATTTGCAACAAAGTTCAAAAATATTGTCTTCACTAAAATTCAAACTTGATTACTAATTCATGCACTTCCCTATCACCATCTATGTTGCTGCCTCTAGCGGAAAGGAAACCCAAAGAGCAAAGATAGAATGAGATAAACCCTGATCTAAAATGGTTTTGGAGATTAATAGCTAGAAAGATAGATTTGCTTATGAACATTCAGCAGAATCAAGGATAGGGGAGCGGGGAGCCTCAACTAATAATACTTGCGAGGCTCCTACACCATATTATAAACCAAAAAAATAATGCAACCACGCTCACCCGACATCCGTACAAACCGCTGGGCAAGCCAAGCCAATCGTTCCTTCTCTGCTCATTCTATATCACGCTCTTGTGCCACCAAACAACAAGGTTGAAGCACTGGACACTTACATTTGAACAATAGCTGCTAAGATCTAACGCTTCAGGACATCCAAACAAGCCCTTGATGGGACCGTGAAACCCACATAGAAAATAGTTCTATTGTTTTAGTGCAAAAGATCATATGCAGATGAGTGATACCATTTCAAGTGCAAACTCAACTTCTTTTACCAAATATAAATTTGATAGATTGTACAGAAATAGAAACACTGAAGGAAATGCAATACTTGTTCTGATGCTCTAAACTGAATGATGTCTGAACATGAAATTTTATACGTATGTAGGCCGCTCCATCCTAACGTATGTGAATTCCCTGACTCATTTTTTTTTTTAAAAAAATTGAGACTATCTTTTGAGAGGCGTTTCATGATTCAACTCAGTGGTCGGTTTCCACTAAATATTCCAAATCATAAAAAGGCACCCTCTATCACTACTATGGAGATGCTTTTTAGGGGGAAAAAAAGGGCACGGCAGGGCCGTATGGAGCCATCCGTACGGACCCCTACATGGCCGCAACCCAATCACGATCGTATCCAGACTGCCATTGGCTCATCCTGTTCATTGTTGCATGCTGAGCATGTGAAGTCTAGTTGGAACTTGAAAGTTCCTCTCTTCCTTGGCTGCTCTCTCAGCGAATCAGAAGCGGCCACGTAGGGGTCCGTAGAACGTCCCGTGCGGCCCTGCCGTACCAATTTTTCCCCCTTTTTATAGGCAATTGAGCCGGCCGTCTCTAATTATAGGCTGCTAGAAATAAGCAACCTGTAGAGGCGACTATCTAGTCGCCCCTAAAAAATCCTACCTCTATAATCATAAAAAAAAAATCTGCCTCTACAAATCATTTTCAAGAAATCGTAAAATGGAAAAAAATCATTTTCAATCTAGGATGCCCCCCACACACGCGTGTCGTCATAAGTCACATGTATGGCCGCAAGGGTTCAAACCTGTGACCTCAAGCTTCATGCTTATACCCTGACCACTATACCGAATGTTAGTTGTGACATGTGAGGGCCCAAACAATCTCCTCGTATTCACTTTACCTGATTTTAAAATGATGAATTCAAATAACAAAGGTTTCAATCCACTTTAAAATTGTAGATATTGCCAGCTACTACAACTTTGGTTTTGGTTATTTCTCTATTCGAGATTGTTTGAAATTTTTAAATTTCAAATGTGAGAATTCAAATATAATTTTCCTTGGAGATTAACAACTTTGGTTTTTGTCGCTTCTCTATATGAGGTCATTCGGAATATTTCAATTTCAATATGTGAGAACTTCAAACTATATTTCAGGACTATAGATTAGTTCAAATGAAAAAGTTATCAATTGCAATATTTTATATGTTTTAATCTACAAGTTTGGTTTTAGTCATTGCTCCATAGATCATTTAGAAAATTCAAACATTTTGAATTTCAACACATGATAACTTCAAATAGAAATTGTTGGATCCAAACGATTTCTAATATAAAAATTGTCAGGTAGAAAATTTCAGATTTTGACAAGATATACAACTTTGATATAAAGTTTGTAGCTAATTTCATTAGAATTTATGAATTTTAATGTACCGCACATATTTTTAGAGCAATTTGTAGAGATGCTCTAAATCCAGCCGCTTCTCGAAATCTATTTTTAGAGGCAGCTTGATGTAGAATCGTTTCCAAAGACACATGCATTTGTAGAGGCGGCTAAAATTATCAGCCCTGAAGAAATCCATGTGTAGAATTGGCTCGTTTCAGAAATCATTTTACAGGCGATTATAGATTGAGCTTCCTCAATTGAAAAAAGGAAGCGCAAAGCAAACATACTATAATATTTTAAAAAGGAAAAAAAACTAGGGACAGATCTGGGACGGATCATTTAACTCACAGAGTGCATAGAAGATTTTTGTAGTATGAGATTGACAAGTTCCACTAAAGAGCCTTGATAAGCCAAAGTCTGCAATTTTTGGCACCATATCCTTGTCAAGCAATATATTTGAAGGTTTCAGGTCAAGATGGAAAATTTTTTTCTCCATGAAGGTATTTCAAACCGTCGCAAATCCCCTTTATTATTTTGTACCGACTATGCCCAACGAAGTCCAGACTGTTCACCTATAGAAGAAAACAAATGACACATGTTTACAAAATTATTCTATCAAATGTAACTAGCATTTTTAGAGATCAACACTAACTAGCGCACTGAACAAAATTATCTCGCACCAGAAAGATGCTTGTCAAGGCTTCCTTTAGGCAAAAAAACTCCAAGCATATTGCCCTATCTATCATTGTAGCAAACACTAGTCTGCTTTTTGGTGTTCGACACATCTATCTCGCTCTATGTAGCTTTTCGAAGAGCTGGACAATGTTTCGATGGGAAATTCCAGTAAGGATTCGAAGTTCATTTTGAAACTGATCCTCGTCTAATCGGCATGTGGTGAAGTTTTTTCACAGCTACCTCCTGTCCATCTGGATGCACTCCCTGTTTC
This sequence comes from Hyparrhenia diplandra, assembly GCA_015847255.1. NCBI lineage: Eukaryota > Viridiplantae > Streptophyta > Magnoliopsida > Poales > Poaceae > Hyparrhenia > Hyparrhenia diplandra. Next base: position 642,341 of record JADLZK010007534.1, read on the forward strand.
ACATATTTGATTACAGACACTTCATTATTGATAGATGAAACTGAAAAGATAGAAGCAAAAATCATTGACCATACCTTGTAAACCACCCCATATCCACCAAGACCAATTTTTTCGCTCTGGCGCAAAATCATTTGTAATGTCTTCAATTTCTTTCCATGGGAAATCTGTTGGCACTATCAATTTTTATAAAAAAATAACTTAAGACAATGAGCAACTAATGAACAATCAATAGACATCCTCCAAAGTACTAAAAACGTATCGGTGATTTTTGGATTCACACAATTCTACGTTATGAACTTTTTGCTGAATCTACTCATATAAACATTAGGTGTAAAAATATAATACTGATACACACATATTATTCTCATTTTACTGTATTTAATAAAACGGGACATGATTCATTATCTTCCAACGCAAAGTGTCCAAACCCTTATGCTATTGTACTCGGCATGTCTGTTACACATCCAAGGACTTCAGGAAAGTATGATGGTAAATATGGAATCAACCTGGTAAATACACAAAATTGTTTCGAGCATCCTATGCCCAATTTGAAAGACAAAACAAAACAAAAGAAATTTCATGCACACCCAGAGGAACTTATGAAAGATGGGGGTTCAACATTTACACAATAGGAAACACACTGCTATCAAGGGGCGAATGCACACCCTAAAAATTGAAAAATCAGTTATTGTGACTAAAATTCTACCATATATCATATGTGTACGTACCATGACACAATCCTATGCCCCAACAAGACAATTACACACCAACCTTCAATTTCTTCAGCTTCGCCTCTGCGTGTCATCCAGGTCCCCGTTTTGATTCCTGCGTAGACGGAATAACATATATAGCCAGTACTAGCCGAACCAACGAAGTCGAGTCAATATAATAAAGGGCCGGCGGAATGACTACTACGTTCATCAACGATCTGCCTGGCAACGCCGCAACGACTTCCATGAGATCAGCCTTCGGTGGGCCTGCTGGCTGTGTTGTCGAAGGCACGCACGTTCGTTACAGACTTAATGGTATGTGGACATGTGGCAGGCAATTCATTTTGCACTTGCTACTTGCACTAAACCTAATTAGTGTTTAATATTAGTAGTGCCTAAAAGGTTAAGCCTCATGAGTTTTATTGGGTTTCTGATTTGAGATCAGAGAGGTTTATTTACTTTAATATCTTATTATAGAGTTAGAAAATACGATTCCAGTCATAAGAAGCGCAAGAAGCAAAGACGTGTGTACTAAATCCAATTGCACTTTGATTATTTGTATTTGTATTTTTCTAGAATATAGGCCTCATTTCACATTTTGTCCTAGGGCCTAAAATTCTCAGATACTGGCTCCTATCATCTTTGGATTGACAATTAACCATCAAAACATTTTAAACATTTGAAATACATATGAAAAAAATGCATGCTGCAATAAGAAGTGTTCGTGTAGCCTGGTAGTAAAGCAATAATTGTCTTTTTTACTGCTTATTATCAAAGCCGGCATTTCAAGTAGAATTTTAGAAGAAATCCCCAACTCTGAAATGTTATATGGAAGCCAATGTCATCTTGGTCACTATGGAATTCAGTGGTGCCAATTTGCTACACGATTTGGACAGCAGATTATATTGGTTGACAGCAGAGGTCGGACAGCAACAAAATAGTCCATGAGCATGGTTATCAAGGAAGAATATTGCATAAATACAGATCTGGAACGGGAATTTCATCTAAAAAATAGGTAGGACTAATTTTCATACTATGCAAATGAAATTATCAAACCTTGACTGAGATTTTGTAAACATATTAGTGAACGACTAGTATTAAGAAATACGGAGTAGTATATGCTTAGAAGGGAGGCAAAAAAAAAAAAAACATGACTTCAGCCTTCGATTCGACTTAAGACTGCTGTTCTGGGGGTGTGCTGGCTTCAGAGAACGAAGGAAAAATCTTGTGGAGTATCCTTACGCATGTGCTAAGATGTTACAAGTATATATACTAGAGAAGTACTAGAGGAGAACTGAAAGAATCCGGCCGCTTCTTTACTAAACCAAATATGTGAGACAAAAATAGCAGAACACGTACCAACGTAGAGGCACGAAGTATTTACCCTGACTCCTTGTGGGAAAAAAAAACACTAGTAACAAAGAGAATATAGTCACGAAATGGTTTATGGCGTTTTGCTGTTTTCTCCCACAGCAATCAACTATATCAACCTCCTTTGCACCGATGTCTAATGGGACACACAATAAGAGTTAGTACCTGAGGAGGAACTAGTAATATGTGATGCATATCCTCGGACCGTACATCGGAACAAAGTCGCCGGGCTAGAACAGACCGAGCTACCATGATCCAGTTGGCGCAAATAAATTTCCCTCTAAAACCTTTCAGAAAATCAGAACTAAACACTAGCAGAATCAGAGTCACTCACCCAAAGCAATCTTGCAGAGAAGGCCGGCAGGAGAGGAAAGGACAGAGGCCGGCAGGAGAGGGAAGGAGAGAGGCCGGGCAGTAGATGCTTATATTAAGATTGATGTTGTGAACATAAGCTGAGGCAGGGCCGACAGCTAGGTACAATGTGTTATGTACTGTAGGCCATATAGGTAGTGTCTTAGCCTTGATCTGCATGTGCCGAGTATGGGTAACGAGGTCAAGGCAAGGGCAGGGTTAGGGATCGAGCTCAAGGAACGCACTTGGGCATAGGTCCACACATGTCTTCTTTCTCAACATAGTGGAACCTGCTCACCCGGTTTAAGTCCTCAACTTGCCACGGGTGCTCGCATTATTTTGGGAATTTTCCGGCGTTATGATTTTAGTGGTAAGCGACGTTCTCATCGACAACGAGGCGCCAATCGTAACTTCGGGAATCTCCAGATCTGCCGGTCCATTCATTCGGAGGTGCTTATAGGGATGGGTTTATGTACGTGTGTTCGTAAGGGTGAGTGTGCGTGCATGTGTGAGCATCTGCGTTGTAGTGTGTACTAAAAATGAACTAAAGGAAAAATGTAAAGTTAATTAGGAATGCGGAATTGGGGATGCATTAGATTCCGGGCTTACGTGTGGCCAACATGTACGTCCCGAGATTTTTTTTTTCCTTAAATTCTGAAATAACACGTTATGGGGTGGTATGGAATCGAAGAATGGAACCGCGTTCAACCTTTGCAGTCTTGATTTCAACTCCCTTCTGTCGCCCCATATATATTGGTTTTCAGTTTTTTGCCACTATCAAGTGCTTAGTGAGCGAGCACGCAAGCCGGCTCCAATTCATCAGACAGGGCGGTTCACGGCCAGAAGCAATCTTGCAGAAGGTCACTGTCGTTGGTGGAGGGATGGCGAGGAAAGGAAAGGAGAGGCAGAGTAACTAGTGAGGTATAGTAGATGATGCTTATCAAGATTGATGCCAACAAAAGTATGTATTTTTTTGAGCCCCAACGATTCAACGAAAGTATGTTCTTTTGAGAGCCGAACAAAAGTATGTCGGACCTCTGCATTTGGGCCTTGGGAAGATAAGTATGTTCTTAATTAACTGGGCTAATTAGGGGAGCAGGAAAGTGTGGAGAAAAGCTAGCGCTGGCCACTGATCGAGGAAAAGAATTTCTCTGTTGGTGCCGTTCCACTGCACGGACGTGGCGTACGAGACCACGGGAATCATCAGTGGAACGCTGATGAGGACTAAACCGAATCCACTTTCCTGATGATTAATTAGTCGAAAGCTGACTACGGAACGCACCGAGGCTCACTTGGTGATCCCTGCTTTTTTCGAATTGGAAACAAACAATTATGCACGCTTTCTGTGTTGCTTCTGGACAGTTTCGGACCGTGACTGCATTGGACAGTTTAACTGATTGATGCCACGGCAACATGCAACAAGCATATAACACCTCTACTCTAAAGCTCTTTCATCTACTGCTATTGTTTGTTCCGCTGACCGAGCAAGAGCAACGTACTCGATCACCTGTTGACGTACTAGTAAACACCGTTGACAGGTAGCGGGCCGTGGCTGCTGCTCCAACTTGGGGGTCATCGGCTCCAGTTCCAGCAGCCACCAGGTGTAGGAAAGCAAGCAAGCTCTGGACGGTACAAGGCCAAGCTTCAGCTTCACGCATCCGCCTTAACCACTGGTTTGGTGCCTCCGAGGGACGTGAAACGCATCAGACGGGCACCACACACAGGCTGTGTTATCTACAAGATGACAAAGATGTATGAATCATAGATGTCACCAAGTGGGTGGGAGGAGGCCGGCTCAGAGCCTCTACTGGCCAAGCGGGCGACCTTCAGGCCCCAGCAGATGGTTGGTGCAGATGCAGAGTTCGTGCAGGTGGCTGACACGGGAGGAACCACAGGTTCCTCTCAAACACCGTACAAAGCTCAACTGAAAAAAAAAAAACAAAGATATGCAATTTTAGTTAGCTATGGGCATCACATTTATCCCTGTCTCTTAGAATTACTTGCCCGTGCAGGAGCACGTTTTGATGGACTAGCACAAAATCAGATGGTGCATAGCACCTAGCATAGGAGATCATGTACTGTAATGGAGAGAGATGGATTCCTACAACTGGTCAAGACTTATTGACAAATGGTTTATCTAGCTTATTAAGTGCACATGTGTCTGCATCCTATCGCACACGTTTCTGTCGGTGTGAGCTAAACGCACCGAGATGGCGAGATTATTATCCATTTCGTTACCGCTGATGGCGCACCTCAACCATAAACAATCCCAGGATTGGATTTGTAGCCATCATCTCTGGATCCCAACCCACCCCCTAGTCACCCGAGTCAGGGGAGCCTGTCACGCCACCGAACGACACTGGGGAGTCCGGGAGCCGCGCCGAACTGCCGAGGCTGATAGAATACAACCAACCAATCGCCATCGGGCCGCAGACAGTCGGCTTCCACCAACCACATTGCCTGCAGCAGCCGGATCCATACTCCAGCCTCCACTCCACCACTACCCCGTTCCGCCGCCGGTCGAGACGCGCGTCGGCTGCCGGTTGCCGTCACCCCTCGGGGTCGTGGGCGGAGGGCCCGCTCGTCAGACGGCCATGCGTGCCCTTCGCGTCCGCTTCCTCCTGGTAACTTCGCGGTCAACCTCGCTCCCTCCTGCTCTGCTCCCCACAAAAAGTATCACGCAATAATACGAGACTGAGAAATGACATCTACAAAAATATCACGCAAGGAATCAGGGGACAACAAGCACGAAATGAAAATAAGATAATGAATTACATTGTCAATGGACAGATCCATTGTATATACCACATATGCATATAACGTTTGCAGTACTGAGTAAACAAAAGTCAAGTCAATATATATGTTGACTCCTTAATTCTATCCACGTAGATTTTGACATCGAAGAAGCAACAAAACTATCTTTACACTGCCATGGACACAGATGTTCCAGTTCAAATGCCAAGAGTGTAGGGAAAGGAAGATGGAAGGTATAAATGAACAGCACCAGTCATTCAGCAGCCTGGTCCTGCAGGCTACAGAATCCGGAATAGCAGGCTGATCGTCGGCTCGTCATGACCTCAGTGTCCATCAGGAATATATATAGTTCAAAGCAGGTCTCTTAGGATGGTTGTTGAGTTGATTCTCCATGTCCTCCATAAGTGCGATCTTCTTAACTATCTCTAAAGGACGAGATGCATCGTTAGTTTTTGGCTGTGAGCCCCCGCATCGCCTCCGCACAGGCGAGACGGGCGGCGAAACCCTAGCCCGTCACCACCCTTTCCTCCCCCTCCGTTCCTCACCCTCGCCGCTGCCGGGAGTTAGCTGGGAGGCCCGCGGCGAGCTCCCTAGGTTGGCGGCGGCGGGATCTCGGCTCGGCCCAACAGGTTTGCCTCTCCGTGCGGGGCAAGGCAGCCATGGCGGTTTGATGCCGCAGCTACGCGGCGGCGCCGGCGGGTGCGGTGGAGATTTGGAGGTGCAGCCGCGGCGGAAGTTGCTGGGTGTGGAGGAGTGATGGGCTCGTCGTGTGGTGCCTCGGTCCTCGCCGTCTTACGATGGTTGCGGGCACAAGGACTTGGCGACGGTTCCAAGCTCAGAGATGCGGTGGCGGGGGCGGATCGAGCCTTTTTCGGGCCTGATTTGGTGTCCTCAGCGGTTCCGACGCGGGCAGCTGCTGCTGGGTCTTCGGAGGCATTGATTTGGAAGCGTCGCGGGCGATCGCGGCGGGCGGTGGAGCGCGAGGGCTTTGGGCGGAGCGGGCGAAGATTCGACCCCATGGTGGCACGAGTTGACCGCCCATATCCGGGGCCGCTGGAACCCACTGCTGGCTGATCCGGCGACCCGGGGACGATGCGGTCGCGGTCGTCGACCATGGTGGCGGTGTTCTCGGGCGGCGCGGTGAAGCTGTCGAGGTTGGCCGTATCGGGGGGATGAACCCGGTGGCCGGCCATGGTGGCTTCCACGGCGATCGTCAAGGTGGAGGAGTCATGGAAAGGGATGGTGAGGATGGCGGCGGATGTCGGCATTTGTTTTCCAGACCGTATTTCGGGCGATGGTGCGTCGCCGGCCGGCGATCGGGCGTGGCCCTAGGGGACATGGCATTGGCCGCTCACTACTACGGCGGTGGTGACGCCCGAGGGCGCCCACTTTCCTCGCTGGAGGCGTCGTCTTTTCAAGGGGATCTCTACGGTGAAAACCTACACCAGTTTGGTGGGCGGCGGCATTGTCACGCCCACTTTCAATGGGTCATTAATCACACGTGTTTGCGCCGGGATCACGCCACAAACACGCCTTGTTAGTAACAGTTAATGGTAAACGTAATTAATAGCAAACCGAGCTATAGAAATATAGGATAGAAAGGGCTTACAGTGGCGGCGACGAAGGGTCACCATGTCGGGTTGCAATATCGAGAGTTGGCCAACCGAAGCGGTGGATTAACTATGACATCGCCTCGTACTCCACAAGCGAGACTTGTGCATGGATGAAATCCGGCGGGCTTCAACGTCCTTCTCCTAAACACCTCTCGAACTCCTACGATACGCTATCCTCTACCTCGTCATCGATCTTACTTTCACATGTCTGCCGATATCCGTAAAAATAGAGGGGTGAGTACAAACGCGTGCTCGACAAGTCCCAAACCGAGGGTTGTAATTATTAAGGGTTTGGGCCCCTAGCGAGTCTCTAAAACTGCTCTCGCTAGTTCGGTTTATCTCATGTCATCACCGCTGTCATGACACCACATGTTAGTCATCATCAAAAATGTATATCTAATCATAGATGTTCGGCCCCTAGCACTTGCCCATTCCAAGGACGTGGCTATTCGAATAGATTCAATTAACTCCGCAGAGGTTGTACACTTTTCCCCACACGAGGGGCCATCTTCTCCCACGCACGGCCGGTCAAAGGTGGTCCCACGAGATTCCGTACCCGCTTGGATGCCTCCTAGGTATATCGGTATAATCTTTACCATGACTTCTCAGGGGTTGGAAGGATAACACGCCACCCAAGGATGACGCATCACCCTAGACAATATGGTGATACCAAATCACCAGCGGCTTTACTGGGTAATACCTAATTACCCAACCTATACCGTCAACACCACTCTCAATCTCAAATCATCAATATGTGCCTCTAGCAGCTGCGCCCATCGCGCCCAAACACTTACGTGGAAGATCGCCAAAGCATCCACGCCAACCGGACCATGGGGCCACTCTCCCCATGTCTGCTCCCAATAGGTCGTTTGCCTACTCCGGCCACCTTGGCTCCAATTATACCTCAACCCAACGGGGTGTGGAATCAAGCCGCCCCATTACGGCGTGTGGCTGTACGTAATATTATACTAGGTAGAAGGTCTATGAACCGGTCCTTAGGGAGGCGAGCATCTCTCCGCGGGATTCATCCCCGATTGTGATTAGTCCACCTCCATGTAGACAATCACCACTCACCTTTTTGTTGGAGGGTTCACTTTATTACTCAGGTTACATCGATCTTACTTAGTCATATTATGTCATCATTTATTATCATATTAAGGTCATGATTAAGGGGGGGTAAGGACTTGCCTGGAGGTTCTTACGAATCGGCACGGCGTCGAACGTCTTCTAGCGTACTCTCTCGATGGATACTCCTAATCGGGTCGCCAAATCTACTCTACGATGCGCGATAAACCCTAGCTTGAACTATAACATCATAGACAAACATAGAACATTATGGTGGCAATGGGTTAGATGCATAGAGCTAGATTTTATATAAATTATGGAAGTCGTTTCACGCTAAACGGAGTTCATTTGCATGAGATATGGATTTTATAATATTAATCCCCAATTAAATCATTAGGGTAATATTATAATATAATTTTATCATGTAATAATATTGAAACTAATTACATGATAAAATTCCATAATTCAAATAATGAATTTACAAATTTTCTCGGGAATTTTTCTAACATGGGAAGGTCAACTTTACAACCCCATTGTACAATAACCGGGTAGACCTAGCAATTAATCTTGTGTACACGAGATCCGTCTTCATACGTGCATGCCACGTGGGTCCGGCCTAGACGCCACGGTGGCCGCCACGTGGGCGCCCACGTGTATTATGGGGTTGCCGTGTGACGGTCGGACGGCGTCGACGGAAAAGGCGGCGTGGCTCATCCTCATTGGGCGGCGTGGTGACGGCGTCACGCCCGGGGCGGCGTCGGCCGGAAAGCGGGGGCTCCGCCCCGGCATCGCGTGCCTCCACGGCGGCGCCTTGCCGGAGAGCTGGCCGGAGTCGCCGGTCTTGAGCCCGGACCTCGCCCGCGGGGGCTCTCGGCACCCCCACGTCGCCCGAGCCGCCGGATGGTGTAGGTCTAGGCGGCGGGGTGGCTCGCCTCCCGGCCGGCGGCGGTGGTGACGGGCTTCCGGCGGCGGCACTCGGACACCGGCGTCCAGCGCTGTAATAGGGTGAGTTGAGCATTGCGAGAATGAAGGGGGAGGTTTAGGGGTGTACCCGGCCGGGGCAATTTGCGAGGGCGACTACGACGGCGGCGGGCTCTTGACCTAGCGGCTGCGGGTGACGGAGCTCCAACTTGGGGGCAATCGCGATTTCGCGAGGAGAGAAGGAGGGGAGGGATGGCCAAGGTGAGCACCGCGGCGTTCACGCAGGCGGGGCTTGTGAGGGGGATTGGCGAGGTCGATCGGCGCGGGGAAGGCTATTTATAGCCTCGCCGCCGTGGTTTTCGGCCGGCGCGATGTTTCCGCCTCGGCGAAGATCTTTTAAACCACGGTCCACGGCCATTCTTGGCATCTGGTGGCTCCTCGGTTGTCTGTCTTGAAGCGCCCGTAGCGTGGGCAGCGTCTTTGGTGGCTGGGCGTCGTCGCGTCCGTCACCTCGGGCGGCTCGGCATAAGCCATGGCGGCGATGCGGCTTCGGCTCGTGGCCGGCGTGCCCGATTGACGAGCTGGCGGTGTGGGTGGCGTCGTGCGGATGTCCGGTGGGGGGCGGGGTAGTCGTCATCTCCGTCCACGGCTTTTGGCGCGCCTGTCGGTCGTGCGGCCGCGGCCGGACTCCACGCGCGCGTTCATGGCGGTTGTGCGCGGGTCATGGTGAGGCGGCCTGCACTGCGCCCGTCGTGTCACATCGGGCGAGGGAGCCGTGCCCGTTCTGTGCGCCCGGTTTCCAGTGAGGCTCGTGCGGATCCCTCGGCGCGCGTGCGGTCGTCGCCTACGGTACGGCTCGCCGTCTTTGTCCCATCGATAACGATGATCGGCGGTAAGTGGCGGCGGCGCTGTTAGCGTTGGCAGCGTATGGTCGAGGGCGCCCGGCGTTTGCTCTTGCTTGGCGGGACTCCGGTGGGGGCCGAGGTGCTCCGTGCTCCGGTCCACTTCACCCGGGGCGGCGGTGCGGCGGGAGGCTCGAGAGATGCGTCAGCTGTGCCGTGGTCTCCGCTCTGGCGGGGGTGGTGGAAGGCCGCGAGGAGACCGATGGGTCGATGGTCGTCGGTGAGGGAGCGTGGGAGGGGCGAGTTGGGCTTTTTTGCCCGCTCCGATCTTTGGGCAAAACTGTGCATGTAGGAAAGGAGGGAGAGAGCGAGGTGGGCTCGGGGCGGGTTGGGCTGGAAGAGGGAGAAAGAGAGATTGAGCCCGAGAGCTCATTCTATATCTCATTTTCTTTTCTCATTTCTCCTTTTCCCTTTCTTCTCCTTTCTTTATCTCTTTCCCTCATTATTTCATGTGTAATATTCACATATATATTATAAACATTTTCCCAAGCACATTTATATTCCTATGATGAGAATATTTTTTAATGGTGCTTAGTAAAAATATTCACCTATATATGTTTTGATGGTACACACGTTTCTCGATATCTTATTCCCGAGATAAACTTGTAACTCATTACTCATGCGATATTCTTCCATAATTCCAATCTAGGACTTACCTTGCATCCTCGATCACCATAAAGTTCAACAAGCAATGCAGACAAGATTTCCTATCTTTCTATATGGTGAGAGTTTGAATGCGTGGTTTTCGAAAAACGGGTTTTGGTTTGGCGGGAATTAAATCGGGTTTTAGTTGTAAATCAAAAGTTCAAATTTTTAGTGATTTTTTTTAAAATGATGCAAAAACACGGGTGTTACAAATCTACCCCACTTAGATGAATCTCGCCCCCGAGATTCCTAGTCTACGGAGTGAAGGTCCCAATTAAGGTCTAACGGGAAAGAAGTTAGAGAGGGAAACTTTCCATTGCTTACGTTCTTTGTTTTCTGAGCCTCTACCATTATCGTGCTACTCTATCCCTAGGGTAACACGATATGGTGGAGGGTGTGCTCTTAGCCAATGATTACTGCTGCTGTTACCCCCTTTTCCTTGGTCTTGCGTCTTCGTCTTCGTGGTTTTCAAGTCTTCTTTCTCGACTACCCCACTTAGAGAATTTATTCCTCTAGGGTTAGGGAAGTTCCCATCTTCTCGCAGATCTTTGAGTTTGTCTTCCCGCTGGTTGTGCCACTTTTTGGTCGGGATCGTTACTTTGGTTCTTCGGGCAACAATTAATGTGAACTTGGGTGACTACTTCTCGTCGGGTAATTCCCAAGTTTTCCGTTGCATCTTTATCCGCTTACGTCGACCCGTTTATGTTTCTCTTCTTCCTACGGATGCGGATCTACCCCACTTAGAAGAGTTTTTCTTCTATCGGTTGCTTTCTGTGGTTTCTCCGTTTAGATGCCCGTGGATTTCTCTGTTGGTGCCTTTCCTCCGAGCAATCCTTTTAATCTTTTTCTTTTTTTTTCTTTTTTCTTTTTTTTTTTTTCTTCTTTTTTTCATTTTTTACGGGAAAGGGTACAGATACATCTCCCTGGGGAGTAGCTAGTCGACTTCGTCTAGGTTGATGACCTGAGGCGGCGATGCCGTAGGTCCGTCGGCCGTCACGGAGTGGGGTCGTCTTCGCCGGTCCGGGAGGCCGGCGAGAGGAAGGATCCGTCGAGGCCAAGGGTGGTTGGGGTTACCGGCGGTGTCGGCGGCACGGTGGTGTACATCCCTTGCCTCTCGGGAGGGTGGATGGGGATCCCTTCTTGGATGGTGGGCTCCGTCCCCCATCATGGCGAGCAGCTTCTAGCGTCACGGATCACGGTGACGCGGTAGGCGGTCGTCGGCTCTTGGGCGTGGCACGTTCTGGGTGGCCTTCAGCATCTCGGCTAGCGCGGTCTCGGCCAGCGCCGTGGCGGCGTGCTCTCCCGAGAGCGGGCGAGCCATCGGGAGGCCGGATGAGTCTCGCCACGCTTTCGGCGGATCTGGCTCGCGGCACGGCTTTGCTTGTCGTGGTGCTCGTCGAGGGTAGTAGGTAGGCCGTGGTTCACGATGCGGGACCAACCTGCGGGCCTTTCTAGGGCCCTCATGCGGCGATCAGGCGGGGTCGTTCTTCTTCTCGGGCGGGAAGTACTTCATGGGGGTGCGGATGATGGCTTCTCGGTAGGTGTGGCAAAGGCGTCGAGGGAGCTTGACGCGGCGGCGCGGTAGGTGTCGAGGAAGCGGAAGCCGATCTCGGTCACGTTCCACTCGTTGGTGGCGTCGGGGTAGTCTCGGCTTTTGGCGATGTAGACGGTGACTTAGCGGCGCGAGGTGTCGTACTCCGTGTACTCGCGGCCTTCATACTCGGGCGCTCGGAGATGCCAAGGTGTTGCATGGTGGTGTAGAGGAGTTGGGGAAATCCGGGGTGTTGGTGGTGCGATTGTGAACCCGGTTCTTGCCGGCCATCTTGGTGGGGTGTGGTGGAAGGTCTTGTGGGTGGAGGGTGAGGGTTCCGGTGGTGAGGGGAGTAGTTGGGGATAGCAATGGAATGGTTGGAGTGGGTTGAGAGTAACGGTGATGGAGGTGCCCGTTTATAGTGGTTGAGGGGTGGAAGCTTAACAACTAAGCTTTGGGTGGGCTGGTGCGGTGCTCGGTGTGTGGGAGAAGGAGCGGGAGTGGGTCTCTGTTCGCATTGACCTCGACAGCTGGTCCGGCATTGGAGAGTGTGTGGCGGTGACCTTGACCCGGTGGGATTTCCCATGATGTGAGGCCTATGGCATTGTTGTTGTCAGCGTGTCACATGCTAACCTTTAGCATTAGTTTGCGTTTCCGAGGTCATTACGCCCTTATTTGGCTTAATTGATCTTCATGGGTCTCGAAATCTCTGCCGTCTTCGACTTCATCTTGTACGTAATGGCACCGGGTTGCCTCCCGTGCGGTGTCTTGTGCAGCTCCTCGGGTCTTGGTTCGGGGTCAATGGTACGGCCAGTCTTAGTAACTTTAGGCGTGAGGCGACAGCTTGTTCGCAATGTTACACGTCGTCGATGCGGTGTCAGCGGCGGCGGGCGTCACGACGGGGCTGTAGAGAGAACACCGGGTGCGGTTCAAGCGGCTACGGTCGTGGAGTCCTTGGTTGTCACGTGTCTCCTGCGAGGGGTAATCTCCTATCTACTTGGACTAAAATAGACTGGGGGAGGGATGAGCACAAGGTACGATATGGATCTATCTAACTAAGATTAGAGGGAAAGCAAGCATTTTGGGTAGGGATAGATTTTGGGGGTATCCTAGTAACACCGGGTGTTGGGGAAACACACAAACTTACTGGTGTGAAACATTATGAAAAGGTATGTCACGGTGAACGAAGTTTATGTGAAACTTATCTTATTACTCGCGTGACTTAAGAGGATTTTCAAGACATTCACGAGATCCTATTGAATTTTCCTTCCATTAATTACTACGAGTAGTAATAATGGAGAGACTTCCTTTAGGATTGAAAAAGAAACAAGGCATTATACTAAACAAACAAGCGCGTCAATAGTTCTCATCACGGAACAATCACCTAGATGATACCCGGTCGCATCACACATGGTGACTAACATGATGGTTATTGCACCGACTTTACACCTACTAAAGGCCTTGAAGCCTAGTCATCTATGATCTGCGAGCTTAACGCTTAGCAACTAATGCTAAGGCGATTGCTTGCTCAACAAGCTTGCAAAAGGATTTTGCTACTTATTTCTTGGCCTGGACTCATATGCCCGGTGGAGTTTCCATCAATTGTTAGACTTGCACATTACATTAGCGCCCATTTAGGTACTCGGACGTTCTTGGCATTCCAGGTTGATCTACTGGATAGCACTTTGACAATCCTTCCTTGGGGAGCTTCGGGAACATACAAGTTCATTAAGCACTTAGATACCGGTCCTTATGAGACTATCGATTTTAATATCGAGGAGGGCCAAGGTATCTCAAGTACTTTTAGCATCTTTGAAAGGAGCGTGGAAATTCTCCTTTGGTCGGGTAGTCCGTTTAGGTTCATCCATACTAGTCCATTGCTACTAGAGTTTCGATGTTGTCATCGATTCCGCAACATATGAACTATTGTAGTAAGGCGTACTCGTAGCAACAAGTTTAAAAGTAGTTATCCTTATGTGGAGTTAAAATTCTGTTAACCCAAATTTCATCCTAGGGACAAGCTCGGCTCTGATACCACTCTGTCACGCCCCACTTTCAATGGGTCGTTAATCACACGTGTTTGCGCCGAGGATCACGCCACAAACACGCTGTTAGTAACGGTTAATGGTAAACGTAATTAATAGCAAACCGAGCTATAGAAATATAGGATAGAAAGGGCTTACGGCTGGCGTGAATAAGGGTCACCATGTCGGGTTGCAATATCGAGTTGGCCAACCGAGAAGCGGTGGATTAACTATGACATTGCCCGTACTCCACAAGCGACTTGTGCATGGATGAAATCCGGGCTTCAACGTCCTTCTCCTAAACACCTCTCGAACTCCTACGATACGCTATCCTCTACCTCGTCATCGATCTTACCTTCACATGTGCCGATATCCGTAAAAATAGAGGGGTGAGTACAAACGTGCTCAAGCAAGTCCAACCCGAGGGTTGTAATTATTAAGGGTTTGGGCCCTAGCGTAGTCTCTAAAAACTGCTCGCTAGTTCCCCGGTTTATCTCATGTCATCACCGCTGTCATGACACCACATGTTAGTCATCATCAAAATGTATATCTAATCATAGATGTTCGCCCTAGCACTTGCCCATTCCAAGGACGTGGCTATTCGAATATATTCAATTAACTCTACAGAGGTTGTACACTTTTCCCACACGAGGGGCCATCTTCTTCCACGACGACCGGGTCAAAGGTGGTCCCACGAGATTCGTACACCGCTTGGATGCCTCCTAGGTATATCGGTATAACCTTTACCATGACTTCTCGAGGGGTTGGAAGGATAACACGCCACCCAAGGATGACGCATCACCCTAGACAATATGGTGATACCAAATCACCCGCGGCTTTACGGAGGTAATACCTAATTACCCAACCTATACCGGTCAACACCACTCTCAATCTCAAATCATCAATATGTGCCTCTAGCACTGCGCCATCATGCGCCCAAACACTTACGTGGAAGATCGCTCGGCATCCACGCCTAACCGGACCATGGGGCCACTCTCCCCATGTCCGCTCCCAATAGGTCGTTTGCCTACTCCGGCCACCTTGGCTCCAATTATACCTCAACCCAACGGGGGTGTGGAATCAAGCCGCCCCATTACGGCGTGTGGTCTGACGTAATATTATACTAGGTAGAAGGTCTATAAACCGGTCCTTAGGGAGGCGAGCATCTCTCCGCGGGATTCATCCCCGATTGTGATTAGTCCACCTCCATGTAGACAATCACCACTCACCTTTTTGTTGGAGGGTTCACTTTATTACTTTCAAGGTTACATCGATCTTACTTAGTCATATTATGTCATCATTTATTATCATATTAAGGTCATGATTAAGGGGGTAAGGACTTGCCTGGAGGTTCTTACGAATCGCACGGCGTCGAACGTCTTCTAGCGTACTCTCGATGGATACTCCTAATCGGGTCGCCAAATCTACTCTACGCCCGGGCGATAAACCCTAGCTTGAACTATAACATCATAGACAAACATAGAACATTATGGTGGCAATGGGTTAGATGCATAGAGCTAGATTTTATATAAATTATGGAAGTCGTTTCACGCGAAACGGAGTTCATTTGCATGAGATATGGATTTTATAATATTAATCCCCAATTAAATCATTAGGGTAATATTATAATATAATTTTATCATGTAATAATATTGAAACTAATTACATGATAAAATTCCATAATTCAAATAATGAATTTACAAATTTTCTGGGAATTTTTCTAACATGGGAAGGTCAACTTTTACAACCCTGTGTACAATAACCGGGTAGACCTAGCAATTAATCTTGTGTACACAGATCCGTCTTCATACACGTGCATGCCACGTGGGTCCAGCTGGACGCCACGGTGGCCGCCACGTGGGCGCCACGTGTATTATGGGGTTGCCGTGACGGTCGGACGGCGTCGGACGGAAAAAGGCGACGTGGCTCATCCTCATTGGCTGGCGTGGTGACGGCGTCCACGCGGGGGACGGCGTCGGCGGAAAGCGAGGGCTCCGCCCGGCGTCGTGCCTCCACGGCGGCGCCTTGCCCGGAGAGCTGGCCGGAGTCGCCGGTCTTGACCCGGACCTCGCCGCGAGGGCTCTTCGCACCCCCCACGCCGCCGAACCGGATGGTGTAGGTCTAGGCGACGGGGTGGCTCGCTCCCTCGACGGCGGCGGTGGTGACGGGCTTCCGGCGGCGGCGGCACTCGGACACCGGGCGTCCGCGCCTAATAGGGTGAGTTGAGCATTGCAGAATGAAGAGGGGAGGTTGAGGGGGTGTACCAGCCAGGCAATTTGACGCGAGGACGACTACGACGGCGGCGGGCTCTTGACCTAGCGGCTGCGGCGGCGGAGCTCCAACTTGGGGGCAATCGCGATTTCGCGAGGAGAGAAGGAGGGGAGGGATATCAAGGTGAGCACCGCGCGTTCCACGCCAGGCGGAGCTTGTGGGGATTGGCGAGGTCGATCGAGCGCCGGGGGAGGCTATTTATAGCCTCGCCGCCGTGCACTCGGCCGGCGCGATGTTTCCGCCTCGACGAAGATCTTTTCCGACCACGGTCCTGGCCATTGCTGGCATACAGCTGGCTCCTCGGTTGTCCGTCTTTGGCGCCAGCGCGTGAGCAGCGTCGGCGGTGAGCCGGGCGTCGTCGCGTCCGTCACCTCTGGCGGCGGCTCGGCGGCGCCATGGCGGCAGTGCCCGAGCTTCGGCTCGTGCGGCGGCGTGCCCGGTTGAGCTCGGCTGGCGTGTGGGTGGCGTCGTGCGGATGTAAAATCTGGGGGGGCGGGTGGCCGTCATCTCCGTCCACAGCTTTGGCGCGCCTCGTCGGTCGTGCGGCCGCGGCCGGACTCCACGCTGCGCGTTCATGGCGACGCTGTGCGCGGGTCATGGTGAGGCGGCCTGCACTCTGCCCGTCGTGTCACATCGGCGAGGGGCTTCGTGCCCGTTCCTGTGCGCCGGTTTCCCAGCTGGAGCTCGTCTGGATCCCTCTGGCACGCGCGTGCGTTCGTCCGCCTCTGGGCTGGCTCGCCGTGCTGTCCCATCGACGGCACAGTCGGCCGGTAAGTGGCGGCGCTGTTCGCGTTGACGCGGGTATGGTCGAGGGACGCCAGCTGCTCTTGCTTGGCGGGACTCCGGTGGGGGCCCCGAGGTGCTCCTGTGCTCCGGTCCACTTCACCAGGGCGGCCAGTGCGGCGGGAGGCTCGGAGATGCGTCACTGTGCCGTGGTCTCCGCTCCTGGCGGGAGGTGGAAGACGACGAGGAGACCGGTGGGTCCCGGTCGTCGGTGAGGGAGCGTGGGAGGGGGGCGAGTTGGGCTCGGCTGCCCGCTTCCGATGCTGGGCCGGCCTGTGCGCATGTAGGAAAGGAGGGAGAGAGCGAGGTGGGCTCGCTGGGCTGGGCTGGAAGAGGGAGAAAGAGAGATTGAGCCCGAGAGCTCATTCTATATCTCATTTTCTTTTCTCATTTCTCCTTTTCCCTTTCTTCTCCTTTCTTTATCTCTTTCCCTCATTATTTCATGTGTAATATTCACATATATATTATAAACATTTTCCCAAGCACATTTATATTCCTATGATGAGAATATTTTTTAATGGTGCTTAGTAAAAATATTCACCTATATATGTTTTGATGGTACACACGTTTCTCGATATCTTATTCCCAGATAAACTTGTAACTCATTACTCATGCGATATTCTTCCATAATTCCAATCTAGGACTTACCTTGCATCCTCGGTCACCATAAAGTTCAACAAGCAAATGACAAGATTTCCTATCTTTCTATATGGTGAGAGTTTGAATGCAGGGTTTTTGAAAACGGGGTTTTGGTTTGGCGGGAATTAAATCAGGTTTTAGTTGTAAATCAAAAAGTTCAAATTTTTAGTGATTTTTTTTTAAAATGATGCAAAAACACGGGTGTTACAAATGATGGCGTCTTTGGATGACATTTTCTCGTTGGAGACGTCGCTGGTGGAAGATCCTTTGGGCCGCCGACATCAAGGTGGTGGCTCATCACACACTCTTATGGGGCCTTATGCCGATGCCGGGTTACATGATCCGGAGTCTCCAATGGTGGATGAGTTTTAGTTGTTTTATTTTTTAAAGTGCACCAGTGTTTTCGGGTGACTTTTGTCTTACCTGTAACACTGTTTTTCAGTTGTAATTTTATTGGCCCGATGCATCCCTCGGATGACTAAAGCCGGAAATATAATTTCCATTATCTAAAAAAAATGTCCTCCATAAGTGCGTAGTCAAGGGAACCCAAATACCTCACCTCCTTTTTGAAGGAATCAGTAGGGGAAACCCCTACCTAATCTTTCTTTTTCATTAATAAAAAAAAAAGGTACAAACATACAATGCACGAGCTGTGCTGCAAAAAAAAAAAAAAGAAACTTTTCGGAGCACCAAGCTCAAAGGAAGAAATAAGTACTCTAGGGAATATTCTCCAACCACAGATTTAGAGGGCTGCAATATTGGGCTTGGCTTTGATGCAAATCAAACCAATTTGTTCCTTGAAATGTGCGCTCCGGTTGGCATAGGTGCATTGCTTGTTCTCAAAAATTAGATCATTCCTCATGTTTCAAATGGACCAACAGGCTGCTATAACCACTTCTCTGAAGAAAGAGACCCCAAACTGCAATCTAGCTTGGATGACCATGTCAAGGGAGGTAAATTTCGATCCCAATTGATACCTAAGACAATCCGGACAGCTTCACCGAAAGGGCAATCAAAAAACAGGTGATTGACGGTTTCTTCCAGGTTTGAATTACAAATGGCACAGCGGTAGCTTGGAAGGAACATATTCTTTCTTCTTAACATATTCCTAGTGTTCAGTCTATCCCCGAGAAGCAGCCAAAAAAGAATTTGTGTTTTCCAAGGTTATGTCCTGCCCACATCCATTTAAACAGAGGAGAAGCTTGTTGCTGTCCCAAAGTAACAGTTTATAGGCCTTTTTGGATGAATAGGTTGGAGAATTCCAAACATAGCTCCAATGATCAAAAGCATCGGGGTCCCAATTTAATTCTTCTAGCAAACTGTTCAGAAGATCTAGCTCATCATGGGCTTGGGTTGACAGAGGCAAAAAGAAGTTGCTTCCAATATCATGTTGCATGAAAAACTTTAGTGAACAATTCTTCTTCTTCTTGGCAAAGGAAAAGAGTCTTGGAAATAGAACCTTGATACTAGGAATAGCCCAAGAATCATTCCGAGAAAAGAACAGACTCACGATCTCGAATTATAAGCGGAGATTTTCATATAATCGGGAATAAGCTTTAAGATATCTTTCCACCAAAATGAACCCTTTGCTCTCTTTGCATGGGGGGTGGGTGGGGTAAGCAATCATTTGAGTATAGTTTAGACCAAGTTAAATGCACCCATGGTACATCGGCATGGTTGTAAAATTTGTCCAAGAATTTCATCACGAGAGCTTTATTTTGGGTTTCAATGTCAATGATTCCTAAACCCCCCTCTTCTTTGGGCCAAGAAACTGATTCCCAAGCTGCCAGGCACTTTCCCCTTTTGTGAATATCCCCATCACTCCAAAGTGAATGCATTCTGTATTTATCCACGGAATCTATTATAGAAATAGGGAAAGCCAGAGTACACATATAATAGGTAGGGATAGCTGATTTAACTGAATTGACAAGAAGAAGTTTTCCATGAGAGGACATTAACTTACTGAATCCAATTGTTCTAGCTTCAATTCTCTAAATGACAGGAGCAAAGTCAGCAGCAGTAGGTTTCCAAATACTAAGTGGTAAACCGGGTAGGTGAAGGGCATTGAACCAGTAGTACATCCAAAAGTCATAGCAAGATGATTAAGCTTAGCATCACTCACATTGATTGGAACCATGAAAGATTTGTTAAAATTAACATGAAGCCCAGAGGAATCTGAAAAAGATCTAAGCAGACATTTTAGACAGAAGAGACCGTTTGCATCTACAGGCATCACAAGGAGAGTATCATCTGCATATTGAATAATAGGATAATCCCCACCAAAGGCTTCATTGACTGGATGTTTGATGAGACCATCTCTCCAAGCTTTATTAATGATGGATTGTAGTAAGTCAGCTGCTAGAGCAAAAAGAAGTGGTGACAAAGGATCACCTTGTCTGACTCCTCTTAAACAATTGAACTTTTTTCCTGGGACTCCATTAAGCGGTACTGAAGAAGTACCAGAACTGAGGATACTACTAATCCAGTTTATCCATTTCAAGGGAAAACCTTTATGCTCCATCACCTTGAGTATGCATTGATGCTCAACCTTGTCAAAAGCTTTCTCAAAATCTAATTTGAGAATGACAATTTCTTTTTTGGATTGATGGCAGATGTGTAAAAACTGATATGCCCATGCAAGGCAATCTTGAATAGTTCTCCCTTTGATGAACCCATATTGATTGACATGGATCAGAATGGGCATAACATTCTGTAATCTAATGGATAGGATCTTTGTGAGGCACTTCAGACTGTAATTCAGCAGAGAAATGGGTATGTAGTCATTGATAGTGGCAGGATTGGATTTCTTTGGAATCAAGGTTATGAAAGAATCATTGAGGCACTGAATATCCATAGCACCCAAGCAAAAATTTTTTAGAAACCTGATAAAGTCAACCTTGAGAGACTCCTTGAGTTTTCCTTGAGAGAGACTATTTAGCTCAGTGAACTTCAACACTGACCCACTACAGCATCTAGCTGACAAAAGCTCAAGATTTTCCATTGAATGTAATCCGAAGGTGACAGTTAAATTGGATCTGCAAGAAATTTCGAGGATCTTTACCTTCCGATAACAGCGATCCTCCACGCCATTCACTGTGACGCGAAAATCAAGATTACTGTCACCATCTTGACGTGGTTTGGTACAGAGACGCAGAATACGTAGTTCTTTTATTTCCCCAAGGACTCTAAGGACATTATTTACTTCATCTTGTACAGACATGGTTATCTCCAGTTCCAACTTTGTGAGTTTGGGAAGATCTCCCATCCATGCTGGCACTGATCTTAGGGGACCATATAGCTTAAGGCTCTGAAGTTTGTCGAGAGGGTTCCTCAGAGTCGAGAACATGTCATTCAAACAAGGTGTATTATCACCCTTGATGAGCCACACCGACAAGGATTCCAAATGAACGAGCTCGGATATGGCACGACGGAATTCACTGCTGTTTTTCTTGTTGACACCAGTCACTTCGAGCTTGTGTAATTGGGTGAGCTTCTTGATCTCTTTCAGGATGGCCTTGCCCCCGAAAAACCAACGTTGACAGCACCAAGAGTGTGCAAGGCTGTAAGTTTCTCAATCCCTGCAGGCACCTCAACACCACCTATAGGACAAGATCTGCAGCAACTAGGCAACCAAGAGAAACGAGCATACGGTGCTGATGCTTCCTTAGCTGTGCCAGCACGGACGTACTGCAATTTCTTTAGTTTGGTAACGAATTTTGGAATGGTGACTATGGATGTGCCCCTGACATCCAGGGTTTGAAGCTGCCTCAGATCACCCAGTGAACTTGGAAGATGGCAGATCTCTGTACATCCTCGCACAGAGAGGAACTTGAGGTTCTGTACCAGCTTCAGTATGTGCTCGAGGTCCTTATCTGTCACACCTGTTGCATTCTCCAGATCAAGCACCCGGAGCACCTTCATAGCTGCACAGACGAGGAAGGACTTCCACTCTCCAAAAACAGTGAGGGAGCGCAGACCTGAGAAGTTAATGCCATTGAACACAATCATGTCTCTCTCCCAGCCTTCCTTTATGACAAGGTGCCGTCCTGTGCGTTGAGTTGACAAGGTGCATCTACCCTCCAGTTCAAAGATAAGGTCCTCATCCTTTCGACTTCATATCTTTCACCCTACGAAAGTAGCACCAAAAGAGGGCTGCCCTCGGCCGTCCGATCGGCCGGACGGGACGGTCCAGATCGAGGCGAGTCCCGGTCATTTTATGAAAAAACCCTCTAAGTTCTAGGAAATCAACCCGCAGTCCAGGGCTTATCACAAGATATATTGCGGGCAAGCCCTCGCAGTTTTTTTTGAAATCACGCCACATCCAAGGCCGGCCTCCCTCCCCACTCGGGCCTGCTTGGGCCTTAATGGGCCAAATTCGGCCCAACTCTGTTTTCTCTTATCGATTCTTTTTTTACATGAATAAATTAGGTAAAACTTTAAAAATGCATAGTAAATTAAAGAAAAAAAAAATCATAAAATAGAAAATCAAATTGTTTGAATCCTCATAAACATATCTATGCAATGGAACCAAAATAGAACATGTTTTAAATGAATGTTTTTGTTGTACACTATTCCTATGTCTTTTATGGGTACATATTAAAATAGAAAATCCAACTATTCGAAAATCTGTATGATAAAATATCATCACATTAAACTTACAGCTACTTAATAAATACTTTTAGCCTCTTTACTCCATAAAAAAGTGATACTCATCCAATCACCTAACTCTCAATGCAAAGTAAGATAAAAAAAAATAACACACACACATATAAAAAAAAAAATTATCTAACTACATGAAACAAAGCCTACATAGTTAATCTAAAACCATTTCACAACAAAAAATAGCTTTCAAATAAGAATATCACGGTTCTATTGGCCAAAAGCGGCAACGCCGCGCCAATTTCTAGTGTACCCACGGAAGAAGCTGTTGACTTGGCAAAGGACCATTCTCGTATCAGCCGTGGTGACTGAATGCTGTATCTGCTGAATTATGCACAGATCTAAGAGCATCGAGAAGAATTGCTCCCCAATCTCCTCTGCGGACCTGTTGTATGTGTCCCTCGAATAACCCTCAGCAATCCACCGCTTCACCAAACGCCTCCGACGAATGTTTTGGCCTTGTGGAAAAGTTGACAGATAAAAAAGATGCATGGCCTTAGGAAATCTGGACAAGTACGGAAGAAGTAATGCATCCAACTAAACAGTCCACGCAGGTTATCAAATTCTGGTTTAGTCTCAAGATCATGCATAAAACTGTCACTCAGATTCACTGCCCTCCTCATCCATCCAGCTGACTGTCATATCCTCAGGTCCCAAAAAGTCAGCTACAGCAACTATTACTTTTGGAAGTCCGCCGCACTTGGAAACAAGTTGTTGTACCTCGGAGTCTTTAGAATATATGTTTACCTATGTATTGTTCAAAAGCAACTAACATAGTTTTAATTATTGTACAAATCATTGCACAAATTCAGTTTTAGTTTCTGCAATCAGAAAATATAACCTAATGCTAAAAGCATGATATACAAGCTCAAGTTAATTGGTACGTACTTGTGGAGCGTGGAGCGGTGGTGGGCTCAATTCCCCTCAATACGGAGGGTCGAGGCTTCGTATTGTGGGAAGGCACCGGTAGTAGCAGTGGATACCGCTTGGCATTGATTTTTGTTTCCCATTCCAAAGTCTAGGACATCCAAACACAGGTATCTAAGGCTATACAATTCCAATTCCAATTCCTAAGCCCCAATGTCTACATCCAAATGTAGCCTTATAGATTAATTGGCACACCATAAGAAATCCGCAAAAAGAAAAACACTAACAAAAACTAATAGTGTTTGCGTCACAACAATTATTATCTCTATCATCTTTTGCACATAGAACGGTCTTAACTGGAGCTCGTCAATCCCATGATGGCTATTCCTTGGTGACAACTGATCACAATCCTACACACAATTTATATATGCTTCATTAGATAAACATTATGCCAGCCAATAAATAAATTGGAGTATATGATATTGCACTACAAGTTCCAAACAACGTTAGAACCAATTAAAAGATGAACAACTAACAAGCATATCGTGTATATAGACTATTAATGCTCTAGTATTGGCATGTATCACACAAATGTTCTAGTATGGTGATATCAATGGTAGTTTGGTTGTCTAAATAGAGACTGGTTGGTTTATGCTCCATGTCGCTACAAATGCACCATAGTTAAATTAAGACTTTTATATGCAATGAAGTTATGACGAAATTATAAAAGGAATACTATACGTATACGGGGTTAGTTTTGAAGCAAAATTTTGATGTATGGTGTTATACAAAATTAGGCTACATGTGCCTTCTCTATATGTTAGCAACCGTTTTGCAATGTCACGTGACAATCTCTTGCATAGTTTCTAGCATAAAACAAGTCAAAAATACTTAAATATTTTTCTTTTCTCAGAAAATAATAAGTCAAATGCATCCAACATGGGATTAAAATTCCTGGGATGGTAGGTGCTACTATATAGTCTAGGACTATAACTAGGTGCACATATGGTTTCACACTAGAAACTTCACCAAATTTGTCTAACAAAAAATAACTCAAACATACAGGTTTGCAAAAATTGAAAAAATTTTGTTGTTTAATTCAGGTTGTAACTGAAGGAGTGTTGTAAGTTAGAACATTATCAATTCATGGTTCCTTCAAAAACATGATTCAAAGTTGTAGTTTATAGATAGTCCTTTTAAAAAAAAAGATACATCAAAGCATATTTATTAATTAGGTGTCAATGATATACTACAATATGAAGTTGTTGAAGCCATGCATAAATGTAGAAAGCATTATATTCATAGTTTTTTCTTTCAATTGTTGAAAATAGTAATATAAAATAAACTAAAAATCCGTTACCTTCTTAAGTCTTTGATATATCCAAGAGCATGAACTACACCAAGGTTCATACCAACTATACTTTCAAGCCTAGAACATTAAAAAAGATAGAGATTTAGAGCTATATATTACGAACTAATGAACACCTAAACAACATGTATAGAGCAGAAGTATTATTGCTGAAGCGTGTTCCTAGAACCATCCAATAAAATTACAGAAAAAACAAGAATTTCAATGTACCTGTAGGTAGTGGAGTTCCAAAAACGAATAGTCGCATCATGTGAACCTGTGATTACTAGTGGAAGTTCTGGGTGATAGTAGACACAACTAATACGACGTGCATGCCCTTTGAGCGTCTGAACAACTCTTCTTGTCTCCACGTCCCAGATCTAATTAGCAGAGAGGATGTCAGTGAACGAAGTACTGTAGTATTGTTTGTGCCAAACAGCAAAGTGAGTGTATTCTTCAGTAAAGATGCTATACTTGTGCTGTCCCATCCCATGATCCGGCGATCAAATGCTGCCTCATATCAACTGTGTGACTGTGAACACAAAGCAGGCCGTCTAGGTGATCTGACAATGTCATTTTGCTCTCAGGAGAAGAAATGTTCCATATCTGCAGAGCATAGCAATGAACAATCTGTTTTAAGCCTCCAAGGATGGAATTTAGTAATATTTATTTTGTACAGAGCACTATGCAAGAAAAGCTTTTTTGTAGATAAGATCAAAATTGAAGTTAAACCTTGGTTGTTTGATCCAAAGATGCAGTTGCAAAACTGTTGGTGTCCATTGGGTTAAAATTTACGTGTGTTACTCTGTTGGAGTGCCCCTCAAATGTTCGAGTACACTCCCAGTTCTTCTTCCAGTCCCAGAGCTTTATTAGGCGATCGTCAGAGGCCGAGAGCACAAGTGGATCAGTGGGATGCACGGCCAAAGACGTGATGTCACTATCGTGAGCTTCGAAGTTTGTAACTTCTGCCGCTGTATGGTAACTATATACATAGATAGTGCCATAGCCATCACCAGCGACAATCCATTCCTCTCGCTCAATAAATTTAGCAGAGTAAACTGTTTTCACAATGAAGCAATATCATGCATATGTTTGTTTGTTACGGAATAAATGGAGCTTATTTGTTTTTCTTGTTTCTTTGGGACTCCTCGGTGGCTCTGTTAGTATAAGAACGGCAGAACTCTGCCTGCTTCTTCTCTCCCTTTTTTTTAAAAAAAAATGGATAAATGGAATAGTAATATCAGAAAGGATACCTGGTTTCTGGGTGAAATCAAAGGATTTAGCTATGGCCTGCACATGAATGAGTATATTCACTGTAAGTAACAGAACTGTTACCATTGTATACAGATGATCAGATGAGATGATGCAGCAACCTACCTGCACTTGGTAGTCCCAAATCACAACCTCTCCCATTTGATTGGTCGTCAGAATCCTGCATTGAACAAAGGAAATGTTAACTTTGAAAAGATTTCATAAATCATCTCAAGAGCTATGTTGTAAGACAGGTGCGAACCATGGTTCTGTTGGATGCACGTCCACAGACATCACATGTGAAAACTTCCTATTGGATACAATCTGATCGAACCAAAACACAAATCAAAATTAATTGGTGAAAGTGTCAACAGTTATAACAAAGAGGCAATGGATGGAAAAATTGGAGGCAAATCACCTCGACTTCAGACTGTTGCTGCTACCACATCACCACCATTAGAAGAGAAAAATAAATACAATACGAATAATTTTGTTAGAGGCTTAAGTCTAATAGATATAATAATACTACATTAATAGTGGAAGTGTTTCCAACTAGTCAACTGGTCCAACGACTCACCTGAACAGAGGTAGTCTCTTCTAGTGGGTCAGAAAGAACACTCAACTTCAGCTCATACACCTTATGCCATCTCTTTTGCTTCTTTAAAAAAGTTGTGAAACTCGATGGCCGCTAAGTCTAGATTAGCATTCTGCAGCTTGATAATATGTTCTTCCAAGCAAATGGTGCTCTCCAGGGTGAGAAACTCGTCGCCGCTAAGCTCGGATCTCTTCTTCTAATCACTAACTGTCACTATGAGTCTATATATGCACTTTGGCGGCATGATGCAACAGAGTGGCATCTTTGCCATGTACCTCTTCGAGCACTTTGTTAGAAGCCTCACAGCAACGTGGTCATCCGTCGTGTTTCTCAGCTGTAGTGAACAAGAGGTCATCTTATTGGCCTTAAATGGTAGCTGAAGCTTCTCGGGGTAAACGTCGAGCAGCTTACTGGAGACTGAGTGCATCTACAAGATGAGAAATTAAGATAGGTAAGGATACAATCATCACAATGCACCCAAGAAAAAGATGTGTTGACACGCGTCTGCATGCAAGGTACCTCTTCATCTGTCGGCCCATTGCCCTGCATCTGCTCTGCCACATTACTAGAGTCTATGACACCGACAACAAGATTGTTTTCTTCATTTTCGATCTTCGACCTGTCTGGCTCTGGTCGTCTTCTTTTTCTTGAGATGACCAAATCGTTTTCTACTTTACTGCTGCTTCCAGTGTTAACAACAAGATCATTCCGGTCCATTTCTATCATTGCCAATCCCTCGATATGTGCAATTACTACCTTGTAACTGATTAAGAAGCTGCTCATGAGAAGTTTTATATGGGATCAAAGAGCACAATCTAAATAAAGAGGCATGTTCAACAGAAGCCTAGTGCGTTTTTTTCCTTTGAAATAGACCACGTTATTGCCTTATCAGAAAATTTGTAGTCATGCTGTTAAAATAATTTGAAGAGTGTGTTGGAATATAAGTGAATGAATTGCCCACCTCTCCCCATCAGCTTAAGCTTTTGGGTTGAACTGGTTGGTGCATGCAACTCAATAGAGTGGTTGTGCATAATTTGTGTGACTGATTCCGCCCTCTGTGATGAGTAGGCTTACGGGCCTCACCCCAAACTCCATCAACTCCTGGGAAGAGTTGAAGAAGGCCCTCGCCAATAACTACATGGCCACGTCCGTTCGCCAAGGCACGAAGCACAACCTCGCCCGCGTATATCAAAAATCAGGCGACACTCTCCGGTCATTCATACGGCACTTCTCCGAGGCTAGAAACACGATCCCCAATATTGCTAAGGATGAGGTCATCACCACCTTCTCCATGGGCCTCCATGAGCGCGACCTTCGTGCTAAGTTCAACCACAATTCCCCAACATCAGTCGGTGAAATGCTGAAAAGGGCGAACGAGTACGTCGATGCTGAGCAAGCCGAGATCCGACACCGCGAGAGCACTAGCAACCGGCTACCGCCCCGCCCCCCTCGCTGTGATGACCAGCATCGCGATGACAACCGCCGCCACTATGACAGAGGCTTCGGCCATGGCGATAGAGATCGCCACCGGGACGATCGCCGTGACAGGCCCGACAGCTCCAGGTCTTGGTTCCGTAGGCGTCTGCGATCAACATCGTGCCATGCGCAACTACAACGACTCCTATCAAAAGATCCTTGATGGGGCACGCCCGATGCACAACACAAGATGTGAGACGCATCTTGCTATCTAAGACATTCGAGCAGTAGAAGAACAACGGCAGGAGCAACGACCACAAGGACGGGTGCCGACCTCCTCCAAGCGGCCAAGGGGCCTTCGAGGAACACGAGGTAGATGTCAACATCATCTTCAGAGGCATAGCGTTGACAGAAAGCAAGAGAGACCCCAAACTCACCGCCCGGCGTGTCCTCTGTGTTTCCACGGGCTCCACGAGAAACAACCCCAGCTATCGCCCTTGGTCCGAGGTCCCCATCACCTACGATAGATCGGATCAGTGGGCCGATATCCCATACATAGGACGTTTCCCCTCGTCCTGAGCGCCACCATGAAGAAGAGTCGCTTCAACAAGATCCTTGTCAACGAAGGCAGTGCCCTCAACCTATTGTTCACCAGTGTCGTCACCGAGCTCGGCCTCACCAAAGCCAACCTCACGCCGACGGAGTCCACCATCTTGGGGTGGTGCTCGGAAGGCTTCACTGCCCCCTCGGCGAGATCACCCCCTCCCGTTTGGGACTGCCGACAACTTCCGTAAGAATGAAGCTCAATTGATATCATGAATACTTTTTTTATACGAAGTTAGTCAAAAATAGAATTGTTTGACTTTTGCCAACTAGAAATCCATTACATTTTTAGGAATGAGGCAGTATTTACTTAAGGGTTACCACGTGGGTCTCAAGGGTTTGTTAGGATACGGTTGGTGGAGATCAAATCATAAAGATTAATATAAAAGCAAATAGGTATAAAAATGTTTAACAATGAATCTAATGATTATTTGGTAATGTAAATAATATTATTTTTATAATACATGTAACATATTTTGGTTTACGACAAAATTATAATGTTACCTTCTTTTTGGTTGAAAATAGTAACTTATTTCAGCTTTCATAACTTGACGATCTGCGTGTACTCGTGTAGCAATGCTCATGACAACCGAACCACATAGACAAGCTGGGATTGTTTTCTTGCATACCTTGTTGAGCTATCCATACGTACTTTTACATCTGTAACCCTTCCGAGGCCAAAGTTAAACGTCCTCTCAGGCCTGGCAGATTAGAAGGCCAATGTTAAAACATCGTTATCAGTGGACAAACATTGAAACACGTGTACTCCATAGTAAAAAGATTGGAACTCCTATATTTCGTGGCTTGCTGCTATTGATAATCATGGTTTCAGCATTCATATGCTACATCATTGGAAACATATGTGAGTCTAGTTTCCAACGCAACAAACCGTACATCTTTTGGACTTCCGAGCTAAAAGTTATGGCTGTTTTAGTGGAGGCTGCACAGGCTGGTGGTGGCTGCGCGAGAATAAAGAAAACTCTTCAGTTTCTCCACTAAGATGATATTCCACTTACTTTTATTTATGCTTATGTTTATACCCAACTAGGAGGGATGTTCCTATTATAAATTAAACCATGTAATCCATCCTTTGAGAGGAGATGAATTGATATGATATGAGAACTGAGCATGGCTCTTCTTTGAGAAATCCGTAGAGTAATCTCTGGTGCTAGTTGATCTTGTTGAGTGATCTCCAGTGATTCTAGCTTTATCCAATCCACCACCACATACCCTTCGGCGAGTCGATTCTTATGATTTGGTAATCAGAGCTTAAGGTTATGGCTGGTCATCAACGTCGTCGGCGAACTCCGGCAACGACAACAACAACCGTGATGCGATCCTCTAAGGTTTGAGAGAACAACTTCGCCAAATTCAAGAGCGACTAGAGCGTCTTGAAGCTGCTGGTCGCGAACCACGTCATCAAGAAGGTGCTGGTCACGAGGCAATTCATCGCCATGCACATCGACGATTCCAAAACAACTCTAGCAGTGAAGATGATGATGTTATTAATCCTTTTGCTAATCCTCATGATAATTCTAGTGATGAAGAGGATATTCGTTCTCAAAATTCTGTTGGCAATCATCGAAGCAATTTCACCTACGTGTTGATCTTCCTGAATTTGAGGGAAGGTTCGATCCTGATGGGTTTATTGATTGGATAAACACCACTGGCGTGTTTTTGCTTATAAGAGGACCCCCTGATGAAGATAAAGTGTTGTTGGTTAGTATCAAACTTAGGAAGAATGCTTCTATTTGGTGGGAACAACTCCAACATCATCGTGCACAGCTTGGGAAAAGGCGTATTAGAACATGGGAGAAGATGCGAAGGGAGTTATTTAGGAAGTGGAAGTTCTTACCTGAAAGTTATCTCCAAGATAACTACAACAAGTTACAATCCTTCTGTCAAGGTGACCTATCTGTTCAGGAGTATACAGAGAGATTTGATTCCTTACTTGTTCGCTGTGAAGTCTATGAGAAGAAAGAGCAAACAATTGCTCGTTATTTGCAGGGATTACGGAAGGATATTCATGATGTTGTTGAGCTGCAGCCATATCACTCTTACCATGATTTGTTCAAGCTTGCTTTGAAAATAGAAACTCAACTCCATGACATGGCTTCACCATCATATTTTATGGGAAAAAGTATAGTTAATAAAAAAGAAGTGGGTAGCAGAACTACCACAAGTCATCATGCTTATGGTGCTAGTAGCAAATCTGAGAAGGAAGGCAACACAGTGGGCAAAGGTGTCCAGTGTTTTAAATGCCAGGGCTAGGGTCATAAAATGCAAGATTGTCCAAATAGACGCTCTCTTGTTGTGAATGATGAAGCTGTTGAAGATGATAATTCTGCACCGATTTTTTATGAGGATCCATCTGAGAAAGGCATAACCATAAGTGCTGAAAAAGGTGAACTTTTCTCATGACACGTCATGTTTTGAATATTGCTCCGCTGTTGGAGGATGATTGGTGTCGTAGGTGTATTTTTCATACATGCTGCATAGCCCATGGTACGATATGTGATGTTATCATTGATGGTGGAAGTAGTGCGAACGTGGTGTCTCAAGCTATGGTGGAAAAGCTGGCACTTGTGACCATAGATCATCCTGATCCATATAATTTAGTTTGGCTTAAGAATTCACACAAAGTGAATGTGTATAAGCAGTGTCTTGTGCAGTTTACTATCAGAGATATCTACTATGACAAGGTACTTTGTGATGTAATACCTATGGATGTGTGTCACCTAATTTTGGGAAGGCCTTGGCAGTATGATCGGCACACTATGCATGATGGGAAGCACAACACATATACCTTTGAGAAGGACGGTAAAACTATTACATTGACTCCTATCAATCTGAACTCGAGGGTGAGTTCTTTTTCAACAGGGGGAGGATGATAAGGCCAAGTGAAGCATGTAGAATTACTCCTATATTTCGTAGCTTGCTGCTATTAATAATCATGGTTTCAGCATTCATATGCTACATCATTGGAAACATATGTGAGTCTAATTTCCAACGCAACAAACCGTACATCTTTTGGACTTCCGAGCTATAAGTTATGGCTATTTAAGTGGAGGCTGCACAGGCTGGTGATGGCTTCGCGAGAATAAAGAAAACTCTTCGGTTTCTCCACTAAGATGATATTCCACTTACTTTTATTTATGCTTATGTTTACACCCAACTAGGAGGGATGTTCCTAGTATAAATTAAACCATGTAATCCATCCTTTGAGAGGAGATGAATTGATATGATATGAGAACTGAGCATGGCTCTTATTTGAGAAATCCATAGAGTAATCTCTGGTGCTAGTTGATCTTGTTGAGTGATCTCCGAGTGATTCTAGCTTTATCCAATCCACCACCACATACCCTTCTGCGAGTCGATTCTTATCAAAACCAGACTCCACTTCAAACTCTAATTCTTTGTAAATTAGCAGAAACGTATTAAGTGAAAGTGAACAAACAGTGCGTCTAAAAAAATGGTGAACAAACAGTGTTTTAAATTATCTGAAACATGATAGTAAACAAACAGTATATATTTGTGTAGTTGATTTGATTCCTTCCTATCATTCTTGAGAAGAGTGTAATGATGATCCAGTTGTATGCATAGGAAGATGGAAAAAGCCCAAACTCTGTTTTTATTATTATCTAGGCACAGCACAATCCTTTGATGTTGGACTGAATAATTGTGCTATGTACAGGACATCCCACAATCACTATACTCCAATAGGACGATCAATAGGCTATTGATGGTAGCATTGCTGTTGTTTATTCGAGAGGCACATGTATTCCCCCTCCCCACCCCGCCCCCCCCCCAAAAAAAAAAAAAAAAGAGGATGGCAATATATTTTTACAGGTCGTTGTGTATATTTTTTTTTAAAGACCCGGAACATTACTGGCTTATATTAATAAGAATAGCAGAGTTTTACAGGTCGTCATGTATATAAGCTGCAACGATGATGTATGCATCCTACGAGCAGTCGTCTTCAAAGTGCTTTTACCTGAGGGTAGTTGGGTTCCAAAGACAAACAGTTCCATCATCAGAACCTGTAACTAGAACAGGATGCTCAGGATGGGCACAGATTGCACTTACTGCATTAAAATGTACGTGTTTAACTGTTTCAACAAGATTCTGTGTGTGCATGTCCCATAACTGATTCAACAGAAGAAAAGGACTACAATTAATAATGCTTCTTGTATATATATGTTGAAATCATACTTACTGAGAAGATGACACACCTTGACAGTCCCATCAAAGTCGCCAATAATCAAATGCTGCTGGCCACTGTTAGCAAAGTAACCGAAGCAAGTTATACCTGGATCTTTATATTCTGACAATATGAATTCAGCAGAACCAGAAGACCGAAGACTACAAATCTGAAGAAGGATGGTACATAAACTGTCAGAAGGCTACTAATGTTCTGGATATAAAAAAAATGGTACAAGGCTTAAACCTTTATTCCGGCATTGCCACGAACTGCAAAAGTATTTGTATCCTTTATGTTTAAAAGGTGAGTTGATAGACATAGCGAAAGTCAACAAACTCAAATATTCGAGTGCATTCCCAGCTCTTTTCCCAGTCCCACAACTTAACATTTCCCTCATAGGAAGAAGCTGACGGCACATATGGCTCAGTTGGATGAACTGCCAAATCAACGAGTTCAGATTGGTGAGCTTCGAATTGCTTCAACCGCTGCATTGTCTTGTAGCAATACACATCCATGTAACCATCCGTATATCCGGCGACAAACCATTGATTACGTACAACAAATTTGGCCATCAACACATCTGGACAGCAGTCATAATTATGTTTATTTAGAAAGTGGGTGCGTGGGCAAAGAATCAGCCGGAATAAGTGAGGACAGAATATAGTCACCTTTTCTCAGCGTAATCATATCGGACAGGTCCAGTAACTTTGCCTGCACATAGACAGAAAAGCTGCTTATTTTACTACTCTGATCGGTAGCCAGTACGCCTCCCACTGTTTCATATTGTTAGTTATTCTGCCTTTTCAAATATATATAGGGTTTTGCTATGTTATGTTATATCTACTATATCTGGATCTGCTACACAGTACGCAAACTACTCCCTATACAAAGTAACAGTTTAAATAAAATTTAACCGTTGAATTTTATAATTTATAATTAAATTAAATAATTAGAAAATAAGAAATTAAAAAGGAAACTGCCCGCCATCTCTGAACCTCTCCCACGTGGGCAGCTTCTTTCCTTCCAGACATTGGCCGGCTACCAAATATGCCAGAAATCTCTCCTCAACAAACATTATGTGGATAGTTAGATTATATATCATGTTTTCCAATGCATAGGCAGGCAATTCAAATTCATGGATTACTTTATGTTGTTTTATACATTCGTGAGAGGAGGGCAATTATTTAGAAAATAGAATAGTTTAAATGGCTATTACTATTTTTGGTGACTAGAGTCTATCGAACTGATCTTTTTAAGATATCGAATTGATAACCAAATATTTCAATATTTTGTGAGAATGTCCAGGATTTCTCTCTTTTTCTAGTGGGGCTCATGAATATTAACGTTAGGCAAACTCTATTGAGGACCTCTAGTTAGAATTTCTAGGATTTAAGATGTACATTTAGTTGAAAACCTAAGCTCAAGTAATTATGTTCTTCATTCAAGCATCTTTTCTTTTGACATTGTTGTAGTGTGAGTATTAGGCCCATGAGGCTAGGCCCATGTGGCCCATGTATGCAACTATATGACTACCCTTCTAGGGTTAGCACTAAGTGAGAGAACACAGTTCAACATGGTATCAGCCTGGTTCTTCCCCTCCCGTTCCCTTCCCCTTTCTTTGTATGGCCCATTTGCCGCCGCCGCCGCCGCGGGGCCGCCATGGCCGGCGAGCAGCCTCCTCCCCCCTGCTCCACACTACTTTCTCCACTTTCCCCCTCTCCCCATGCAACATACACGGGCACAAGCAGCTGCGGTGTCGGCCTCCATCGCGCGGGCGAGCCCCGGCCTCGCGGCTGGCCGGTCCGCCGCCCGGGGGCCTGCAGACGCCGGCGCTTCTCCGTTCCCTCCCGGCGGATCTACCGGTGGGCGCGTGCGGGGCCTGAACCCCCCTCGGGAGCCGGCCTGTCTGGCTGGCTGCCGGGCGCCCCTCGGGGGCCGTCCGCTGCTACTGCCGGGCGCCCCTCGGGCTCGGCCTCTGCCTTCCTTCCCGCCGGGGACCCGCTGGCTGTGGCCGGCCGGCTGGAGGGTAGCGCGAGGGACCGGGGGGTGCCCAGGCGGGGCCCAGAGGATGCCAGCGGCACGGGGACGGGGGGATGGCTTTGGAGGGGTGTGGGTGGAGGTCTTGATGACCTCTCGCCTCACGGCCTCTTCCGATTGCCTCGGTAGGCATCCGGTGGAGGTCCCCCACCGGCTACTTCCCAGCCCGCCACCGGGGATGGCTCTCCTGCGAGGCATCACCGCCCCTTAGCCCTATGGAATGCCCTTGTGGACTCGACATTGGTGGCAACCGCCCGGGGGCGGTGTGAGTGCGGGGACCGACACCAACCCTTTCCCGCACCACCTCCTCCGCCGTCCACCTTCTTTGTCGCCGGCGTGCGCTCTCCCAACGCCCTCGCTGCTGCCGGGCGGAGTGCGCGGCGGGGGCAAGCTCGTCTGCGGGAGGCCGCCGTCGCTATGGAGCGCTTGAGCAGCGCGGCGGGCGATGCTCGGGCTGCTCAGATTGCCACCGTGGAGCACCTTCTCGCCTTCCCTGCCGCTCCCGATGGCGGGGCCACCTCCTCTGTCACCACTACCGCACCGCCGGGGGGGCCCACCGTACGTCGTCCACCACGGCGGTCCCCTGGCACGACCTGGCTGACCCGTTGGTGGCACAGCTCCACTACCAGGTGGCGGTGTGAAAGGTCCCTTGTGGTTTTTGGTAATTGAGTGTCAACATTAGGTGAACTAATATGTGTGATTGAGATAATACACAGGAGAATAGTTCACATGTGATGATGCAATGGAGGAGCGTATTGCATATGAGACATGACATGGAGTCATGTGACCAAGGTGGTGAAGATCAAGACAAGGCTTGGCTTGATGGACCGGTTGCAAGTGTGAAGGGCAAGTCGAGGGCGGTGAAGTGATGGACCGCGAGGCGGTGAAGCTTGGGCAAGACTTGGCGCCGACGGACCGACGCAGCGGTGAAGAGCAAGTGAGGTCAAGATCGATGGACCAATAGTGTCATGTGATGATATGAAGTGGATCATATCATTTGGTGATCGTGTTGGTGCATGTGTTGCATCGGCACTTGGAGATGGAGCGGAATGAAAATGCACAAGGAAAAGGTATAACCTATAGGGCATTTCATTTCGCCGGTCATGAGGAGCTTAGAGAAGTTTATGACCGGGTTTAGGATAGATGGCCGTACTATCAAGAGGGGCAAACTTGTTTGCATATCGGTCATCTAGTGCCACTTGTGCGATCTAACTTTTTGCGATGTGTTAGGATCGAGTGGCGTGGTGAGATCAAGAGAAAATTCCTTTGAAAATGATTGTGAAAATGCTAACACACATGCACATGGTGATGTACACTTGGTGGTGTTGGCACATTTGCAAAGGAGAAGTTGTTTCGGTGTTTCTCGGACACTTGGACTGCTCTTAGAGTGAATACTGCTTTGATCCATTGTGAGTTGGATCAAGTAACCATGTGGGTTGTGTAGCTCTCTGAGTAAGCTTTCCATAGAGTCCAAGATCATCGAAAATGGAGTTCGGATGAAGGAGATATCGCCGTTTTACCGGCGTGTGGTCGGCCGGGACGCGGTGGCCGGACGCGACGATGGCGCAACCGGACGCACCGGCCCGGAGGCTCGGTCGGTCGCGTCCGGCGAGAGCTCTGCAGCCTGAATTTTGCCGGACGCTGCGTCGGCCGGACGCTATGGCCGGACTCGCGCCGGACTTCGCTGGTGAGTCCGGTCAGCGCGGTCCGGCCAACGCTGCTAGAAGCGTGGTTTGGACCCCAACGGCTCTATTTCGCTGGGGGGCTATAAATAGAGGATGTGGTCGGCCATGGTAGGTGCTTAGCACCTTGGGGACTTTGTGTCCATGCTTGAGAGTGCTTGAGAGCCCTCCCACTCACTTGTGATTGATAGAGTTCATCCAAATCAAAGTGAGGAGTGATTCTAGTGCATTCGCGTTGAGAGATCGCATTCGTGGCACTAGGTGATCGTGTTGCAAGCCCGGTGTGCTTGTTGCTCTTGGAGGTTGTCACCTCCAAGACGGCTTGGTGGCAAGAGACTTCGTGAAGCACGCAGCGGAGATTGTGCGGTGCTCGAAGGAGGATTTGTGAGAGGTTCGTGCTCACCTCGCGGGGGATCGCGAAGAGCGACACTACTAGAGCGTGTCGGTGAGTACCTCCCTTGTGCGTGTGGTGTCTTACGGTGCCTTGAGAGGCTCACTTGAGAGTGGTGTCTTGCGGTGCCTTGCGGGGCGTGCCTTGAGGGGCAAGTGATCGGAGAATCACACCGAAGAACCATCTAGGTGAAACACC
Source organism: Hyparrhenia diplandra (assembly GCA_015847255.1). Taxonomy (NCBI): domain Eukaryota; kingdom Viridiplantae; phylum Streptophyta; class Magnoliopsida; order Poales; family Poaceae; genus Hyparrhenia; species Hyparrhenia diplandra. Next base: position 679,169 of record JADLZK010007534.1, read on the forward strand.
AAAGGAACCACCCAAGGTGTTGGTCGACACAACGAGGAGTAGGGGGAGTTGGCAAGCTTCCCGATACCTCGGTAAAAAATTACCGGTGTCAACTTGTCTACTCTTCTCGGTGGTTTGCATTCTCCAAATCACAAGCTTCGTATTTACATTCATATATACCTTGTGCTTGTGCTTGGGGAGTAGCTCTTGCAATTTCTAGCTTGTGTAGCTTATTAGTTGCTTTGCTTAGTTTGTGTAGTTAAGTAATTTGAGCCTTTGGGTTAGGCGTGTGTCACCTTGTCCTTAGTGCATCTAGTGAGCTTAGGTTGGCTTTGTGCTTTTGCTCATTAGAATTGTGTAGGAGCTCACCCTTGTTTGAAGTACTAGTGCATAGGTTTGTGTGACCTTGCAATAGAAACGGTTAGGAGCTCAAGCTAGGCTTATCACCTCATTTGCTTTGTGTAGGATCTTTTGTGAGGTGATTTAGAGTCATAGCTAGAGGGGTGAAGTCTTGGCTAAGCGAATAGTTTCAATTCCGCATTATATTTGTTTAGCCGGGCGCAATTAGTTTTTGAAAAGGACTATTCAACCCCCCCCTCCTCCCCATCTCGACTCTACAAGTGGTATCAAAGCTAGGTCTCTCATTTAGTGGTCTTAACCGACCCGAGAGGATGGTGACTAGTGGGCTAGATGTTGAGTGTCCACACATTTTTGATGGCACACACTTTGCACGTTGGAGAGATTGGCATGCATGCAATTTCAAGTATATTTCTCCTAACATGTGGTGGATCGTAGATGTGGGCTTTTCTTGTGCTATTGACCGCAAGGATGCATCTCAAGCACAATCAAATTGCCTACATCTAGATTGCCAAGCTACTAACATTTTTTATCGATCTTTGGATAGTAGCATTCTCAGTGAGATCATGGACTTTGAAAGCTCTCATGAGATATGGGTTTATCTCAATGAGAAATATGGGATGATCTCCAATGACAATCTTGATGAGCACAAGATGGAGGCACATGAGGTTGTTGTGCATGACCACACCTCGGTGGTTGTGAAGGATTGCTCCACCTCATGGTCAAGTGGAGATGATGATGATGATCAATCCACTCCAAGTCCACTTGACAAGGTTGATAAGGACGCCACAAGTGATGCAATCGATGGTGCTATTCCATGCACACTTGATGGTGAGGATGACGGCTATGAGAGTGATGATTCTACATGTTCATCTACATCACCGGATTGCTCTATGTCACTTGGTGACACCAAGGTACCTTGTGGTGACATAGTTGTCGATTGTGATGATCCAAACTTTGAGCTCATATATAGTCTCATCCATGGTTTAAACAAAGAATATGCTAAAAACAAGAAATTGAAAAATGAAAACTCTTTGCTTAAGACAACATGTGAACAACAAGAGCATCTACTTTATGTTACTACTTGTTCACATGAGGTGCTAAAATTGGCTCATGAGGAACTTAGTGTTACTCATGATAACTTGGTGCAAGATCATGCTTTTCTCACTAAGATGTTTTCAAATGAAAAATTTAAAACTAGTGAGAGCTCATCACTTGGGTCAAATGATCAATCACATATTTGTGCTAACCCTTGTGATGTAGGAAAGAAGCATGTATCCACCGCTTATGATAATTCTCTAGACATGCCATGTTCTTCTTCTTTAGATGATTGTTCTACTTCTATGTCTTGTGAGACTAACCTTTTGAAGGAGAACAATAAGCTCAAAAAGAGAATTGAAGAACTTGCTTGCCAAGCTACAAAGGTGCTACAATTCACAAGTCACCTTTGAGCATGTATTGAAGACTCAAAGAAGCTATGGCAAGAGGCATGGACTTGGTTTCAAGGGTGGATTGACCAAGGATGAAAGAAAGAAGAAAAGCAAAGAAGCCAAGAAGGTAGAAAAGCTATCTCATGTCATGTGCTACCGATGCCATGAAATGGGACATCTTGCAAAGGCTTGCCCAAATGAAGAAAAGCTCAAGTTGAAGCAACAAGAAGAGCTTCAACCAAAACCCCAAGATCAAGTCAAGAACAACCATGAAGATAAAGTTGATGACTTGAAGATGAAGAGGAAAACAAGAAGGGGTGGAAGAGCTTATGCAAGGCATCCAACTCATATCCAAGATGCCAAGATGATGAGCAAGAGTCAAGCTAAAAAAATAAAGTTTGCTCACATCAAGTGCCATGAATGTGGAGACATAGGACACTTTGCCTCGAGTGTCCTAACAAGCTTGAGAAGGAGGTTCAAGCAACTCATGAGAGGCAAGGCAAGAAGAAGCATCGAATGAGCAAGGAAGAATGGGCTCAACAAAAGAGAAGATGCTACTTATGCCGGGAAAGGGGACACATGGTTCATTCATGTCCCCTAGGTAACGATTCTAAGCCTATTTCAATTGATGATGATAATGTGCTTAGAAAGGATGACAATGGTACCTCTTTGGTTACTATTGCAAAACATCCCACTACTCATACTAAGGCTTTGCCAAACTATGTTGCACCTAACTTGAGAGGACCCAAACAAGTTTGGGTACCATCAAAAAAAGTGGATGATTGTTTGTAGGTACCATGGCATTGGAGGCTTGATTCAATTGAGTTCACATTATTCATCATTCCATTGAGTCAAGTATTGAAGCTTATTGCTATTCTTATCTCAATGCCAAGTCATGAAAAGTGAAGTCCAAATGAGCTACAACATACAAGTGCAATGATCCTAGTTGTGGTGATTTATTGGATATTTGAAGGCTTGCAAAATATTTGAGATGAAGCTTGCTAGCATGATGATCATAGGCTACAAAGGTACATTCTTGTTGATCACACATTTAGGTGCATATAAGATGATTGAATTGGATATATATGCATATGTTGCTTGCTATGAGATGATTGAATGGATTTAAATGCTTAGCAGTCAAATTTGAGTTGGTTTGAATGGATATGATCATGAGATGACATTTAGTAAGTGGTTTGAATGGATATATGTCTTGTGAGAGTATTCAAACAAGTTAGCATCAATTTTGATTCAAATTGGTGAAGCATAGCTCAATTGCTCAAATCTGTCCACTATTGCAAAATCTAAGTGAGCTGTGATCTTAGTCATGTTTGGATGATCAAACCTTATTGGAATGGCTTGAAATTTGGTATGCATGCTCATTACTTATGGTACAAGTTGCTGTAAAAATCTCATGATGAGAAGATGAGAAATACTTCGGTTTTGAAGTAGAACTTGTCAACTATGTTGCAGCAGTTTTCAGCATGTAGTAGTGTGGAAAGGTGCAAAATCTGGTAGCAATCTAGAAGGAGTATGATGCTCAAATTTTTATGGCTGCTATATGACTTAGTGTTGCACATCTCCACCAAATTTTGTGGTATTTCAACATGTACATTGAGAGTTATGGACTATTCTTTGAGATGAACAAAATCTGCCAGAAAAGTGACAGTTATTGTATTGATCAAGAGTTACTTTGATTGAAAGGTCCTCAAGTTGGATTCATACTTATAAGTGTTTGAGGCACCTAAGGTTGGTTTTGAATTGAGTTAGAAGCATGACAAGAAATGAGTACAAAAGCCAATGATTTGGGGAGTGTACATTGTACACCATTGGTACTCAAGATGGAGATCAAGACCAAGCTCAAGATGAAAAGACAAGTTTGAATTCAAATGATCATTGTATTTCTTCAAGAAGAAAGAAAAGGACTTAAAGAAGATCTCAAGTTTACTCATCATATCAAGTCCATCACTTGGATCAATCAATCAAATTCAATTCAAGTGAGTGTCAAGGATAGTTCTTGGTGAGATCACTTCTCCCTAGAGAGGGCGTGCCGCCCCATGAGTGGGATTGACAAGTTGGGATGCTTGGAGGGGCCAACATGGAAGTGATGATCTAGGAATATTCAAGATGCTTAGTTGAAGAAATCAAAAGGGTTGATCAAAAAAAAAAGCAAGCAACACCCAAAAAGAGAAACATTCATGAAAATTCAAATGGTATTCTCTCATGCAAGTGAAGATCAAAAGAAAGCAAGTCAACCACAATATGAAGATAGTGCACTTGATCATTAGTGGTTCTCATTTCATATGGGTGAAGCATGGTATTCATATTGGTGTAGTTGCCTTCATCAAGCTATTCAAATGGACTTCACATTGCTATTGCAGAGCGATATTGGAAGCATATTGACTATCCTCTACTCCATGATAGCAAAGGTATCATTGTATTGTGCATGATCATTTCATTCCTTACTAGTATGCGGTTAGTGCATATAGAACATGCTTATTAGGATCATGCATGACAAATGAAAGTTTTAAATTCATTACTACCACTATTGCTTGAATGTTTATATGATCTAGTGGTTTGTGTATGAATTTGTTCATGAGCTAGTGATCCCAAGTACTTGATCTATTTTGGATTGCTCACAAGTGACAAGTACAACATTGGCAAGATAACCCTTATACTTTATGAGGTGTGAAGAAGCTTGTCATTGGATCAAACCGGACTTGGAAGTTATGGCAAATCATTTTAGATCAAGTCAACAAGAAAGAAGCTCATGGAAACAATCTAATTCAAGAATTGGTTACAAATGATAAATCTTTTCAAGTGGCATCCACATTGCAAGTTGCAAGAATCGGTGGTTCCACAAGTGATCCTCAACTTTAAGTGATCAATTCAACTCAAGGAAGCTACCCTCAAAAATTCAAGTGGATTGACATATGCTTTGACATAGGGGAGGTGCCCCACCTCAAGTTATCAAGGTCAAAGATCCTACAAGTGACCTACATGTGGCATTTCTAGGTGGTTTTTCATGCTTCCACATGTGAGAGTTACAAGTGGTGTCAATCCAACATATGGTGGTGTCCATCAAAGTTGAAGATTCAAGACTCATCCATCTACCCCTAGTACCACCCTTTGTATCAAAAAAGAGGCATACCCTTTATGGAAATTGATGACAAAGGGGGAGAGATTGGAACAAAGATATGAATATGAGGAGTTTGGAACATGGACATGGACCATGAGGGAGCAAGATTGAAGATTAGGGAGGATCAAAATTCTTGGACATATGAGAAGCACACAAGTTGGGGGAGCAAGCTCATGAACTTGTTTGATTGCATTTGATATGTGCATATTCATGTGCTTGCTTGCATTTGCATAAGTTTTTTAAAAAAATTTATATGCAATGCTTGTGTGGTGTATGCTAGTTATAGAACTTGCTTGATGATATGGTAACTAGCATGCATAGGTTGTAGCTAGACATATATATGTTTCACATGAATCAAGTGCCATTACATATAATGTTGATCTCACATGGTATCTTGAGTTTTAATGTATGTCTAGTTACATGGATGATGCTAAGGATGAACTTCAATTTGCAACTCCGATTGGTATCACGCTTCAAAGGTTTATCCTATATACCTTAGCATCACTTTGTAGTGTTAACTCTCCCAAAAATTTTCATATTTATGTATGTGTGCAAACCTTGAACTCAAATCAATTGGGCACACATATAGGGGAGTTACCTCTGCCAAGTCGGGTTTTATGGTGCTTATCCAAATCTTGACTTTGAGCTTAAATATTGGATAAGTGACATAAAATCCAAACCAAGCTAGCAATTTATACTTGTATGAAGTACTAACTTGGAATCTAATCCTAAATTCCATATCTTTGTAGTGTTGCCATCAATTACCAAAAAGGGGAGATTGAAAGGTCCCTTGTGGTTTTTGGTAATTGAGTGTCAACATTAGGTGAACTAATATGTGTGATTGAGATAATACACGGGAGAATAGTTCACATGTGATGATGCAATGGAGGAGCGTATTGCATATGAGACATGACATGGAGTCATGTGACCAAGGTGGTGAAGATCAAGACAAGGCTTGGCTTGTGGACCGGTTGCAAGTGTGAAGGGCAAGTCGAGGCAGTGAAGTGATGGACTACGAGGCGGTGAAGCTTGGGCAAGACTTGGCGCCCGACGGACCGACGCAATGGTGAAAAGCAAGTGAGGTCAAGATTGTTGGACCAATAGTGTCACGTGATGATATGAAGTGGATCATATCATTTGGTGATCGTGTTGGTGCATGTGTTGCATCGGCACTTGGAGATGGAGCGGAATGGAAATGCGCAAGGAAAAGGTATAACCTATAGGGCATTTCATTTCGCCGGTCATGAGGAGCTTAGAGAAGTTTATGACCGGGTTTAGGATAGATGGCCGTACTATCAAGAGGGGCAAACTTGTTTGCATATCGGTCATCTAGTGCCACTTGTGCGATCTAACTTTGCGATGTGTTAGGATCGAGTGGCGTGGTGAGATCAAGAGAAAATTCCTTTGAAAATGATTGTGAAAATGCTAACACACATGCACATGGTGATGTACACTTGGTGGTGTTGGCACATTTGCAAAGTAGAAGTTGTTTCGGTGTTTCTCGGACACTTGGACTGCTCTTAGAGTGAATATTGCTTTGATCCATTGTGAGTTGGATCAAGTAACCATGTGGGTTGTGTAGCCCTCTGAGTAAGCTTTCCATAGAGTCCAAGATCATCGAAAACGGAGTTCGGATGAAGGAGATATCGCCGTTTTACCGAGCAGTGGTCTGACCGGACGCACGGTGGCGCAACCGGACGCACCGACCGGAGGCTCGTCAAGGCGTCCGGCAGAGCTCGCAGCCTGAATTTTGCCGAACGCGTCGACCGGACGCTATGACCGGACTCGCGACCGGACTCGCTGGTGAGTCCGGTCGGCGCGTCCGGTCAACGCGCAGAAGCCGTGGTTTGGACCCCAACGGCTCTATTTGGCTTGGGGGCTATAAATAGAGGATGTGGTCGGCCATGGCAGGTGCTTAGCACCTTGGGGACTTTGTGTCCATGCTTGAGAGTGCTTGAGAGCCCTCCCACTCACTTATGATTGATAGAGTTCATCCAAATCAAAGTGAGGAGTGATTCTAGTGCATTCGCGTTGAGAGATCGCATTCGTGGCACTAGGTGATCGTGTTGCAAGCCGGTGTGCTTTTTGCTCTTGGAGGTTGCCACCTCCTAGATGGCTTGGTGGCAAGAGACTTCGTGAAGCACGCAACGGAGATTGTGCGGTGCTCCGAAGGAGGATTTGTGAGAGGTTCGTGCTCACCTCGCGGGGATCGCGAAGAGCGACACTACTAGAGCGTGTCGGTGAGTACCTCCCTTGCGCGTGTGGTGTCTTGCGGTGCCTTGAGAGGCTCACTTGAGAGTGGTGTCTTGCGGTGCCTTGCGGGGCGTGCCTTGAGGGGCAAGTGATCGGAGAATCACACCGAAGAACCATCTAGGTGAAACACCAAAGGAACCACCCAAGGTGTTGGTGGACACAACGAGGAGTAGGGGGAAGTTGGCAAGCTTCCCGATACCTCGGTAAAAAATCATCGGTGTCAACTTGTCTACTCTTCTCGGTGGTTTGCATTCTCTAAATCACAAGCTTCGTATTTACATTCATATATACCTTGTGCTTGTGCTTAGGGAGTAGCTCTTGCAATTTCTAGCTTGTGTAGCTTATTAGTTGCTTTGCTTAGTTTGTGTAGCTAAGTAATTTGAGCCTTTGGGTTAGGCGTGTGTCGCCTTGTCCTTAGTGCATCTAGTGAGCTTAGGTTGGCTTTGTGCTTTTGCTCATTAGAATTGTGTAGGAGCTCACCCTTGTTTGAAGTACTAGTGCATAGGTTTGTGTGGCCTTACAATAGAAATGGTTAGGAGCTCAAGCTAGGCTTATCACCTCATTTGCTTTGTGTAGGATCTTTTGTGAGGTGATTTAGAGTCATAGCTAGAGGGGTGAAGTCTTGGCTAAATGAATAGTTTCAATTCCGCATTATATTTGTTTAGCCGGCGCAATTAGTTTTTGAAAAGGACTATTCATCCCCCCCTCTAGGCCCCATCTCGACCCTACACGGTGTCGGAACATCCGCCTCCCGGTGCCGGTCGTCCTCGAGCCGGAGTCGCCGTCCGCTCGGCGCGACACGGTCCTCCTCACTCTGCGCCGCTCGCCCTCGGCGACCCGCGTCCAGGCGACCCGTGGGCGCCACCTACCGCCCGGCGTGGCTGCGCTGGACGAAGATCGTCCTCTTTGGATCGTGGGGGCGATCTCCGCCGACCTCCACGGCCTCCTCCACAACACTCGCTGCGCACCTGGCCGGGCGCCGAGGGTCGGTTCCGGGCAACGCCGAGACACGGGCTATGCAGCTCGAGGCGAGCTTCGGACTGTGTCGGGGCGACCTCTCTCCGTCGGCGAGTTCTGCCGCAAGATGAAGGGCATGGCCCGGACTCCCTCTGGCGACCTTGGTGGCCCGTGGAGGACCGGATCCTGGTCCTCAACGTCCTCCGTGGCCTCGGCGACCGCTACGCTCACCTCCGGAGCATCCTCACTCGGAGTCGTCCCTTCCCCGGCTTCCCTGCAGGGGTTCGTGGCGACCTTGTCATGGAGGAGCTTCAGCAGGGGGTTCAGCTTGTGGCAGTCTCCGCGCCGGCACCCTCGTCCCTTCGACCGCCCTTGCCACCACTCCACCTCTGCGTCCGTCCACTCCGTCGCCGTCGTCTCTCCTTGGTACTCCCCTCCGGGCCGAGCGGGGGGTGGGGGGCCGTGGTGGTGGTGGCCACCGTCGTCGTGGCGGCAAAGGCGGTGGCCGTGGAGGCGTGGCGGGGGCCACCCTCCCGCGCTACGCGCCTCCTCGTGGTGCGCCCTAGCCCACTCTCCGGCACCCGTGGTCGGGCGCATCTCGATGTGGCCCTTCCGGGGCATCGGCTCCCGTGGGCGCGCCTCGTCCGCCCGGCGCCATGTTCGGCCGGTGCTACTCGGGGTACTCCTACACGACTCCATGGGCAGACCCTTCCGGTGCCTACTCGGCGTCCACACAGGCTCCTCCCGGTGCCTCGCCCGGGCGGTCGGTTGGGACTGGCGGCCTTGGGCGCCTACCACAAAGACGCGACCACGACCCCTCTGGCTGGGCGAGTGGGTCACCGACTCGGGGAGCCACGTACCACACCACTCTGCACCCTGGTATACTCTCATCGGTTCGCCCTCCTTCTTCCTCCCTTCCTTCGTCCATCATGGTCGCAAATGGGTCGTGTCTTCCTATCACTTTCGTGGCGCCGCCCGGCTCACGGTTCTTTTTCGTCTTCCCGATGTTCTTGTTGCTCCTTCCATGGTTCACAACCTCCTTTCTATTCGTCGTTTTACAGCTGACAATTCTTGTTCTGTTGAGTTTGACTCTTCCGGTCTTTCTTGTGAAGGATTTGGCTACCCGGCGCCCTCTGCTCCGGTGTGACAAAGACGGGCCCCTTTACACTCTTCGGTTTCGGCGTCTTCTTCCTCTTCGTCACCGGCCTTTTTGTCATTTTGCTTTTCGCCGCCACTACCTCCTCTACTACTTGGCACCGCCGTCTCGGCCATCCTGGGCGTGACGCTTTGATGCGGCTTAGTCGTAGCTCTCGACATTCGATGTACTCGAGCTCACGATGAGCATTTGTGTCATGCGTGCCAACTGGGCCGCCATGTTTGTCTTCCTTTTTCTTCTTCTACTTCACATGCGGCTCATGTTTTTGATCTTATACATTGCGACCTCCGGACATCTCCTCGTCATCGGTAACTCGGCTATAAATACTATTTGGTGGTGGTTGATGATTTTTCGTGATTATTCGTGGACTTTCCCTTTGCATGCCAAGTCGGAGGCTTTTTCCCTCTCTTCACCACTTTTTGCCGGGTGGTGACTCAAATCGGCTGCACCATCAAGGCCGTCTAGTGTGACAATGGCCGTGAGTTCGACAACAGCACCTCCCGTGCCTTCTTTCTTTCTCACGGGGTCCGGCTCCGCATGTCTTGTCGTATACCTCCTCCCGAGCGGCAAGGCGGGAGCGCATGATCCGTACCACGAACGGCGTCCTGCGCACCCTTCTTCTCCGGCGTCCCTTCCCGCTTGCTTCCAGGCGAGAGTCTTCACACCTCCACCTACCTTCTCAACCGCCTTCCTTATTTCGCCCGCCCGGCTCCCACGCCACACCATGCCCTCTTCGGCACACCTCCTCGCTACGAGCACCTCCGTGTCTTGGTGTGCGTGCTACCCCCAACACCGCTGCCATTGCTCCCCACAAGCCGGCTCCCCGCTCGACCCTATGTGTCTTCCTCGGGTACTCTCCGGACCACAAGGGTTACTGGGTGCTATGATCTCACCTCTCGTCGGGTCCTCATCTCTCGCCATGTGGTGTTTGATGAGTCGGTCTTCCCCTTCTCCACCACCACCACCTCCCCTTCCCCTCACGGACCTCGATCTCTTTGAGATGTGTCCCGGCCCGACCCAGTGGCCCAGCCACCTTCTTCGCATTTCCCCGCAGTCCCGCTTCCCCGTGTCCCGGCTCGCCGCCCCGGTGACGCACCGACTCGGCTCCTTGTGCGGGTCGGTGGCCTCACCCCCTCCGGGCGGCCCGCCGCGGGCCCCAGACGCCGGTTTCCGTTCCCTGGACGGCGGCGCCCGCCTAGTGCCCATTGCACCCGGACCGCTTCGCCCACGTCTACCGCCGACGGCGCGGCGGTCCCGCCACCTCCGCCACCGGGGTGGCCCCTACTTCACCGGCGGTACCCTCCTCACCACCGGCCACGCCTACTCCTCCACCGCGGGCCCGGGCTTGTCTTTGTGGACGCCCGGTGTACCACCGCCGCTTCTCCACCGCGACCAGCGTCACGTTCACCCGATGGTGACGCAAGCACGCGGCTGGTACTCTGCGGTCCCGGGCTCTTGCGGCGATGCCCGGCGACCGCATGTCTCCCCGGTACCCTCTTCCGTTCGCGCGGCCCTGCCGGACCCTCACCGGCGCCGCGCAATGGAAGAGAGGAGCACGCTCTCCTCGCCAACCAGACTTGGGATCTAGTGCCCCGCCCCGCCCGGCTCCAACGTCTTCACCGCAAGTGGATCTAGACACACAAGCGGCGGGCGGATGGTACCCCTGGAGCGGTACAAGGCTCTGGGTTCTTCGCGGGTTCACTTCCGGCGTCCGGGAGTTGATCGTGATGAGACTTTCAGCCCGGTGGTGAAGCCGGCCACCGTCCGCACGGTGCTCTCACCGCTCTTGCTCGCTCCCGGCCGGTACATCACCTGGATGTCAAGAATGCCTTCCCGCATGGGAGCCCATCGAGACAGTCATCGCGGTCACCGGCGGGGTTCGTTGACTCTTCTCGCCCCGACATGGTCCGCCGGCTCAACAAGTCTCTTTACGGCCTCAAGCGGGCCCCGGGCGTGGCACTCCGGATTGCAGCCTTCTTGGTGTCACCGGGTTTTGTGGAAGCCAAGTCGATACGTCCCTCGTTTATCTACCACCATGCGGCGACTGGCGTGCACTGTTGCTCTATGTTGATGACATTGTCCTCACGGCCTCGATCCTTCACTACTACGCCGCATCATCGGCGCTCTTCGCCGGGGAGTTTCCTTTGAAGGATTTGGGCATGCTCCATCACTTTCTCGGGTCCTTTGTCGAGCCTCGTCCCACCGGACTTCTTCTTCACCAGCGGCAAGACACTCTTGATATCCCGGGCGGCGAGGGATGACGGGCGCAAGCCTTGCTCCACTCCGGTTGACACACACGAGGGGCAAGCCGTCCGAGGCGAGGGCACCAAAGGGCCCACCCCACCGAGTCACCGAGTCTCGGCGGTGCACTTCAAGTACCTCACCTTCACTGCACCGGACATCACCTACGCCAGGTGTAGCAGATTTGCCTCTACATGCATGATCCTCGAGAGCCCCGGGAAGGATTGCTCTCAAGCGCCTCCTCCGCTACCTCCGCGGCACCGTTGACTATGGGTTGCCGCTTCTGCCTCCCTCCACCGAGCTGGTGGTGGTGTACACCGACGCCGACCGGGCCGGGTGTCCCGACACTCGGCGCTCCACCCGGCTACGCCGTCTTCCTCGGCGGCAACTTGTGTCGTCCGTCAGCCAAGCGTCGGCCGGTCGTCTCCCGCTCCGATCGAGGCGGAGTATCGCGCTGTTAACGGCGGCGTGGGCGAGGCTTCCGGCTCCGGCAGCTCCTCGCCCGAGCTCCACCACCCTCTCTCCCGGGGACCACGCCGGGTCTCATCGCGACAATGTCGGCGCCGTCTACCTCTCCACCAACCCCATGCAGCACCCGAGGAGGACCAAGCATGTGGAGATCGATCTACACTTTGTCCGAGATCGGGTCGCCATCGGCGAAGTCGCGGTCCCGTGACGCCCCGACCACCTCCCGGTTCGACATCTTCACCAAGGGTCTCCCGCCCTCGACCTTCACCGAGTTTTCGCTCTAGCCTCAACATCACCCCGTGGCTAGTTGCGCGTCCGTGGGGGGCTCATGTGTTGTACTTTTTTTTCGTGTCCGGTTCGCAAACTCCATTGCGACGGTAGTTCGGGATCAAGGGGGGTGTTGTAGTATGAGTATTAGGCCCATGAGGCTAGGCCCATGTGGCCCATGTATGCAACTATATGACTACCCTTCTAGGGTTAGCACTAAGTGAGAGAACACAGTTCAACAGACATCATGAATCTTTATTTTATCTTTCAACTTTTAATCTAGTTGTGGCAATGTTTTCATGTTAAGTTGAAACTCTAGTACTTATTGTATCTTTTTTTCCTTCAAAATTGTCCACGAGGGCAAAATACATTCCAGCAAATAGAAACCGATACACTAATGGTAACGATGCAGGGCGACGTAAGGGCCCGATCTAACATCTTGATCTTGTTGATCTTCATCGCCGCCCTTGGTGGAGTCTCACAAATGTGGTGTTTATTTTGAATTAATTATCTTTCATTAATAGCAGAGATGGGTGATATAAAGACAAACTTGTAGTTACTTCAGTTATCTTTATAATGATGAAGTGTATAATTTAGATACGAATTTATGTTATTATTTAAATTATCTTTCATAATCATAGGGTTGGGTAACTCAGATAAAAAAAATAGGAAGTTACTTTATACATTTTTATAGTGCTAGAGATAAATATTTTTTTATGAAACATTTTAAATCAAATGCCTATTATTGGGGATGATGAATACAATTCACGAAATTAAAATCTAGATGTTTTTTATTATTGTGAAAATTCTTTAATTTAATTTTTGCGCAACCAGTGAAAATTAACATGGGGACTCTCGCTCTTTAATTAGTAAAAATAGTAAGATATAAGATGGTTGTATGCACTCAACTAATATACTCTACTACACCTCTCATTGTGTCTGTGCAGCACTTACGCTTGACTTGTAGTTCCGAATTTCAATGCCATGTGTGGCCCACGAGATGTTATTAGGACCCTGCGTGTACCACATAACAAGTTCTGTGAGAACAATAACAGTTGCATTGAAGAACTAGGTATACAAATAATCAATGCTAATCAGTGGCGACTAAATACATATTAATTTGTTGCACGCACCATGGCTCCAACGGATGTGCGTCTATGGTATAATAATAATAATTACGATTCAGGGATAATACCTGATCAAATCAAACAAACGGTAGTTATCACCAAAAGATTCAAGTGTCACATATCATTATGAGCAAAAAAAATACGAAAAATAAAATCATGTAGTATATACCTCGATTCGGGCTGTAATAGCGTAGCAACGCCCGTATTAAGCAGTCACACAATGACGCCCAAGGGCAAAGTAAACAGAGCAACAGTATATTACAAATAAATTCACTATAGAAAAAAAAAATGATGTGATCTCGACCGGCCATTTGTTTTGTGTTGTCCGAGGGACATAATATCACTGCAAGTAGTTCAATTAATGTTTTCCCCAAGACGGGTAGCAGCAAATATACAGAGCATACCTTGGATGCTAGCTGGCTTGCACACTCATGAAGGCTCGTTATCTTCATAACTTTTTTCTCTCGTCATGAACCACTTCTGCTTCAGTAAACATGTAGTCAATGTCCCATCTCAATTGCCGGTCGAGTACAACGCCTGGATGTGAATTTGTTGGGTGATTGCTCAACACAACATGTTGTTGATGATGATATGGTTTACAAAGTGGCCATTCAACATGGCGATTACAAAGGATGTCGGGGGTATTTATAGGCCCCCCGACTTCGTAGTTGTACAAAAATGTTCAAATTCTAAAAAAGTTTCCCCTACGAAGTATCTTCTTCGAAGGTATCCCTTCTATCTTCGCGGCTTTCTTTGAGGTCGACTTGTATCTTCGCGATGATTTCAGCTCTTCGGGAACAATTCTTTTCTAACTTCCAAGCGAAGCCGTTATGACCATCTTCGCCTCGGACACTAGTCTTTGACTCTCCTTTTTTCGACTATGTCTCTTATCCCGCGGAGCTTATACATTGTGAAGTCGCCGTGTAGCCGCTGATTACCTGAAAACTTTAAAGTTTGGGACAAGAGTTTTAAGACGTAAATCAAAGTTAGGTCCCAACAAAGCCCCGTGGGCTTAAGGCCGACTTCAAAGGCATGAAACCCACGAATCATAAGTTTTCTCAAAACTTTGTTTCGATCTGAAAACGTCGTCCCCGGACTTTGAAGTTGGACTTTTCATTTAAGTTGTGACTTCGTGAATATCTTCGCTAGTCTCGTGTTTTTTTTTTTAACGGCTAGTTTGACCGTTTGACCGAAAGGGTCTATAAATAGCGAAGCACCCCCTCGTCTTCTTCATCTTTTCGAAGAAGGGCCACCTTTTGAAATTTTTTTCGGTGACGAAGCTAATCTTGCGGCCGAAACCTCCGAGAAGTTTGAGGCGGAGTTCTCGCAATTTCTCTAAGTTAGGTATATTTTCCTATCGAAGTCTAAGAATTTTTATTTTCCATCTTTTCCGCGAAGTTTGTTATGACTTTGATTGTTATTTTTCCCTTTTAGTTTAGAATGGCACTTGTCGAAGATGTTCGACCGATTCGCATGATCAAGAAGTAGATGAAGAAGCAAATTCTCGCCAGGATAATTCAGATGATGGCGGGGCTCTCGGATGTTTACGCCTTCGTAATCCGAGTTGTTGCGGATGATAGGATTTCACTTACCTTTGGTCGTAGCAAAATGGCCCGAGGAGGATTTGAAACAAATGGTTAAGGATGGAATCCTCGAGAGAGGGACAAGACAGCCAGCGGAGCCGGATGAGAAGGTCCCCAAACCTAAACCCGATGAATGCATAGTTTT
Source organism: Hyparrhenia diplandra (assembly GCA_015847255.1). Taxonomy (NCBI): domain Eukaryota; kingdom Viridiplantae; phylum Streptophyta; class Magnoliopsida; order Poales; family Poaceae; genus Hyparrhenia; species Hyparrhenia diplandra. The sequence continues at coordinate 694,268 of JADLZK010007534.1, forward strand.
TAAGGATCTTTTTACTGCGGGTCTTCGCATGCCCCCTCAGAATTTTCTCGAAGAGGTTTTCAAGAGATTCAACATCGAGATGCATCACTTGACTCCCAATGCAATAGTCAAGTTGTCTATTTTCTTGTGGGCTATGCAGAGTCAAAATGTGAAGCCGGACATTGATGCTTTTTGCTCCTTGTACGAGCTTCATACTCAATTTAAATCAAAGAAAATTGATCGGCGACACGGTGAAATTGTACTTTGGATGTTGCGTTTTAAGGCGCAAGAGGTCAAAAGCAGATTTCTCCTGCTATGAAAAACAAATGGGCAGACGGGTGGACTAACTACATTGGTTTTACCACAAGGTTCCTATGATTGAGGAGAATCATGGAAGAAAAGGCGTTGTTAAGATTTACCCTTTAGCTTCGCGCTGCACAAGGAGCGTTTCGAGTGTAAGCCCGAGCCTTCCAAGTCTAAGTCTTGTTCGAGTGCCTAAAAGCTTTCAAGAGGGTTATCTCTCGGCAATCTACTCGCGACCTTGTCGAGGAATATCTTGTATTTGGTGTTTGGCCACTAAGACTTGGATGGGACTTTCTTCGATATCATATGAAGAAGATTAGGGAGAAGGATTACATTTTCCTCGACAGGGGATACCGTGATGCCTTCACGGTTTAAAAATGAGGAGGATTTTGTTGCTGATGTAGAGAGCGTGGCCGTGGATTTGCTTGGGAAATATCTTCATCGAAAGAAAGCGGATGGATGAGATAATTGGTACCGATTATGTTAGGCTAAATCGTATTTTTGATTTGGCCAACATAACTTATAAGGTTAGACCCCCCCCCCGCTATGCTCGGAAGAAGGATAAAAGGATAAGAATGATGGTGAGAAGGATTTGAAGAGAAAAAGAAGTAACACCGCGAAGCCGTCCTCTTCGGGCGGAAGACTCCTTCTAAAGATGTTGCTCCAAAACGTCGTAAGAAGAAGGCTAGGAAGATAGTTGCAGATTTGCTTGACACTGTCGATCTCACTGATAGTGACGTTGATGCCCCAATCCTTGAGGGCTCGAAATTTGGTACTTCTCTTCGGGATTTGGAGGTGAGGAAAATGTGCAAAGCTTTTGCTCCTACTGGTTTGACTCCGGACTTGCTTACTCCATTGGCGAGCTACTTACAAAATTTTGGGTCTTCGCAGAAATTGGGTGCCTTAGGCACTGCTGGCGAAGATTATGCTGCTGATGCTTCCGCTATGGAAGCTTCGCCCACTGGTACTGCATCTCCCTTTTCCCCTAGACTTAGGGACCCAACTCCAGATTTTCCTATGAATTTGGCTGATAGCACTTCTACTTTGAGTGATGAGCGCAATAGTCTTAATTTAGCTAAGTTAGCCAAAGATATTCATATGAGTCGCTTGTTAGTGAATCGAGAAAATCCCTCTTCGGTTCCTAACACCAAAATTACCGAGAGAAATGAAGGTGGTGATGGTGGTGCAAAGCCGCCCTCGAGAGACGGAAGTTGTTGAAAAGGTGGACATCTTTGCCGCAGCAAATAAACCGACCGCTGGCCTGTGTCGAACCCGCTAAGGTTTCTGAAGTTGTTATTGAGAAGTCTTCGGATGTGCTAGACAGAGCTGCTGGCCGGTATGTATACTTTACACTTTATTGTTATTTCTTAGGTGTTTATCTTAATCTTCTTACTTGTCTTTTGCCTCGAGAGAAAACTTCGAAAAAAAAAGGGCTGAAGAAGCCATTAAGTTTGTGAAGGAAAAGCTTCACAAGAGGGGGACAAGAAGCGCTCAATTTTCCCTTGATGATTTTGACGATGTGGTAGATGACCAGCCGAGGGAGATCGGCGAAGCCCGGTTATCCGAATCATTGGTAAATGTTGAAGCTCGGGAGAAAATACCTTGCCCCTTGAAGGATGGTGAAAAAGTTTGTAAGTATTTTCAACTTCGCTTGTCTTTATGTCTTTTATATTGAATTTCTATTTTTTCGATTATTTTCTTTTCATTTTGTTTCTAGCTCAATATTTTCCCGATGCTTCAACTTCATCAAGGGAAAAAACTATTGATGTTGGATCAATGAAGGATGTTATCTGGATCATCCAGTCCTCAAGTGGTTGTCGATGAGACGTAACTTACTTCGAGGCTATTGCAAAATCTATTGACAACACCTTGAAGTTTTGCTTTGAGAGCGGTGTCAATTTGGATTCTTTTAAATTTGTTGGAGTTGGGGTGGATAAGCTCACAGCGTGCTTCCGAAGAGAACCGAGAAGCAATTGACTAAATGTATTGATGATGCTTTCTCGGTTCTCGATGCCAAGCCGAAGTTACCGAAGATGAATCCATTGGAGCTTGCCGATCTTTGGCATAAATTTGATGTATAAGGTAAGCTTCGTTTGTTTGTGAGTGTGTTTTTATGTACGCGAAGTTGTTTATAAAATTTGTTCTCGACTGTTTTGTCTTGTGTGTGTAGGGTGCTCTTGTCAACCGTGGACTTGAAAGTCTCTTGAGGACAAGCTGATCGCATTTGCCATTCATGAGAAGTCTTTACTAAAAAGAGATTGAAAGTTTGAAATCTCAAGTTGCTTCTAAGGAGAAGGAAAGAGGAGAAGCTATGGATGAATGGCATAAAATCGATCGCTTGTATCACAAGGCTTCAGACACAATTAAGGAGAAGGATCGGCCTTTGAAACTGCGAAGGCAACCATTGCTACCCTTACAAAAGAGAAGGAATATCTCGAGAAGAAGAAGATGGAGATGGATGAATTTTTCCATAGGAAATTTAACAGAATATGGGATCTTTGCAAAATTGCATATGAAAAGTGGGGTGCCGTTTCGAAGACCCCGCTGGGACCTTGGGGAATACGATCCTTTCTTTAGCTGGTTGTGCAGACAATATGAAGATCTTAGTGTTGTTGTTCAGCGGCTTTCGACACAAGTGTCATGTACTCCACCAGGGCTCTTCTGCACCTTATGAAAGAGGCCAATGATCCATTGTACAATGCTTTTGCTGATCCCACATTCAAGTTTCCTGCGGATGCTATCAATCAAATTTCTCCTCGGACTCATCCGCTTTGTAAGAAATTTTTCAATGAATATTGGTGCCAATGCGGTCGTGAGCATCGTCTTGAGAAGGTTAAAGAAAAGCTGAAGAAGGTATTTTTGCCACTTTTCATTACGGTTTTCTCGTGATTATTATTTTGTTTTGTTTGCTAACTTTTGGTTTTAACAGCTTGAATTCGATATTTCTCAGGAAGAAGAAGCTCTTAAGAAACAACAGATGGAAGAAGAGACGAGGATCCAGGAAGAGGAGGACAAGAACCGTGAACGATGTTAGTGAGCGGAGGAATTAGTTTGTTGAACAATTTTATCTCGAGTGTTTTGGGAGGATGTAAAAGACATGTTTGGATAGAAATGCTTGTAAATTTGTTAAGTTGATGGTTTGTTTAAACTTTGTTATTTATGATTTAAGCGAAGTTATCATTGTTGCGAAGTTTAAATTCTTCTCGATTTTTATGGCGAATTTTGACTTTGGAAAATCTTGCGCGAGGTTTCTCACGCGAAGCCTGCGCAAGATATTGTCGCCGCGATGCCTCTTATGATTGCAAAGGGTGACTTTGTTTTTGAGGCTTCGGAGTTTTTCGAGGCTTCGTAGTGAAAATATCGATGAGTTTGTGGATAAGCATCTTGGGAAATCTAAGACAAAAAATTCTTATAGGATGCCCGGGGGTTGTCGATTTCAAGCAATTTTGGACAAGTAAGATTCGCGTTATTTTGGGTTCTTCCTTTTTTGATTTACGTTTTGCTCTTTCTTGATATATTTAAGGTTTTTGTTTTCAGTCTTCTTGCTCAAGTGCGTCCCCAAGTTTTATCTTTTGGGGATGGTTTGCGTGACACGGCGGATAAAATAATCAACGAGGTTGTCGAGGATTTTTTTGCGAAGCGGCAACTAGTGTTGCTTCAAGAATTTTGAATGTTTAAGCTTTGTACTTGTTGTATGTATAATTGAATAAGTGTTTGGCACGATGTTGTATCTTTGTATATTTGTTTTGTATAATAAATTACCTCTTTTTTTTTACTAATTCAGACAAACGTTGTTCTTCTTGATAACAAAGACTTCGATTTGAAGTCAAGATTTTTCCTTGGAGAATTTTGAAAATGTCGTCCCCCTTTCTTTTTTGCGAAGTAGGAGCGAAGACTTTGATTCTAAGTCAAAATTTTCTCCTTAGAGAATTTTGAAAAACGTCCCCTTCTTTTTGCGAAGTGGGGGCGAAGACTTCGATTTGAAGTCAAAACTTTCTCCTTAGAGAATTTTGAAAACGTCGTCCCCCTTCTTTTTTTTTGCGAAGTGGGAGCGAAGACTTCGATTTGAAGTCAAAATTTTCTCCTTAGAGAATTTTGAAAACGTCGTCCCCTTCTTTTTGCGAAGTAGGAGCGAAGACTTCGATTTGAAGTCAAAATTTCTCCTTAGAGAATTTTGAAAACGCCGTCCCCTTCTTCTTTGCGAAGTGGGAGCGAAGACTTCGATTTGAAGTCAAAATTTTCTCCTTAGAGAATTTTGAAAACGTTGTCCCCTTCTTTTTTGCGAAGTAGGAGCGAAGACTTCGATTTGAAGTCAAAATTTTCTCCTTAGAGAATTTTTCGTAGGTAATAATTTTAGTCTTATACTTAAATTATACCTACTTAGTTTTTGTGAAAACCTTTGGCCGATGATAAAACGTTTTGCTTTTCGGCTTTTTATCAAATGTAAAGAAGTAGAAGTTGCGCAAGTTTTGGGAAACTACTTTCTCATTTATATCGACATGAGAATTTACAATAGAGTGCGCCTCGTTAAAAACCACTCACCTCGCGAAGGGCTTCCCCTGAGTGGAAAAAGAGTGCAGCTCTTGATTGAAAGTGATAAAATGCTTCTAGGAATTTGGATCTAACTTGCTTATTTACAAAACTTAAAAAAGGAAAATTCTAGGGATAATACTTGCGAAGGTCTTTGATGTTCCATGTATGGCTCAACTCTTCTCCCTTGAGATTCTCCAAGTGATAGGATCCTTGCCTATTTGATTTTGTTATGATGAAAGGTCCTTCCCATTTTCTTTGGAACTTTCCCACGGTGTCTTCGTTTCTTTTCCTTTTGAGCACGAAGTCTCCCGGATGTAAATCTCTTTTCACTACTTTCTTGTTGTACCACTTGCTTGTTTCTTCTTGGTATTTCCCGAGATTCATCACAGCTTGGTTTCTTTCTTCTTCGAGCAAGTCTTTGCTTGTCTTTTAGTCCTCTTCGCTTGTGATTTCAACACTTGTTCTTGGTCCTTCGAATTGTATCTCTTCCGAGTCATTGCTTCATCACCATATAGTAACTTGAAAGGTGTAAACTTCGTTGATCTTGTTGTGGTTGTATTGTGACTCCAAACAATCCTTGGTAACTCTTCAACCCATTTTCCTTTTGGGAGTCCTACTAATTTTTTGAAATTCCCACACATATGATGCCATTTGCTCTTTCAACTGCTCCATTGGATTGGGGATATTTGATCGATGCGAAGCAAAGTTGGATTCCCATACTTTCACAATAGCTTCGAAATCTTATTTGTCAAATTGAGTTCCATTGTCCAAAGTTATGTGTCTTGGAACTCGAATCTGCAAATTATATTTTGCTAGAGAAACTTCTTCATTGTTATAGATGACATGTTTGTGATTGGCTTCGCTTCTATCCACTTTGTGAAATATTCAACCGCAACAACCTGCATATTGATGATTGCCTTGGGCTGGTGGAAGTTTGCCAATTATGTCTATTCCCCATCTTGCAAGTGGCCAAGTAGGTTCAATGTCTTTGAATTGGATTGGGCTGGGGCATTTGACTTGTTTCTGAGATTTGGCAATTGTGACAAGTTTTGACTATTTCCTTGCTATCTTTCGAATTTTGTTGGCCAATAGAATCCTTGTCTAAATGCCTTTCCCGCTATTGCTCTTGGGCCGGCATGATTTCCACATGTTCCACTATGTATTTCTTGCAGCAATTCTTTTGCCTTCTTCGCTTGAAATGCATTTGAGTAATGGTTCACAAATACCATGCTTGAAAAGTTGATTGCCAATAAGCTTGTAATTTCTTGTCTTGTGCTTCATTCTTATTTCTTCGGCTTCGCTTTTCGGTTCATAGAATCCTCTTAGGAATGCTATTATTTCGATCTCCAATCTTCGCTCTCAATGATGTGAATGTACTTTGGTTCTTCAATTTTTGCTTTTATCGAAGATTTCGATAATATTTGATAAAACACATCTGGTGGCAACTTTACTTTTTGAGCTGCCGCCTTCGCGATTTCATCCGCTTCTTCATTGTTTGTTCTTGAAATGCTTTGCACTTTCGTGAATCCTTCGAAATGTTTTTCTTGATCCCTCACACTTTGCAAATATTTCGCCAGCTCCGGATCTTTTGCCTTGTAATTTTTTCTCGACATGGCCTGCCACGATTTGAGAATCTGTTTTTATCAAGATCTTTTGTATGCCCATTGCTCTTGCTGCGAAGCCCGGCCAATCTTGCTTCATACTCCGCAATGTTGTTAGTGCATCGAAATTCAAGTCTTCTTTGCATATTTCATTTTGACGCCGGATGGCGAAGTGATTATGGCTGCTACACCAGCCCCTGCGGAACCCCATGCTCCATCACAATTCATTGTCCATTCTTGGCGGGACAAGGTCCATTCTTGATGATCTTTTTGATCTTCGCAATTTGTTGCTGGTGTCCAATCTGAGATGAAATCTGCCAATTACTTGTGACTTTATTGTTGTTCTCTTTACAAATTCAATAAAATATTGCGAGATTTCAGCTGCCCACTTTCCAAGTCTTCCGAAGATTTACAACTTTGGAGTACATCTTTGAGTGGTTGATTTGTTGGAATTCTCACTTTGTGGGCCAAGAAGTAATGCTTCAACTTTCTTGTTGCCATAAGTACTGCATATGCTATTTTCTCAATTTCTGAGTAAAACAACTTTGATCCGGAGAGGGCTTCGGAGATAAAGTAAACTGGTTCTTGTTTCTTCGCATGATCTTTTTCTCTTTCTTGCACTAGTACTGCGCTTACTGCTTTCTCAGATGCTGAGATGTATAAGAGTAATTCTTGATCACTATTTGGTGTTGTCAATGTTGAGGGACTTGAAAGATACTTCTTTATTTCTTCAAAAGCTTTTTGTTGTTCTTCTCCCCATGTAAAGTTTGTCTTCGCACCTTTGAGTGCTTGAAAAATTGGGAAGCTTTTTTTGGCGACTTTGATATGAAGCGGTTCAGCGAAGCCAATCTTCCTGTCAATTTTTGAATGTCCTTGATATTCTTTGGAACTTCTGTTTGCATGATTGCTTTTATTTTCTCTGGATTTGGGTCGATGCCTTTTGCTGAGACTATGCATCCGAGAATCTTTCCTTTTTGCACTCCGAAGGTACATTTTTCAGGATTGAGTTTGAGGTTTGATTTTCTCAAGTTCTCAAATGTTTGCTTCGGATCTTTTAAATGGTCTTCGCGTGTCTTACTTTTTCACTATTATGTCATCAACATATGCCAGCAAATTGTCTCCGATTTGATCTTTGAGTGCTATTGATGTCATTCGATGAAACTTGAACTAGCATTGCGAAGCCCCTCTGCCATTCTTTGGAAACAGTAAGTTCCAAATGGTGTGATAAAACTTGTCTTTTCTTCATCTTCTTTTTTCATGTAAATTTGATGATACCACGAGAAGCAATCAAAGGAAGCCTAGCATTTCACTTCCCGCCGCTTGATCGATCAATGTGTCGATTCTTGGTAGGGGAAGTTATCTTTAGGGCAAGCTTTGTTGAGATCCGCGGAAATCTATGCACATTCTCCATTTCCCATTACTTTTCTTTACCATCACAATGTTTGCTAGCCATGTTGTAAATTGAACTTCTCTTATAACTTTTGCATCAAGCAATCTCTCGTACTTCAGCCTTTTGCGGCCATTGTTACGTCTTCGGAGATCTTTCGTAACTTTTGTTTCTTTGGCTTGATATTTGGGTCGATATTCGTCGGTGTTCAATGATATCTCTGTGACTCCCTCTAGATCTTTTTGACTGACCAAGCGAAGACGTCTTGATTGCTTCTTATTAAACTTATAAGTTGTTCTTCTTCTTCTTTTAGTAGGTTGGCGCCTATGATGACTTTTTTTGTCTGTTACCATTGGATCTAGCAAGACTTCCTTAGTTTCTCGCTTTGTGACACGTCTTCGCTTTTTTTTTTGAGACTTCGCGTTTTCTGTTTTTCATCTTCGTCTTCGATTTCTTCAATGGCCAAGACATTCCTTTGAGCTGGAGTTGCATCTTTCTCAATATTTCTTGCTTCGCGTTTGGTTTCCATGGATTGATATTGGTCCATTGATTGCTGGAATTTTCATGCATAAGTATGAGTAGTTGATCACTGCTTCAAGATGTTCGGGCTTCCTCTTTTTCAAGATTGCATTATATTGGCTATGCATTTCAACAACATCGAATGCCACTTGTTCTCGTTCTTGCATTATTTTTTGTCTCGAAGGATACTTGGCATACAATTCTTCCAATTGAATTTATCCTTTTGCCACCGAAGCCAATTAATGGATATTCTCGCCCTTCCCAAGTTTTGTCTTTTGATTCCCATTGCATCTAATGTTGATGCGAAGAGTATGTCACCGGAGCTTCCCCATCTACTAAGATTTTGGTGACATCCCATCCATCAATATTTGCTTCTATGACCATGGCATCCATGTGTGGGTAATCCTTGAGCTTCATGTCTTGTTCTCGTGAATATGATTGGTTGATGTGACCATCTTGTCTTCTTATAGGGTCCTTCCATTGTTATTGCATTGACTCTTCGGAAGTAATTTCTTCTTTTCGTTATTTGTTGCATGTTCTATGCTGTTGCCTCCGCAAATTGTCATTATTCTGCCTCTGCTTGCTGTTGAAACAGCTGGAGAACCATTGTTTTGCATACTTGGGTTGTTATTTGCCACCGAAGCTTCGGGTTGCAAAGTTTGTGCCTGGTCCCCATTGTGGAGGTGCTATTGCCGTGGTTGACAATTGTATATCGGAGGTGGCCCCGGTAGTACTTGCCGATTGTAACCTAGATCGAAGTAAGCTTGATTTTTTGAAGTGCTTGCTTGAGGCGTAAAGTTTATTGATCTTTGATTTTCCATTGATTTGCCTTCTTGTTGTAATTGCTCTATGCTTTTCTTCACCATTGGGCACATCTTTGATGTGTGGCCAGCCCCTTTGCCGTGAATGATGCAATACATTTCTTCGGGTTTTAGAATTCTTCTTTCTCCAAATCTTTGATTGAAACCTCCTCTCTGGCTGTTATTGAAGTTTCTGTTGTTGTACTGGCTTCGCTGATTGTTTTGTGCTTGAATGTTGTCTTCGCTTTGCTCATTGTTGATTTGGTTTATGCGAAGTGGTGGTTGATACTTGGTGGTAATATGGTCTTCGCTCGTAATTTTCCGTCTGAATTGATTGTTTGTCTTCGCTGATTCCTCCTGCATTCTCTTCTTCGTCTTTTTTCAAATCATCGCCCGATCTTGCATATTTTTGAATTTCTTCGTATAGTTGCGCGAACGGTTGTTGGTCTTTCCCTCTTTAGATGCGAAGACAATTGTCCAAGCTCTTAGACCCCCGATTGCAGCAATGATAACGACTTCGTCGATACTTCTGGAATTTGGGTCTTCATTTGGATGAATCTTTTGTAGTATTGGATTATTGGCTCTTTTGGATATTGCTTGATATCAAATAGATCATCGCTTGTTAATCTTGTATGTTGGAATCCTTGGAAATCAACGAGTAGGGTTGTTCTGAGTTGTTCCCAACTTTTGAGGGATCTTGGTTTGAGCGAAGCATACCACTTTTGAGCTGGTCCTTTCATTGCCATGATTAGTGCCTTTGCTAGTGTTTTATCATCTCCCCACTGATTCAACAAACTGCTTCAAGCTCATCAAGAACTGTCTTGGATCCGTCAATCCTTCATAAGTTGGTATGACGTTGAATTTAAACCCTTTTGGCCATTTCGCCATTTGCGTGTCTACCGATAATGGAGATTCTGGATCAATCGTGACTATTGCTTTTTCATTGCTTTGTCCGTCTTGGCTTCACTTTGTTATTGTGACTTCACGGTCTTGATTTTTAAGTTCTTCACTCAATCTCTTCACTCTACTTCGGCTTCTTCAATTCTTTGCTTCAAAGTCTTTTCTCTTGTTCTCGGCTTTGCAAGCCTCAAGTTCTTTCGTTTTTTTTATCAATTCTTCTTCTAGTTCTTGTAACTTCCTTGCTTCTTCGCTTTGATTTTCGTTTGGAATGACTTCTTTGGAGACGGTGTCTCCGCTTGCTCTTGGTACTTCATTCTCTGTTGTTATTGCTTCTTCGGTGATAGTTGTCGACTTGTTCTTGGGAGGTCTCCCCATGATTTCTTGATGGCCGTGGGATAGATCGTTGCTCACACAAACGGTGGGCGCCAAGATGTTGGGTGATTGCTCAACACAACATGTTGTTGATGATGATATGGTTTACAAAGTGGTCATTCAACATGGCGATTACAAAGGATGTCGGGGGGTATTTATAGGCCCCCACTGACTTCGTAGTTGTACAAAAATGTTCAAATTCCTAAAAAGTTTCCCTACGAAGTATCTTCTTCCCTTGAAGGTATCCCTTCTATCTTCGCGGCTTTCTTTGAGGTCGACTTGTATCTTCGCGATGATTTCAGCTCTTCCAGAACAATTCTTTCTAACTTCCAAGCGAAGCCGTTATGACCATCTTCGCCGGACACTAGTCTTTGACTCTCCCTTTTCGACTATGTCTCTTATCCCACGGAGCTTATACGGCGCAAAGTCGCCGTGTAGCCGCTGATTACCCCGAAAACTTCAAAGTTTGGGACAAGAGTTTTAAGACAGAAATCAAAGTTAGGTCCCAACAGAATTGTGTCTAGGTTTGGGGGTAGCTTCCCTTGCTTTTTCATCGTCATAACATAAGTCAGAGTGGATCTTGCAGGCACAATGCCATTGAGCGAATTGACAAAGACATCTGGGGTATTTGGTGGCTGAATCCTGTAGGCAATATCATGATCCGCATTGTTCGTCAGTGCTTTGGGCATGGAATGAGCTTATCGCTCGAAGGGGAAGCAGAGATGTGAAGGTTCTACAACAAAGAGTTTGTTGGTACAGTTTGTCAATAGTTTCTTTCGTTTCATTCAACATAGAGATGATGACCTCTATACTGGGCCTTTTGTGGCTGTTGGTTTCCACACACTTCAGTGCGATCTCAGTGCAAGTCTTTACTTGGTTGCAATATGCACCCAAATACAAAGCATCTTTCCATCCTCTCGTCCATTAGCCTTTCTCTCCATTTTCTTTTTGCACCTACAACTGAAGTGAATCAGAAACGCCATACCCGACTAACTATAAAAATGTGAAGAGACAAAACTACAAGAAAATGACCATTGTGGTCCTCATATTAGGAAATGACTTCTCGCACCCGATCAATGAAGTCTTGGGAATCGAGCATATCGTAATATGTGGAGTAGCCATCAGGTCCTGCCAATACTTTTATCATTATGACACCCAAACTAAATACATCAAACTTGTTTGTGATTTTCCCCTTATCTACAAACTCGGTGGCGCTGTATCCTTTGAAATATATTTGAAGCATCATATTGTAAGTAAAAGTGATGAAAACCCAATTAATTTATTCCATAGAAAAGATGGCCCAAGGTAACCTCCTTTCTAATATATAGTAAGGAAAACATAAATGCGTACATTGATAAGGCAAAAGGCAACCATTTATAATATTTACGAAAAATAACCCAATCAACACTATTAAGTTATCACTACTATAAGATTGATTTTTGCGTGACACAACCCAAAACATAACGAGGCAGGCACCCATTTTGTGTGCATCAGTTAATGCCTATGATTAACGCAGGCGGGCGTTCTTTATTTGCCGAGGCGGTCACATTTGCCCGCCTCGTAAATTCAATTAACGGAGCTGGCACCTTAAGACGACCGCCTCAGTTACTAGCCTATTTTCTGAGGCGGTCACCTTATAATGCCTGCCTCGATTAATCTATTTTCGGAGGCAGGCAACTTTAAAAGCCCATCACGGAAAAGGCAGAGGCCGAATAGGCCCCGTGAGGCCCCCAAAAAAGGCCTTACATGGAGTTAGGGATTTTCAGTCCTCCCACTCAGACCGGCTTCATCTCCCACCTCCCTCTCTTAGAGCGAGCTAGCGGCGGCGCCCCACCTCTCTCCTCCTCCTCCCTCTCGCCGGCTTCCCTACGTGAGGCAACCCTAGTGGCGCCCCTCTCCCCTCCCTCTCACCGGCTTCCCTACATGAGGGGCCCCTTCTCCGACGCGAGGGCGGTGCAGCTCTCGGTGGCAGCACGGTCGCGAGGGCGTGAGGCCCCTCATCCGACACGGTGGTGGCCTCGGTTTGTCCACTTACACAAATTGTTTTTAGAAATCATAAATTAGACCACAATGTTTTAAAACCTGGGAGGCCCACATACATGCACTATCTCAACACTACTACACAAAAGTTTTTGTACTAGTCTATATATTATAAATATCACATGTGTTAGCGCAATGCAAACATATGCTAATATCTGTAAAAACAAAAAATGTGACAAATCTATAAGGAATGAATCATTTAACTCAGAGAGTGCATAGAAGGTTTTTTGTAGTATGAGATTGACGAGTTCCACTAAAGAGCCTTGATAAGCCGAAGTCTGCAATTTTTGGCAACATATCCTTGTCAAGCAATATATTTGAAGGTTTGAGGTCAAGATGGAAAATTCTTTCTCCATGAAGGTATTTCAAACCGTCACAAATTCTTTTTTTATTATTTTGTAGCGACTATGCCAACGAAGTCCAGACCGTTCATCGCATAAACAACAAATGACACATGTTTACAGAACTATTCTATCAAATGTAACTAGCATGTTTTAGAGATCAACACTAACTAGCATACTACACAAAGATACCTCATACCAGAAAGATGCTTCTCAAGGCTTCCTTTAGGCAAAAACTCCAAGCATATTGCCCTGTCTATCATTGTAGCAAACACTAGTCTGCCTTGGTGTTCAACACATCTATCTCGCTCTATGTAGCTTTTTTCCAACGAGCTGGACAATGTTTGGATGCCAAATTTCAGTAAGGATTCGAAGTTCATTTTGAAACTGGTCCTCGTCTAATCCTGGCATGTGGTGAAGTTTTTTCACAGCTACCTCTTGTCCATTAGGATGCACTCCCTGTTTCACATATTTGATTACAGACATTTCATTATTGATAGATGAAACTGAAAAGAAAGAAGCAAAAATCATTAACCATACCTTGTAAACCACCCCATATCCACCACTACCAATTTTTGCTCCACCGCGAAAAACCATCTGTAATGTCTTCTATTAGTTGCCATGGGAAATCTTTTGGTACCTCCCTTGTGTAGTGTCGTTTGTTGTTCATAATTCATATATCTGTTATATTTAGTATCACTTTAAAGAAGTTGACTTAAGACAATGAGCCACTAATGCACAATTAAATATACATCCTCCAGTACTACAAAAATGGTGGATTTTGGATTCACACAATCCTATCTTTTGAACTTTTGCTGAATCTACCCATATAAACATTAGGTGTAAAAATATAGTACTGACAGTCACATATTATTCTCATTTTAGCATATTTAATAAAATAAGGTCACAATTCATTATTTTCTTATGCAAATCCTTATGCAGCATCTATTGTACTTTAGCATGTGGGATAAGACCAACAAACCCACCATGTCAGTTACACATCCAGAGATTTCAGAAAAGTATAGTTCTAAATATGTAATCGATATAGCATCTACACTGTCAGGGTCCGATCCTGGGGAGTCAGTTGGGCGGCTGGCTTGGGCAGCGTGGGGGCAGTGATGGCAGCTGTTGCCGGTGCCGGGCTGCAAATGGCGTGGGTGGTGGCAGCGGCTAGGGGTTAGGTAGCGGCAGCGGCATGCGAGGGTGAGGAGAGAAGAGTGGTGATGGCAAGAGGAGAGTGGGAAGAAGGATAAAGGAAGAGCAAACAAAGAGGAGTCCTTATAGATTTGGACTTTCACCTATATTTCGTAAACAAACATATCTTTCCCTAAAAAATCTGATTTATATTCCTACTTTGTTCTCTTAGTTTTCCCTCCGGGGAAGGGACTCGAGACAGCGAGGGTCGCCCCCGGCCGTCTTTCTACTACGGTCACGCCAGAGGCTTACCAAGTTCAGCTTGGGCCCCTCTGCTGCGCCTTTGCCGGGTCCATTTTTTCCGACGGGGGTGGGGGGGGGGGTCCAGATCGAAATTTGGTGTGAACTGATCATAGATCACTTGGTAAGGTCCCTTGTGGTAAAACCTGCCCACCCGAGTTCAAGTCCACGACTTGGCACGGGTGCTCGTGATTTTCCTAGATTTATTCTAGGATTTTCCGACATTATGCTTTAAGAGGTAAGCAACGTTCCGTCGACAACGAGGTGCCAATGGTGACTTCGGGAATCTCTAGATCTGCTGGCCCAATTTTTTGGAGGTGCTCATAGGGGTAGGGTTTGCGTACGTGTGTTCATAGAGGTGAGTGTGCGTGCGTGTGGTGAGTGCCAGCGTTATACTGTGTACTAAAAAATGAGATCGGAATTTGGTACACTTACCCTAAGAAACTTTTTGAAGGATACGGTTCAATATGTACACAATAGCAAACGCTGCTATCATCTTAGAATTTCCATAGAACCAACCAAAAAATTTAAATATTTAAAATATAAAAGATCCATGATGCAATAAGAAGACTTCATGTAGCGTGGTAGTAAAGCAATTGTCTTCTACAGCATAGTAAGGCCAGTATTTCAAGTAAAAATTCAGAAGAGATTGTAATAGGGTAGTTCCTATACATTATAGTTACTGTCACCTTGGACACTATAGAATTCAGTGATGCTAATTTCCAATATGATTTGGGCAGCGGATCAGTAGAGAGCAGAGGTCGGACAGCAACAAAATATTCCATGAGCATAGTTATCAAGGAAGACTTTGCATAAACAAAGATCTAGAACAGGAATTTCATCTGGAACATCGGGCTAGTTTCACACTATGAAAAGGAAAACGTTAAGGGGCAGTTCGAATAACCGGAATGGAGGCAGGGACCAATCCAGCTGGTAAATTGCTATACAAATTACGCAATCATTCCAGCCAGGAATAATTGGAGGCCATGGATCCAAAACAACTGACTGCTACGTAGTAAGAAAAGACACGACTTCAGAATACTTCTTCAATTAGACTGAAATTGAAGACTGCCGTTTGTGGTGATTTGCTGGCTTCAGTGACAGGATTGTGTGGAGTAAGTTTTAAGCATGGGCTAAGATGTTACAAGAATACTAGAGGAGGAGAAGAACTGAAAGAATATGTTTCTTTACTAATCCAACTTTGTGCAGAGTAGAACGTGCACGGACTATTTAACATTAATCCTTGTCTAATGAAAAGAAAACATGTGTAATGAATAAGAACAGAATGATTGAAATGCAATAATCTGAACTATAACAAAGACCACATCATAAAAGAAAGGGGGGTGGAGGGGATTAAATGATGTGGATGTACCTTATAGATGGGCTGAAAAGCACCAGGGATAACAAAATCAGCAGACTGGACCATGGAAATGGCAGTAGCCAAAATTTAGTTGTGGCGCCTTAAAAATTGACTGCAGATCATAGAATCCAATCAGAAGTTAGAGAGTTTCCGTAACTTTGGCATGACGTTTTTTCAACGAAGCAATCCATATTGAATACACATAGCTGCAAGTACATCCCTGTGTACATATACGAAGCTGATGGTAAAAGTAAATGTGGTTAACAAACAGAGTGATGTTTTGTTGAGCCAACAAAAATTGTGAGAACCCATGTGGCCCTTACTATGACAATGGTATTGCCACTTTTATCAGTTCTTTGTCCAATTTCAATCACTTGAGATTATGCATTAGTTCTTTGTCCAATTTCAATCACTTGAGATTATGCTCACAAAATGCACCATGTTCATCAGGGCAATCTCTCTCTGAAAGTTCTGAACACAGGCACATACACATAGATGCTTGGGTGGTTTCGGGTACTTGTCAACTGTCAAGCACTAAGGTCAGAGTAAGGAAAATCATGCTCTCAATCTGATTTATTCCGTCCAATCTATCAACAATGCACTCACTTTTCTCACTTCACTCATGGTCCGACATTCCATCGAGCACTGGAAGAACACGGAACAGCAAAAGCAGAGGAGACAACAGTTGAATGTGCAGTAACCTTGCTGACGGGAGAGGGAACTTGGCCACGACGCGAAGGGTTGAAGGGGGACGCCTTTGGCCCAACTGGCGTGGAACGGAGATGGCTGAAGCAGCAGTCCTGGACGGAGGCGGTTCCCGGGCAAAGGCTCGCTGCGCAGGACCGCGGCGCCACCGAGGGGCTGAGGCGGGTGTGGCGGCGAGGCCCCGGTGGCGGGAGGACAGACTGGGGTACGCGCTTCCTTTGTGAGCGCGGACAGTCGCCGGTACACAGGGCCGCGGAGGGGCGAACCCGAGGAGGGACGACGTCGCGGCGGATACGGGCAACGGCGGCAAGGGAGCAGCGCCGACTCTTTTGTATTTTTCTTTTGTCCTACCTACTATCGTATCGTATAGGAGACGCTTAAATTATGGAACTCACCGTCACTTGTGACTGTGACCCCTGATTTTTTTAACCGAACTGGAACACGCTTTCTGTGTTGGTTGGTTCTGGACAGTTTTGAACCATGGTAGGCATGTACTGACACAGGCAGCAACATACTCCCCTACTATTGACGTACGTAAACGCCGTTGACAGGTAGTGTAACCTTAAACTCTGATTTTTCCTGTTGACCCCAAGCTTCAGCTTTCACGCATCGATCCGCCTGGGCAATGGTGTTGTTGGTGCCTCCGAGGGACGTGCAAGTGGCGCCTTGCGTCTCCGCCGCCGACGACCCGCAGTCGACGCCGACCAGCAGCTGCTGCTCGGCCGTGCACGCCATCGGGCAGAGCCCCAGCTGCCTCTGCGCCGTCATGCTGTCTGGCACCGCCAGGGCCGCCGGGATCAAGCCGGAGGTCGCCATCACCATCCCCAAGCGCTGCAACATGGCCGATCGCCCCGTCGGCTACAAGTGCGGAGGTATGACACGTGTACAAAACTGTGGACTCTATACTACGTACATTTGTGTGCATTCGTTCTCACCTGAATTTGTTTGATTTTCACAGAGTACACGCTGCCCTGAGCCCCTGACGACATCGTCAGACAGACCCTGCGAGTGATTGTATGACAAGTTGATGAATACGCCATGCAATGCGCAAGGCGTTGTGTTGGAAAAATCGAATCCGCTAGAATAAAATAACGTGGAGGCCGGACGGGCTCTTTCTGTATCACTACACTGGACTATGCTTGTGTTGTATGTCAAAAATAATATTTGCTTGTGTTCCATTTCTATAATATATGGAATCGGTATTGCTTGTTACGCTCATTGTTGCACTATACCATGACACTACAAAAGAGCAGATTTGGTATTGCCAAAGATCTAAACAGCGGCACACTATATATACCTAACGGGACTGACAGTACAGCCAGCAAAAATTTAGACATCAAAGAGATTTATCTACCGAACGGTCCACAACCAGAGTATTCAATTTCTCCAAGTGATCAGGGGAGTTCTCTCGTAGTATTTTTTGTTCAGAGTTTAGTATAAACTTTCCCACTAAATATCTCCTAGTGCGATTTTTTTTTTTCTATCCTATAACTGGTGGTATGGTGTTTTTCAAAGTGTCATGGGGGAGGCGTTCCCCACCTAAATTTTATATAACGGCCCCAAACGACCCCAAATGAAAGGTTAAATTTACATTTGTATACAACATCACGCCAAAGCACAAGGGCAAGAAGTGACAAAACACCACAAGAGAGAAGAAAGAGCAACAACGAAAGCACTGCACCACCACTAATACACATGGACTCATCAACGATGCCTCCAAAGAGGTGAACGACACCGCAACGTAGTCATCGTCGCCCAAGCATGAAGAGCTCCACAGGGCCTTGGCACGGATTTCACCCGAGCCATGTTCCGAGGTGAGTGGGTCGAACCAGGAGACTACAGCTGCAAGAGCTGCGGTTCTTCAATGTTGCCTTCAGGAAGATCTCATCATTGGCCCAGATTCATCAGAGCAGGCTTTCGCCCAGAACCTTTGCCAATACTGTGTGTCGATGCTTAAATGGCCTGATATGGAACAAGGAATATGCGGCTTATGCAAGAGGTTCTGCACTGTGAAACCACCATTCGCCTCCATATGGACTTGTTGTGCTGACATGTAACCTGGGGAAGCACGCCAATTATACGCATTGGGGAAGCCCTAAATGGCCTGAGCTGCCCATGACGTGCTCTACAAAATGCCCTAGTGAGACTGGTCAACATGCATGTCAATGCTTAAAGTTTGTAACTTTGTGGGGGTATAAACTTGTTGTGATCCAACAATCATTTCAAATTTAAACTTTTCAAAAAAAATAAAATAATATGGAAGCTCTAACCCCATCCCTGACCCAATTCCCTTGGTTCATGATGTGAACCTAGCTATGTTCACCACAAGCCTCATGTTGATCATGTCCCATGGGATCTCTCTTTTGTTTCTATCTAGCAATGAATACCCTCGTCAGCATGGGAGATGTCACCCAACCCTAATTCATAACGACTAAGATCTCAATAGACATATCGCCCCAAGTTGAGTCAATTCTTATGAGCCACATAGCCCCAGCCCCTGTGCATCCTCTGAGCCACTCACCAATTGATGAATTAAAGACACAACATCAATAAAACAGAGTGCACATTAACACCCATGGCTGGCCATCCAAAGTCTGTTGATGACGCGTAAAGCTCCCCTACCTGGAGTGCCAACTATTGGTGTTTCAATTAGACACCAACTAGTAATATAATGCTCGGCGTCAAGCTCGGATGATGAATGAATATGAGGACACAGGGATGTATACTAGTTCAGACTAAATGTCCCTACGTCTATTGGTGAGCTCGGTGCTCATGGATTTGCTTTAGTTTGCATTAGGTGTGTACAAAACGGTCGGGATCTCAAGTTTTTGTGAGTGAGTGCGAGTGAGTGGTGTCTACCTTGGTGCTCGAATGGCTAAGTTTAGATGACTCATTATGTGATTGATTGGTCCCCCCATGCATAGGCCCCCGCCTAACCCTTTATAGTCGGGCAAGAAGAAAGAAAGAAGGACGATGAGAGGAAAAGAAAAACAAAAGAAGGGGGTGTACGACGTCAATCTTCTCCTCCTCTTTCGTGCAAATCTCATCGTGGAAAAGAAAGAAGGACATAATATCATTGCAAGTAGTTCAATTAATGTTTTCCCCAATACGGGTAGCAGCAAATATACAGAGCATACCTTGGATGCTAGCTGGCTTGCACACTCATGAAGGCTCGTTATCTTCATAACTTTTCTCTCGTCATGAACCACTTCTGCTTCAGTAAACATGTAGTCAATGTCCCATCTCAATTGCCGGTCGAGTACAACGCCCGGATGTGAATTGTGTCTAGGTTTGGGGTAGCTTCCCTTGCTTTTTCATCGTCATAACGTAAGTCAGAGTGGATCTTGCAGGCACAATGCCATTGAGCGAATTGACAAAGACATCTGGGGTATTTGGTGGCTGAATCCTCGTAGGCAATATCATGATCCGCATTGTTCGTCGTGCACTGGGCATGGAATGAGCTTATCCGCTCGAAGGGGAAGCGAGAGATGTGAAGGTTCTACAACAAAGAGCTGCTGGTACAGTTTGTCAATAGTTTCTTCTGTTTCATTCAACATAGAGATGATGACCTCTATACTAGGCCTTTTGTGGTTGTTGGTTTCCACACACACTTCGCGATCTCGTGCAAGTCTTTACTTGATTGCAATATGCACCCAAATACAAAGCATCTTTCCATCCTACGTCCATTAGCCTTTCTCTCCATTTTCTTTGCACAACTCAAGTGAATCAGGAAACGCCATACCCGACCGACTATAAAAACGTGAAGAGACAAAACTACAAGAAAATGACCATTGTGGTCCTCATATTAGGAAATGACTTCTCGTACCCCATCAATGAAGTCTTGGGAATCGAGCATATCGTAATATGTGGAGTAGCCATCGTCCCGCCAATACTTTTATCATTATGACACCCAAACTAAATACATCAAACTTGTTTGTGATTTTCCCCTTATCTACAAACTCCGGTGGCGCGTATCCACTTTGAAATATATTTGAAGCATCATATTGTAAGTAAAAGTGATGAAAACCCAATTAATTTATTCCATAGAAAAGATGGCCCAAGGTAACCTCCTTTCTAATATATAGTAAGGAAACATAAATGGGTACATTGATAAGGCAAAAGGCAACCATTTATAATATTTACAGAAAATAACCCAATCAACACTATTAAGTTCTCACTACTATAGGATTGATTTTGAGTGACACAACATTAAGTTCTCACTACTATAGGATTGATTTTGCATGACACAACCCAAAACATAACGAGGCAGCACCCATTTTGTCCGCATCGGTTAATGCCTATGATTAACGCAGCGGGCGTTCTTTATTTGCCGAGGCGGTCACATTTGCCCACCTCGTAAATTCAATTAACGGAGCAGCACCTTAAGACGACCGCCTCGATTACTAGCCTATTTTTTCGAGGCGGTCACCTTATAATGCCCGCCTCGATTAATCTATTTTTGGAGGTGGGCAACTTTAAAAGCCCATCACGGAAAAGGCAAAGGCCGAATAGGCCCCGTGAGGCCCCAAAAAGGCCTTACATGGAGTTAGGGATTTTCGGTCCTCCCACTCGCACCGGCTCCATCTCCCACCTCCCTCTCTTAGAGCGAGCTAGCGGCGGCGCCCCCACCCTCTCCTCCTCCCCTCCCCTCGCCGGCTTCCCTACGTGAGGCAACCCCCGGTGGCGCCCTCTCTCCCCCCCCCCTCTCACCGGCTTCCCTACGTGAGGGGCCCCTCTCTCCCAAGCGAGGGCGGTGCGGCTCGATGGCAAAGACAAAGTGTGAGGAGCGTGTGGCCTCACTCTTTCTCGCGGTGGTGGCCTCGGTTTGTCCACTTACACAAATTATTTTTAGAAATCATAAATTAGACCACAATGTTTTAAAACCTAGGAGGCCCTTTGTTCTGTGCCGAGCTTTGGATCTAAGGAAGTAGGGAGGGGAGAAGGGGACGCGAGGCTGCCGATGTCGGCGTGCCGAGTGGGTGCCGTGATCGGCAAGAGGAACGAGCGACAATAGATTGACGGGAACAGAGCGCCAGCGCCCAAGGGTGACAATATGTCACAATCCCAGGCTAACCTCTTCCCTTCATTAATCGGGACTCTTATAGCGTTTACAATTCCAACTCTTCTAACAACCTTGCTAACAACTCTCCAAATATCTAGGAACTAATTCTCAACTCTAGCTAATCCAATCTTCTAGGACAACACCGAAACTAGACTCAACCAACCAGACCAAAGTCTGACTCGACCCATGGTCGTGACTTAGCCACTTTCATGGCGTCTCGTCCTCCCATACACGCCCGCTCAAGACATAACATCTCTCCTCCCGGGAAACAAATTTCGCCCCTCGAAAGCTGGAAGGAGGGATAGGCTTCACGAAATGCAGGCACCGGCTCCCACGAAGCTTCAGACAACGGCATGCCGGTCCACTCGACGAGGACGTGCGGATGCCCCCTCGCGTGAGCCGGGAACGCAGGACGCGAGCCGGCTGCTGTAAAGCCCGACCATGCCGGAGAGGAGGCAAAGACCGGGTCGGTCGTCGGGCGGAGGGCCACGGAAGGGCTTCGTAACCCCAACGTGGAAGACATCATGGGCGCGAGCACCCTCGGGAAGACGGCCGATAAGCCACCTCACCAATGCGTTCAAGCACCTGAAAGGGCCCAGCATACTTCGGTCCCAGCTTGCCGCGGCCACCAGGAACCAGGGACTACGTGTGTCGATGAAGGAGGCGGAGCGCACTCCAGCCCCGCGCATGAGGGGATGGAGAGGTAAAAAGTCAATGGAGACTGTGGTTCTATGAGGATTGGGTGGAATAGTGTCGTATTCCATGTAGTGGCCGTTATGGCTCTTGGGCATGGCCCGTCAATGCTATTAGTCCCGTCGTGGTGGTTTGAGGTGATGCGGGTCCCCGTGGTCAATCTGCCTCCGCCCTATGGCTTGTTGCATAATGTCGCTTCGGTCGGGCGGAAATGTCTTTTTGCGGGGGTCGGACAAAGCGAGGCACATACCTCACGGGTCGCGAGGCGGAAGTCCCCTTCACCGGGTCGGGCGACTTAGGGCCCATTCCTTGGGGTCGGACAAGACGATGACCTCACCCTAGGGATCATGTGCGGCAGACTTCCATTCCAAGGGTCAGATAATACCGTTTTGTCCTCCTTAGCCATCGACTGGGCTAATATTGATACATGTTAACCCTTTGCCCTTATACCGTGATATTTATATCCAACAATTGAAATCGAAAATTATTGACTTGACTTGGTACGCATGTAGTGATGCCACGGCAACTTGCAACCTTTAATTAGGAACCGAAATGCAGATCAACTGATAATACCGTGTCTACTTATCCTGTCAGTGGAGATATATAGCACCTCTACAGCTCTTCGTCATCTATACTCTGCAATTGTTCCGCTGACAGTGCAACTCAACAATTGACATATAGTAACCACCGTTGTCATGTGGCGCCATATAGACAGCATCTCAAGATCTCCTTTCCCACTCGGAATACATGACTTTATATATACAGATCCACGAGATGAGGCGTCGATCTTGTAGACTAGCAGGCTAGCAGTAGCATTGTACCAAGATTCAAGCAGTTACTCTTGTTTAGTGGCCAACGAAACAAGAAAAAAATTTCCTGCATTACACACTTGGAACCAATAACAATGCATCCGGCCAAATTGGTGACGGATCTAGAAACAGTGCTCGCCCCAGGCTAACTAATAGCAGCTACCGTTTGCTTCATCCAAACCCAACATACTAATTTGGTAGATATCTTACTAAGTAGAAAACTTGTTACCTAAATGCTCATACAAGAGAATATAGTTAGTAATATCATTATTAGTTGCAAGATGAAAAACTGCAACTAATAAGAATAATAAAGCCATGTAGAGAACAAACAAAAGGAGTAAAGAGAAAACTCAGGATACAGTTGGTATTATCATTACACCAAATTACAAAACAATTACTACATCAATGCAAAAGTCAAATCCATAAACATGCACACAAGAGAATATTTCTTATGCAGATACATAAGCTCAAGCTCAACGTTTCTGTTAGAGTATGAGTAGTGTTGGCCCAAGAGGCTAGGCCCAAGAGGCCCATGTATGCACTATATTGCTACCCTTCTAGGGTTAGCCCTAATTGAGGAAATCAGCTAGCAGCAGACATGCAGGCCTCTACGCATCCTGCCCGGAGCCTCTCTTCCTCAGCCCCGTCCATGGCGGGCCGCCTCCTCCCGTGCTTGCCGCCGCCGCCTCTGTCGTGCGGCACCGTAGGCTCCAGTGCAAGGGGAGGCGCGGGCACGGCGCGCCCGCCGCTGTCCCCTCCACGCGGGCGGGCGGGAGCGACTCCCCGATGGTACTCCCGCGACCCAACGCGACGCTCGCCGCGGCACTTCTTGCCGCCAAGGCGAGGCTTCACGGCCAGACCGTGTTTGCGTGGGCCGCCGCTGGGAGCGCCGCGCGCCGCCGCCGATGGTCGCCGCGCTAGCCGCCGAGACGGAGCGATTCCATGCTCAGCCCCACCCGTCTTCACCGAGCACGGTGGTGGACTTGGTAGCGGCCGACGAGGCAGCCAACCCGCCACTCGCTCTCCGCTCCCCCGCACCCCTGGTGCTCGACCGGCCAGCAGCCATGCTCGTTGGTGCTCCACCGGGACTCACCACTCGCCTCCGTGGGCTCCTCTCGGCGCCGGGTTCGCCGGGCATGTCGGTTGGGACCCGGCGGCTGGGCTCCCTTCCACCACCCGTGGTCGCGGACCGTGGGCCCTTCAGGCTACCGGCGGTGAGCCTCGCCCATCGGCGACCATGCCATTTGGTGCTCCACCGGATCGCACACCACGTCTCCGTGGGCTACACCTCCGGCGCCGCCTGGGCTTGTCGGTTGGGACCGGCGGCCTTGGCGGCCTCGACACCCTGTCGGTCGGCTTGGATCGCCGACTTCGGGGCCACTTACCACACCACTCCCGACCCGAGTATACTCTCCTCCGTTCACCCTCCTTCTTCTTCTCATCCTTCGTCTATCATGGTTGCCAGCGGCTCGTGTATTCTGTCACGTCCGTGGGTGCCGCCCGGCGCTCATGGCTCTTTTTCGTCTTCCCGATGTTCTTGTTGCCCCCTCTATGGTTCACAACCTTCTTTCTATTCGGGTCGTTTTACCGCCGACAACTCCCTGTTCCGTCGAGTTTGACTCTTACGGTCTTACCGTGAAGGATTTGGCTACCCGGCGTCCTCTTCTTCGTTGCGATAGCTCGGGGCCCCTTTACACCCTTCGTTTTCCTCCCTCCACCTCGCCTTCTTTTTTTTTGTCGGTTGCTTTCGCCACCACACCTTCCTCCACTACTTGGCACCGTCGTCCCGGCCATCCCGGGACGTGATGCTCGATGCGGCTTCGGTCGGAGCTCCGACATTCGGTGTCCTCGCTCCCCGATGAGCCCTTGTGTCATGCGTGCCCGGTGGGCCGTCATGTTCGTCTTCCTTTTCGGTCCTCTTCTTCCCATGCCTCTCGCGTGTTCGATCTTGTTCAACTGCGATGTATGGACTTCTCTGTCCTCGGCAAGACGGCTACAAATACTATCTCGTGGTGGTCGATGATTTTTCTCATTACTTCGTGGACTTTTCCCCTCTCGTGCCAAGTCGATGCTTTCCCCACTCTTCACCACTTTTTTCGCCTAGGTGTCTACTCGGTACCGGCCTCACCATCAAGGCCGTCCGGTGCAGACAATGGTCGGGAGTTCAACAACTCCACCTCCGGGCCTTCTTCCTCTCCCACGGTGTCAGTTGCACATGTCTTGTGCGTATACCTCCTCCCGAGCGGCAAAAGGTGAGCACATGATTCGCACCACCAACGACATCATGCGCGATATATACGCTCGGCGTGCCTCCGCTCGCTTCTAGGCCGAGAGCCCGCACACCACCACCTACCTCCTTAACCGCCTTCCTTCCGTCCCTCGCCCAGCTCCCACGCCACACCATGCCCTCTTGGCACACCTCCTCGCTACGAGCACCTCCGTGTCTTTGGGGTGTGCGTGCTACCCCCAACACCGCCGCCCTTTGCTCCTCACAAGCTGGCTCCCCGCTCGACCCGGTGTGTCTTCCTCGGGTACTCTCTAGACCACAAGGGTTACCGGTGCTATGACCTCACCTCTCGTCGGGTCCTTATCTCGCCATGTGGTGTTTGATGAGTCGATCTTCCCCTTCACCACCACCACCTCCCCGACTTCCACTCCCGGACCTCGACCTCTTTGAGATGTGTCCCGGCCCGACCCCGTGGCCCGGACCACCTTTCCCCATTTCCCGCAGGTCGCTTCACCGGGTCCCGGCTCACCGCCACCCGGTGCCGCACCGACTTCGGCCCCTTGTGCGGGTCCTGTGGCCTCACCCTTCCGGGCGGGCCCCGCCGCGGGCCCGGGGGACGCCGGTGTACGTTCCCGAATCGTGGCGCCCAGCGGGTGCCCGTTGCACCCGGGGGGCGTTTCGCCGAGCCGACGCGTGTCTACCAACGTCGGGCCCGGTGGTCCCGCCACCTCCGCCACCGGGGGGTGGCCTCTCCTTCGCCCGGCGTCCGTGGTCACCACCGGTGGTGCCTTCTTCACCGACGACACCGACACCACCGGTGGCCTCTCCTCCGGCTCTCGCCTACTCCACCGCCGCGTCGTCCGGCGGCCCGTGTTGTGTCGCGGTGTACCACCGCCGCTCCTTCACGCGACCCGCGTCATGTTCACCGATGGTGACGCGCACGCACGGCGGAACCCTCCGCCTCCGGGCCCTTGCGGCAATGCCGGGGACTCGCCGGTCTCTCCGGCACCCTCTTCCGCACGTGCGGCCTTGCCGGACCCTCACCGGCGCCGTGCAATCGAAGAGGAGTACGCGGCTCTCCCTCGCCAACGGGCGTGGGATCGGTGCCCTTGCGCCGGCGCCAACATCATCGCACGGCAAGTGGATGCGGACACACAAGCGGCGGGCGGATGGTTCCCCTGGAGCGGTACAAGGCTCATTTGGGTTCTTCGCGGTTTCACTCGTCGGGGTGGACTATGATGAGACCTTCGGCCGGTGGTGAAGCCGCCACCCGTCCGCGGTGCTCTCACCGGCTCTTTCTCACTCCCGCCGGGTGCATCGGTTGGATGTCAAGAACGCCTTCGCATGGGAGCCTTACCGAGAGCAGTCTATTGCGGTCGGCCGGCGGGGTTCGTTGACTCTTCTCGTCGACATGGTCCGGGCTCAACAAGTCTCTTTACGACCTCAAGAGGCCCCTCGGGCGTGGCACTCTCTGATTCAGCCTTCTTGGTGTCACCGGGTTTTGTGGAGGCCAAGTCGGATACATCCCCCCGTTTATCTACCACCATGGAGCCGGGATCGCATATCTGGCTGCTCTATGTTGATGACATTGTCCTCACGACTTCCAGTCCTTCACTACTACGCGCATCATCGCCGCTCTTCAACAGAGTTTCCCTGTGAAGGATCTAGGTACGCTCCACCACTTCCTCGGGGTCCTTTGTTGAGCCTCGTCCCCTTGGACTTCTTCTTCACCGTGGCGGTACACTCTTGATATCTCGGGAGCGCGCACGGATGACGAAGCCGCAAGCCTTGCCCCACTCAGTTGACACACGGGCAAGCCGTCGAGGCGGAGGGCGATCGCTGGCGCACCCTACCGAGTACGGAAGTCTCACCGGGTGCACTTCAAGCACCTCACTTTCACCAGGCCGGACATCACCTACACCGCGTCGCCAGATTTGTCTCCACATGCATGATCCCCGAGAGCCCCACGGATCGCGCTCTCAAAGCGCCTTCTTCGCTACCTCCGAGGCGCAGTTGACTACGGGTTGCTACTTCACCGGTCTCCCCGCAGAAGCTGGTCGTCTACATCGACGCCGACCGGGCCGGGTGTCCGGACACTCGACGCTCCACCTCCGGCTACGCCGTCTTCCTAGGCGGCAACTTGGTGTCCAGTCGTCAGCGTCGGCCCGGTCGTCGATGGTCGATCGATCTTGAGGCGGAGTACCGCGCTATTGCTAACGGCGTGGCGGGCGTCGGCTCCGGCATCTCTCGCCCGAGCTCCACAGCCCTCTCTCTTCGGGACCCGCCGGTCTCTGCGACAACGTCGGCGCCGTCTACCTCTCCACCAACCCGTGCGGCACGGAGGACCAAGCATGTGGAGATCGACCGCGCCGTGCGTGATCGGGTCGCCATCGGCGAGGTTCGGGTCCTCCACGTCCCGACCACCTCTCGGTTGCCGACATCTTCACTAAGGGTCTCCCATCCTCGACCTTCACCGAGTTCCGCCTCGGCCTCAACATCACCGGTGGCTAGTTGCGCCCGTGGGGGGGCTCCTGTGTTGTACTTCTTTTCTTGTCCGGTCCGCAAACTCATTTGCGACGGTAGTTCGGGGATCGCGGGGGATGTTAGAGTATGAGTAGTGTTGGCCCAAGAGGCTAGGCCCAAGGCACTATATTGCTACCCTTCTAGGGTTAGCCCTAATTGAGGAAATCAGCTATTCTAACAGTTTCTAGTAGAGTTGGACTGAATGTCTTCTCCTAGCGATATTTCACATAGGACAAATGCCCATTATCTTGACACCTTGAATGAAGCAGATGCTTCAGTTTCACTGGCATCACCAATGTATTGCAGTACTAGATCTCTAGATCAATTGGTGGGGAGAAGAAAGAAAATAAGTGACGGAGTTCTGTAGATGCCTGAGAAGACACATTGATCACTCTGAGCTCAGCATCCTTTCGGTTCCTCCAGCTTCAAAGGGGGTTTCCTTGGATGCTCCTTCAGTTGGCTCTCCATGTCATCCTTGAGTGCGGTATCATGGGAACCCATAAGCTGGACTAGCTGGACTTCCTTGAGTTTTTGTTTAGACAGATTCTTTATCTCCATAAACTTCAATGTCGACCCACTACAGCAGCGAACTGTCAGCAGCTCAAGATTTTGCATTGCTTCTGATCCAAAGGATATATTAAACTTTGAGCTGCAAGTAATCTCAAGGATCTTGAGGTTTAAATAACAGCGCTGCTGTATTCCATTAACCCAGACACAAAAATCAAGCTTGCCATCAGCACCATGATGTGGCTTGACACAAAGACGTAGAACACATAATTCTTTTATTTCCCCAAGAACATTAATTACTTCAATTTCTTCTGACATGGTTATCTCCAATTCCAACTTTGTGAGTTTGGGAAGATCTTTGATCCATGATGGCACCTGTTTTACAAGACCACAAAGCTTAAGGCTCTGAAGGTTCTCTAGAGGTTTGCCCTGAGTTTTCTGCTGAGGCTTCTCCTGGGGCTTATGCTGAGGCCTTTGCAGAGTCTTCTCCGGACCGTTTCCCTGGGGCTGCTGCTGAGTTTTCTCTAGAGGCTTCCTCACATGCAATGAAATGTTATCCAAACATTCTTCATTGCCTTTGCTGAGCCACACTGACAAGGATTCCAGGCGGACATGGCATGCGATGGCAGCACAGAACTCCTTGCAGTTTTTCTGGTTGACATTGAACACTCCAAGCTTGCGCAATTGGGTAATCTTCTTGAGCTCTCTGAGGGAGGCTTTGCCCCCTACAAGACCAACATTGACAACACCAAGTGTGTGCAAAGCAGTCAGGTTTTCAATACCTATTGGCAACACAGCACCAACTAATTGATGAGATCTGCATGGTGTTGATGGTTCCCCTGCTGGGAAAGTTGTGCCAGCACGGATGTACTGCAGTTTCTTTAACTTGGTGATAGATGCTGGCAAGGTAACTATGGAGGTATGCCTGACATCCAGAGTCTCAAGCTGCCGTAGTCGCCCAATGAACTCGGCAGATGGCGGATCCCACTGCTTCCTCGCAGAGATAGAAACTTGAGACGAGGAAGAAGCTTCACCATTAGCTCGAGGTCTTTGTCTGTCACACCTGTTGCATTCTCCAGA
Organism: Hyparrhenia diplandra; assembly: GCA_015847255.1. Classification (NCBI taxonomy): domain Eukaryota; kingdom Viridiplantae; phylum Streptophyta; class Magnoliopsida; order Poales; family Poaceae; genus Hyparrhenia; species Hyparrhenia diplandra. The sequence continues at coordinate 723,443 of JADLZK010007534.1, forward strand.
TCAAGCACTCGAAGCACCTTCATACTTTTAGAGATGAAGAATGATTCCCACTCCCCAAACACTGTTAATGACCGCAAACGTGAAAAATCAATGCTTTCGAACACAACCCTGTCTCTGTCCCAGGTGCTCTCTATTACAAGGTGGCGTCCTGTGCGCCGGGTGGTTGGAAGGCAACGCCCCTTCAGTGCAAAGACCTCCAGTGCAAATATAATATTCTCTTCGTCTGGACGTGAGATGATGTATTCATGGAAGAAAGCACTGACTTGACATTGGATCATTCTCGTGTGTGATGGCTTTGCACATTGGTGGTTGGATCATACTCAGGTTGACAAGCATTGAGAAGAGGATCTCCCCTTTCTCCTCTGCAGTAGTGTCTTTAGTGTCCCTAGAGTACCCCTCAGCAACCCATCTCATCACCAAACGCCTCCGCCGAATGATTTGGGACCCAGGGAATATTGACATATAGAATATACATGGCCTTAGGAAATCTGGGCACGTACGGAAGTAGGAATGCATCCAACCAAACAGATCTCTCAGACCACCAAACTCAGGGTTGCTCTCAAGCTCGTGCATAAATCTGTGATTAAGCATTCTAGTGCTCTCCATACATGTGACTGTCTTGGGTGCCAAAAACTTGGCTACAGCAACTATTACTTTAGGAAGTCTACCACACTTCAAAATAAGTTCTTCTAGCTCTTTGTCATCTGAATTCTTTAGAGGTGATGCCTGGTTTTTATTTTGTACCTATTGTAAAGATTTGAATGATCTTAGTCATTTTTGGTAAACACAAAATACATTAGTTTTTTTTTTTTTTTTGTTATATGAAATAAATCTTCATGATGAATTGTGCATGATACATTAAAAAGGCCAATGGAACATGAAACAGAAACAAAATGGTCAAGTGAGGAAACATAGAATTATATACATACTATTAGAATCTTAAAAAGTATTATATGCATGAGGCGCATGTCATGGCTAACATAAATGTTTTGTAGCTATGTGATCAAACATAGTAAAAATAATGTGGCCACAGATATACATATGTACCAGTGAGTAGATTATTAGTAAAATAATTTGGCCACACAGGATGATGACACACCTATTTGTTTCTCAAAATTATTTGAGCAAGTGGACTGGATTATAAATTCTTGATTAATTGAGAAGCACATGTCAATATCCCATGCAGGAGCATGGTTAAGAGTATACAAAATCATTTACATCATGATGTTCTTCCTAAAAACCATACATGAGCTCCATGTTAAGGAAAACAAAGCTTTGTAAAGTAACCACTTGTGAAATGGACAACTAATCTTAACAATTTGGAGAACAGATACATGGTTCACCTCCTAAATGTCTGTTTGAGCTCTGTATTGTGTTGTGAAATCATTGAACAGAACAGTTTGTGTTCCCCACCAACTTGTAGTATGGTGTAAAGTAAAGGTGTTATCCAGATTAGTAGTTCCATATAACAATCTATTTGTTAGACATTGATATTGAAAAGAAATAGATGTAGAAATTGAAATACAAGTGGCAGATTTCAGACAAACTTATGAGCTGTATGTTGCAAAAGCATATCATCCCTTGGCAGACAATAAACCTAAGAAAAAGATAGAGCACCCTGTTTTCATTTACTCTCCTACATGCTATACTTCTGGGCAAACTAATTGCAGTTTCTTACTTCCACTAGATAGATTGCTTGGAACTGTTGGGTGAAAAAATGTTTGGAATTGTTGGCAATATGATAGAAAAAAAATCATCTGCATTCCTCAGCATTGCGTGGACTAAGTTTAATTTTTTTACTATTTCTGCAGACAACATACAAGCTCCTATAAAATGACAAACCTTCTATCTAGGATGCAGCCGTGAATAAAAGATAATTGAGTATCGACCAACATGAAATGGATGAGATGGTAATCACTGCTTATTTTTTTAATGTCCATAACTGTGGGTCAAGGAGAAACAACTGGTAGTTGTGAATTGGATGCTATGTTTGTGGTAAGACTCATGCAGGACAAAGATTCAAGTATCTAGAAAACATGAATGTTTCTTATGATTAAGAATACCTCTTTTCTAAAGAGATCAAAGGATGCTTCAGCTTCTAGGCCCTTCACGTTAAACACAACCTCTTCATTGTCTGCGCAATATGTAGCAATGCTTTCTTCGGTTGTGATGACAATTATAACACTCTTGGAATGTCTAGATACCAGGGAAGGTTGTATTAAATCCCATTCTCCTGTAGACTGTACATCATCAATAACAACAAGACAGGGATGTTCTTTTAGAAGCTTATGGCATTCCTGAATAGGGTCTTCGATTCCCGAGGCTTCAATAGGTTTGGAATTCAAATCCAAAAGTAAGCTCCGAGAGAAGTCCCTCAGATTGAATGGATGGGACACCAGAACCCAACCATACTTGTCAAATATTGGGTCCTTTTGAAGCATTCTTTCATAATACAAATTTCTGACTAGAACTGATTTCCCAACACCTGCTATCCCCACACAGACATCACTTGCCAATCATTGAAACGTGCTGTCGTCTGATAGTTACGGTTCATTCATTTGTGACTCCCGTCCAACAAGGCTAAACTGGTCAAACCAGCTACTGGCTACAACCTTTCTTGAGGTCGGAATTCTGTGATAGGAAATAAGATCTCCCTTGTGATTCACTTCATCCTCCATTACTATCTCATTGTTGCTTGACATAATCCTTCCAGTCTCCTTGCCGCGAGGACCCTGAAAATACGAAGCAGTTAAGGAGAGAAGGGAGAAATCCAAGAGTTACTAGGGGAGAGATTTGGAGTTTTGGACTGACCCACTAAAGTTCTAACATATAATTCCTAACCCAGTTCTTGTTGTCCCCTACAATCAGCACCGAGGTGAGCACCACACCTTCCTCACCCTCACAGCCTTGGCCCAAGGTAGAAGATGAGCTGAGCTCAAGCGCACACACACTGCTCGGTTTCAGTCGTTGGACTGAAACTGAAACTCTGACTGTGAGGGAATGAACTGAAACTTGTATTGCAATTGAGGTCTTATATATACATCTCTACTTGTACCAACTATGGTACCTAGATCATGGCTGACTACAGCCATTGTACCTGGCACTATTGCCACTACTCCATACTTGTACTCCTACCTACTCCTAAGGTACAAGGTATGCAAATGCAATACCTCTACAGTGGCTGTACCAGCCACTACTTGGCTTGTACCGCCATAACTAGCAGTAGAAAGTGAGATGTCAGAGTTATAATTCTAATCTGATCCCTAATGCAGCCATCAATCAAGCAAACAGCAGATTATGTCTAGTTCTCATATTTTTCTTGAGCTTAGATCTATCTTTGACAGATTGAAGTGTTTCTTGAATTTCATGCAATAGACACTGAAATATATTAAGTACAAAGAATCTATAAACTAGTCACTTGTCAAGTAGATAGCAGCCATTTATAATTTTCTTTATAGGCAATCATTTCAAAGTTTTTAAATCATGACATACATTGAGTAAATATGTGACACCTATCAAAACTTTACTTTATATGAATTTATTTTGACATTAGAAAACACAACGACCAATATCATCAGAGAGACAACTAATGTCAAAAAAAAAAAGCTACATATAACAGAAATATGTTTTTTTTTCATAAAAGTGAATTAACTCTGTTCCTGTCTCACCTCCTTGAAGAAGACACATACAGGATGCTCAGCTGAGTACTGTTTAAGCTCCAACACTTGGTACGAGTGTCCTATACACAAGCTTGCGATTTCTCGTTTCTCCGTAGACACGATAATCCAGTTGCCCTTCTCCCTATCTGGTAGGCATGCCCTGATGGCATCCCATTCTCCCATTGTGCACACATTTTCCAGGACGATTAGGTACCTCTTCTTATCCACTCTTGCTTCATGAGTTCTGGAAGGAGCCCTCCTTGCTTTGCTCCTGTTCTCTCCATCCTTCTCAGTTCAGCAACATCTACAGTGGTTCCTTGTTGTAAGCAAGAATTTGTGTAGAACTGAGTCACTAACCCCTGCTGGAATTTGTGGGGATTGAAAGGATATGTCAACCTGATCCAGCCACGGCATCCAAAGTTTTGGCAGATTTCTGGATCTTGGTAAGCTTTCCTGATGATGGATGTCCTACCAAGATCATCACCTATACCCCACACTGAGATCACACCAAGATCGCTATTTTCCTTGGTGATTAACTGTGTGAGATCCCCTATGCCTTGCTGCTTTTTTGTGGTGTCCCTTGCCTCAACAAACATGTCAAGTGCTGTTGCGGCATTAGCAGGGCTGGCTGTGGGTTGTTGCTGCATGACTGGTTTGGATCCAGAGTCACTGATGAGACTGTAGCGTGAGTTCCTCTTGCTAACATCCTCAACCCTGGCCTTGATCTGCTCTATCTCTGCAACCACTGCATCTATGGGTAGTGCCGATGCTGCCATACATGATGGTATGAAGCGGCGCCACCAGTGGGGCCGGTTATCCAAGTGTACAACGAACTCAATGCAATCCTCCACATCGTAGGCTAGGTCACGGACCTGCCTAACCCATGTCCTCACCACGTTGTTCTTGGCACGCTCTTCATTGGCAACATTGAGAAAGGAGTGCATCATCTCAAATTCACCTGTGATGAACACAAGGTCCCTCTGTGCACTCTTTTCGCAGCTTTGACTCTTCCTCAATAGCTGACTGGGCTTTGGTTAGTACCCCCTCCACCACCGACTTCGCCAATCCAACCACAAGATCCCCCATTGCGCAGGCACCCTCTTCGTCTCTCCCTCCCTCTCTCCTTGTGCTTCTGGGTCGTAGCAGCTAGCAAGTGATGCTGCTAATGTAGTAGAATTGCATATTTTGAGTACCCAAAGATGGGACTATCAAAGGAAAGACCAGCTCCAGCTGCGAAACAGATAGTTTGGACATTATTGTTAATCAAGGCTGGCAGGAACTGTGAGACGAGTCAGGTCAATAAAAAAAATAAGCTAGCTGTACACTCAACAACTTTGTCACACCAAGTGAGCTTCTTGGTCAAGGGATCTGCACAATAATTTGTTAAAGTTGGAATGTGGGGCAACTGATTGCACATGTTGTCACATGGGGCCAAATGACCTCTTAAGAACAATAGAGTTGGTAGACCTCTGGAAGTAAAAACAATGTGTTTTCTACAAGAACCTAACCTGGAATAGATGATTAGACACAGTTTTTCTTAAGCAAAGTGAAAAGCGTATCATACTATGTCAGAAATGCTTTTTACTATGAATTAGTTGCAATCAGCTTTCAGCTAGCTGCGAAGGAGGTAGAGAACACCATGGTGGCACCATTGATGATGACTTCATTTTTCATGACTTCATTTTTCATATCTTTTGCGTAACTGACTAATAAGTACAGCATACGGTTACCAACTTACCAGAACAGGTTTGTACGCAGTTTTGCACAAGTAGGATTTCAAAAATTACCAACTGAATGGCATATGGAGCAGTAGCATCAGGTGAGTCCTCTGTACTGATATGCTCAGCTGTATTTGCTCTCCAGCAAGGATATTTTCGTCGGAGAAAAACTCTAGAGGCACTATATAGTTTGTTAATACAAGCGATGTATTTGTCTGAAACATGATCTAGGTTTCACAGCCTTGGGTCAAACACAGCTCCCTCATGGCCTCACCCATTTACGCATTGCTATGTTAGTTTAATCGTAGTTAACAAGGCTATTAATGTTCAATTTCAAAACAATTCAAATACCTGCACTACACTGAAGTAACTTCGGAACTAAACTGAACGGATGGGGAACAACCAAGCTCAAGCAATGTACAGGTCTGCATCTACAGCCAATACTCTGGGACAACTTGGACCAGAGATCTACACTGCTGAACTGCGAGCCGTTAATCAGGATTCGGAATCAACTACTCCAGCAGTCAGCCAAACAAGAGAAACACAGTGCGTTTCCGTACCTTGCGCAGGAAGGAAGGATCGAAACGAGGAGCGGCAGTGGCCGCGCCCGGGGAGGACAAGGACCAGAAGCCCTTTGGATCACGCCGCCACGTGATTCATCACGCCGGCTGCTACCACAGCTTGCTCCTCCCTTTCGGGTTTCAGGGTCAGTCGACTCCGGCGGCAGTACGGCAGCTTGCTTGTTGGGGCCGGCGGTGGAGCGGGGGACCTCGTGGGGTCGAGTGGAGCGGCGGCGAGGGAGATCTGGTGGGGTCGTGTGATGGGTGTTACGGGCGGGCAACCGGGAGGAGAAGTGGGGATGCGGCCGCCATGGATTTGGGATTTTGGTGCCGGTGCTCGGTGGTGGTAGGAGCAAGGAGCGGGAGGCAGCGGCGTGCACAGAGAAGACAGGAGAGCATTGACCAAGGACTACTCCTACTCTACTTTTTTTTTTTATGAAAAGTATACTCTACTTGCACGATACTGATACTTTTGTGCTTTGCCAGTTTTTTCTCCGCAATTACTGATGGAATTTCCTTGCTAGCACAAACCTTTAATGCAAGCTGTGGGCTACAAACTAAAAAAATTTTATCTTTCAGGCTTCGCATCATCACGATATAATAATATTTTTAGAAATACAATAATAAAATTCTTATTTGATGAAAAAAAAGGCAAGGTGAGGTGGAAGAGCCAGGACCGAGCTTTGTGGTCTCCAAGCATTTTGTCGTGTCTACTACTACGGTCACAATAATCGTCTGCTAGTTTATGCTTCAATGGACTAGTTCAAGGGACAAATGCACGACGAGTATCTTTGGTTCGGACAAATCGGTGCTCTAGTCTAGTGAGTCACTAATCCGAGCTCGGGGCTCGTAGAGGGGTGGCTACAAGCAGTTCGAGAGAGGGAGCGAGCTCCCATGTCTCTGTAATTGAGGCAGGTGCCAATATCGAGAGCGGTGTGTGTACGTAGGTGGAATGCGATGAAGTGAGGATGCCTCCTCCCTGCGGTCATGGGGCTCCTTTTATAGTGACAAGGAGTGTACATGGGCGGCAACTGGGCGGAGGAGGAGAAAGAGAAAATGTAAGAGGGCAACAGCTAGCGAGCTCGTCACGTCCTGTCGTAGCTACCCTCCTATGTAGACCTGCCCCGGGTCGGGAGCGGGGAATCTGTTCTTCGGCGAGCTCGCGCGTGCTCCAGCGAGCTCCTTGAATCATTTTCCCTGTGCGGGTAGACTGGCGTGCTCTGATGACACCGTAATGGAGTGCTTTAGCAGAGCTAAGTCCCATTGGGGGTTAGGCGCAGGTGTGCACCGCTGACCTCGTCAGGATTCTCTACGGGTTGAGGGGGAATCAGGCGGCTCGACTTAGTCAGCGGCGGGCGCGTGCGGGTGCTTGGTCGGACGCACGTTCGAAATTGCCATCATTATCTTTGTCGTCTAGTGGTTGGCGGGATGCGAGCTTGGTATCCCAACGGACAAGTCGAATCCACGGTCGGCGGCGGCTACCGCTGCCTACGAGCCGTGTAGCATAGCTATGGTGCTCAAGTGCTTCTAGCCCGGGGACTGTAGATTGGACTTTCCCACTCTCTAGATGAGATTGGGGCGTAGCCGTGACGACGACTCCGACTCAGGGTAGGTGGCCGAGCTCCCTATAGCTTCGAGCTCGTACAAGTCGAAGAGGGGCGTTTAGCCTTACGGGGTCGCAGAGTTTGATGTGGTGGGGCCGAAGCTTGCTCGAGAGCTCTGACAATGTCCTTAGGTGGGTCCACGTGCTCGGGAGAACTCGGGTGGCGTCAAGAGTTCGGGGTCGAGTTGGCCTTCAACGGGCATCCTCGAGCTCGTTCGAGGCGGAGATGTCCCGCGAGCTCGAGCCCGTTCGAGGCGGAACTAGCATGCGAGCTCGCGGCTTGTTCGAGGCGGAGTCTGCATTCGGGGCGGGTCTCTTGCTCGGCCCAGCTCGTGCATGGGCTAGGTTAGCTCGTTGTTGGGCCTAAGTCCTGGATCGTCGCTTAAGTTGGGGGACCCTTGATTTTGGCCCCCGACACATTTGTAATGTGTCTAGGTTGTTGATTTTTCTTTAATTGTCAAGTAACATGCTGTCACAACCGCGACGGGAGGCGGCGGCGACAAAGTGGCACGGCACGCCAGGGGGCGGCTTGGGCGGCGACATGCGGGTAGCGCGGCGCGGGCACGGGGGAGGGCAGCGGCCGGGCGAGAGAGAGGAAGGGAAATATTTTCTTTATTGCTTGCCCCTAAGAGATTACTGAGACCCTTACTTATATAGCTCTCCTATGGGACTTGTAACTCAAGCAATCTCTAAAGGTTTCCTTATAAGATCGGAATACCTTTTACAAGCAATGCTCTAGTAGATCTACGCAGTGAACATATAATATGGTGTGCTTTAGTACATTTTTTGCTATAGCTTTAGATTTATTCTTTTCCTCGTAGTTGTAAAAAAAATGTACTAAAGTATACCATATTATATGTTCATTGCGTAGATCTACTCATTTAGAATCTAACACAATTTTATTTTCCATTTTATGATTTTTCTATGATTTTCTATGATTTTTCAAAACTGCTTTAGGGTGTAATTTGACCGGTTTTGAAAAGTTCGAGGGGTGATTTAGACCGTTTTATAGGTTGGGGGTTATGTAGTCCACCTCCCATAGGTGGAGGTGTGATTTAGACTTTTTCCAATTCTTATTTGTCAAAAAAAAGACTAAGGTGAGGTGGAAGAGCTAGGACCAAGCTTTGTGGTCTCCAAGCAGTTGTAATATGTCTAGATTGTTGATTTTTCTTTAATTGTCAAGTAGCATGCTATATGTTGTGGTATGAAATTGTGTTTCCATGTCTTGATTTCAACCCTTTTTTTGTCCAGTTTGTCACCCAATATTGTTTTCTAGTCTTTTTCCACTATTGAGTGCTCATCGAGCGGGCATATCGCCGCCTTCAATTCAGATATGGCCATGCCATCTTGTATTGTTTTACATTTTCAACTATGGAGTGCTCATCGAGCGGCATCGGTTTCAATTTAGACATAGCAGTTCAGAGCTAGCTCAATTGTCAATAATCTATTTAGAGGATAAGGAACATGGTTTTTGGGGCCAGTTTTCGTTGGATCAATGTGCATAATGGGTGGTGGGCGAAAAAAAACTCTACTTACTATAACACTAGAGATAGATACCTCTTTAATTAACCACACAAAAAATCAGAGGAAAGAAGAAAACCACACCCACCACTCAAATGAAATTATGTTATACATCTATTGTCATGCCATGAATACTCAAACACTAACAAAAAATAATAGGTTTTACGTCACAACAGTTATTATCTCGGCCATCTTCTGCACAAAGAATGGTCTTAACTGGAGTTCAATCCCATGATGGCCATTCCTTGGTGACAACCAATCACAATCCTACACACAGTTAATATATGCTTCATTAGAGAAACATTATGGTAGCCTAATATTCATGATATAAATTAGAGTATATGATAACAATGTTAGAACCGACTAAAAGATGAACAACTAACAAGCATATTGTGTATGTAGACTATTAATGCTCTGGTCTTGGCATGTATGACACAAATATTCTAGTATGGTGGAGAGACAAATAGTGGTAATTTGGTTGACAAAACAGAGACTAGCTAGTTTATGATCCATGTCGCCACAAATGCACCATATTCAAATTAAGACCTTTATTTGAAGTTATGATGAAAATATAAGAGGAATACTATACATATGCAGGGTTAGTTTCGAAGCAAATTTTTGATGTATGATGTTACACAAAAATAGGCTACAGGTGCCTTCTAAAGCAATATATTAGCAGCCGTTTTGAAATGGCACATGGCAATCTCATCCTCTTTTTGGAACCTAAACTTTTAGTGCAAATAGTCCATTCTTCTTGCATAATTTCAAGCTAAAACAAGTCATTAAATAATATTTTTTCTCTCAGAAAATAATAAGTCAAATGCATCCAAAATGGAATTAAAATTCCTGGGATGGTAGGTGCTACTATAGAGTCTACGGCTTTAACTATTTACATAGGATTTCACACTAGAACCTTCACCAAATTTGTCTACTAAAAAAAAATAATACAAACATACAAGTTTGCAAAAATGACAAATTTTGTTGTTTAGTTCAGTTTGTAACCGAGGGCGTGTTACGGGTTAGAACATTATCATTTCATGGTTCCTTCAAAAATACGATGAAACTTATAGTTTATAGATACTCTCTTTGAAACAAGATACATCAAAGCATAAATATCAAATCATATTTATTAATGAGGTGTCAAGGATACTACAATATGAAGTTGTTGAAGCAATGCAAAAATGTAGAAGCATTAAATTTATATTTTTTTCTTTTCAATTGGTGATGAATAGTAATATAAAATGAACTAAAACATTCTGGTACCTTTTAAGTCTTTGATATATCCAAGAGCATGAACCACACCAAGGTTAATACCAACTATACTTTCGAGCCTGGAAGATTAAAAAAAAGATAGCTATTATGAAAAGTACAAAAATAAACTTTTACAACTTTGGGACTGTTAATACCAACCACACTAAGGTTAATACCAACTATATGCACCATATTAAGATCCATGGTTTATGAAATTGTATCTATCTAGATAACACAATATTTAATTTACCAACATATATGTATGATAAGTCAGTTTCTACATGTTCTTTAGCCAATCGCTGTCATCTCACAAAGAGAAACTACTAAAACTATAAGAAAAAAAAAAAAGCTTCCAACCTTCAACTAACTTTGCTTCAGAACTAATAAAAACCTAAACAACATGCACAGAGTAGAAGTATTATTGCTGAAGCGTGTTCCTAGAACCATCAATAAAATGATAGAAAAGCAAGCATTTCAATGTACCTGTACGTAGTGGAGTTCCAAATACGAATAGTCCCATCATGTGAACCTGTCATTACTACTAGAAGTTCTGGGTGATAGTAGACACAACTAATACGACTTACATGCCCTTTGAGTGTCTGAACAAGTCTTCCCGTCTCCATGTCCCAGATCTAATTAGCAAAGAGGATGTCAGTGAAGTACTGTAGTATTGTTTATGCCAGCATAGTAAGTTATTCTTCAGTAAAGATGCTATACTTGTGCAGTCCCATCCCATGATCCAACGATCAAATACTGCCTCATATCAACTGTGTAACTGTGAACACAAAGCAGGCCATCTTGGTGATCAGACATTGTAACTTTGCTCTCAGAAGAAGAAATGTTCCAGATCTGTAGAGTATAACAAAGAACAATCTATTTTAATGCTCCAAGGATTGAATTTAGTAATATTTATTTTGTGGAGAAAAGTGATTATGTAGGAAAATCTTTTTTTTTGTAGATAAGATCAAAATTGAAGTCAAACCTTGATTGTGTGATCCAAAGATGCAGTTGCAAAACTGTTGGTGTCCATTGGGTTAAAATTTACATGTTTTACTGTCGAAAGTGTCCCTCAAATGTTCGAAAGTACACTCAAAGTTCTTCTTCCAGTCCCAGAGCTTTATCAATCGATCCTCAGGCGACGATAGTACAAGAGGATCAGTGGGATGCACAGCCAAAGACGTGATGTCACTATCGTGAGCTTCAATGCTTGTAACTTCTTCCTCTGTACGATAACTATATACATAGATAGTCCCATAGCCATCACCAGCGACAATCCATTCCTCTCGTTCAATGAATTTAGCAGCGTAAACTATACTTGCAACACAACAATATTATACATATGATTGTTTGTGATGGAATGTTAAATGGAACTAAAATGTTTTTCTTGTTTCTTTGTGACTCCTTTATTTATTAATTTATTATGAGAAGGGCAGAATCTTGGCTGTTTCTTCTCTCTTCTTCTCCTAAAAACTAAAACTAATAAATGGAAATAGTAATACCAGAAAGGATACCTGGTCTCTGTGTGAAGTCAAAGGATTTAGCCATGGCCTGCACAAAAATGAGCATATTCACTGTAACCAATTGAAAACAGAACTTGCTACTATTGTACAGATGACCAGATAAGATGGAGCAGCAACCTACATGCACTTGGTAGTCCCAAATGGCAACCTCTCCTGCTTGATTGGACGTCAGAATCCTGCATTGAGCAAAGAAATAAATGTGAAAAAGACTTCACAAATCATTTCAAGCACAATGGTGTAAGGCAGGAGATAACCATGGTTCCGTTGGATGTACGTCCATAGACAGCACACGTGAAAACTTCCTATTGGATACAACCTGATTCAACCGAAACACAGAGCAACATTAATAATTGGTGAAAAATGTTAACAGTTATAACGAAGAAGGAATGGTTGAAACAAATGGAGGCAAATTACCTCGACATCTGGCTGTTGCAGCTACCACATCACCACCATTAAAAGAGAAAAAAATACAATACGAATACATTTGTTGTTAGATGCAACATATACTCTATATCTATATATATACACTACATAAATAGTGGAAATGTTTACCTGAACAGAGGTTGTTTCTATTAGTGGGTCAGAAACAACACTTAACTTTTGCTCATACACCTTATCAGTTGCCATCTGTTTGGCTTCTTTAAAAAAATTGCTAAACTCGATGGCCGCTGAGTCTAGATTAGCATTCTGCAACCCAACAATACTCTCTTCCAAGCAAATGGTGCTCTCCATGGTGAGAAACTCGTCACTACTCACCTGGGATCTCTTTTTCTGATCGCTAACTGTCACTATGAGTGTGTAGATGCACTTTGGTGGCACAATGCAATAGAGTGGCATCTTTGCTATGTACCTCTTGGTGCACTTCGTCATAAGCCTAACAGCAACGTGGTCATCCGTCGTGTTTCTCAGCTTTAGTGAACAAGAGGTCAGCTTACTGGCCTTAAATGGTAAATGAAGCTTTTCGGGGTACACGTCCAGCAGTTTACTGGAGAGGGAATGAATCTACAAGGGGAAAAAAAGTTAAATGAGTCCATGTGGAACAAGTTGTGCTCAAGGAAAACATGACACAATCGGAATATGAAAAATTCCCTTAAAAACATGTACTTAGAAGTTTCTTAAAAAAATATAAGAGATGCATATCGCGTTATCTTTTTCTAGATTATAGAAAAAAATAGGAGTGTTTCTTGCGGTACCTCTTCTTCATCCGTTGAGCCATCACTCTCCGTCTGCTCTGGCCCACTACTTGGCCGGTCTTGATCTGGTCGTTTTCTTTTTCTTGAGCCAACCAAACCGTTTTCTTCTTCACTGCTGCTGCTGGTGTTAGCAACAACTAGATCATTTTGGTCTATTTCTATCATTGCCAGTCCCTTTTCATGCGCAATCACTACCCTGTAACTGATTAAGATGCTCGTGATTACAAGTTTTTACAAGTGATCAAAGAGCACAATCTAAATAATGTGCCGTGAGCTGAGCAACAAAAGCCTATAGCGCTAGTGGTGCGTTTTCCTTAGAATAAAGAGGTTATTGCCTAGTAAAAAAAAATTGTAGCCATCCTGTCAAAAACAAAGTGCATAATTTGTGCGACTGATTAATTATGTAAAACCACTTGTATTATATATTGACACCCAACAAACCTATAATTATAAAGTGCCCATTGTGTGCAAGACCTAGCCGTTATTTTATAGGTTGCATGTAACACTAATATAGAATTGATTTTCAGCGACAGTGCCTTTTTTTAGAGGCAGCGTCTCTACTGAAAATCGATTTAACATATTCACAAGTCGATTTAACTATATGTTATTTAAAGTAGCATATATACTTTACATATGATACAACCAACCATTTGTGCGGGATATTCAAAAACTCGATCTTGTGATTTCTAGGAGTTATTGCTCATACAAAGGTAAGGGAATTTATCACTTGAGGATGCACAATTTGCAACACAAGGAGTTAGAGGAATTACGGTAGGGCTCCTACTATGTTTTCAAGGGACAAGGGAAAAACATCCTCTAGCATATTTCATTGTGTGTCGTAGTTTCACGAAATCCTAAAATCCCCCTGCCCATGTCCTCGCGAACACATGGTTGCATACCATTGATAAGTACCCATGATGTTCAGTTTTGATAGTGAGCGATTGTCAACATTCTTATACATTTTTCTTTTATTTTATCTTGATTACCCTAACCTGGCACATGAGTTGTGTGGGTGCAACATGTCTCTTGGCTTGTGTTGTGCAGGTGCCGAGCTCGGAGCCGGCAGTCGAAGGCAAGGTGAAGAGGCCAAGGAGGATGTGCCGTCTCGATGAACGGGAACGGTGAAGGAGAGACGTGAGGCTTGGACCGAGGGACCAGATCGCCGAGTGGCCAACCGTAGTGCTTGACACTTGGACATCAACAAGTGTAAGGACACGAAGTGATCGAGTCAAGGCGTGGTCCGGCAAGTTGAGCGGGCGGCTCAAAAGACTTGGCGCCCGTGTGGTCGAGGACAGCGGCGGCATCGAATCAAAAGTGCGGTGGACGCGACGGGTACGCTACTCGAAAGCACGGTTTGGTGGTTAAGCCTCAAAACCATAGGAGGCAGGTTTCACAGGTTTGGACCTCAAAACCCTAGCAGAGGTTCCAAGGCAGAAGGATGACACGCGGCGACATTGGTGAGGTTGCGTTGAAGCGAAGCTACTGGTGAGGAAGGAGCGGAGGTTGTCGGATCAATTTAACCTGAGTCGGACCATATTTTCCCTTGGTTATCTGGTTTGGCTCACTTAGTAACCAGTGTTAGTTTAGGGATGTAAAATAGGGACTATATATTGAGATAGCAGTCCCCTCCACGCTTCCTCCTCACCTCCTAATCTGTAGTTTTTCATTCTAGGTTTTCTTCCTCTAGATGCTTTGCTATGTGAGAGAGGTCCGCAACTGGATTCTGTAGTTGTGTTGTGTGTTTGTGGGAAGTGCAGGTCTTACTCTGCTAGTGCCCTCAAGGCTTTCAGCCGAAACAATCGATCTGTGTTTTGTTCTTTGTTCATCGAGTTCTTCTTCTTTTCAACTCCTGTTCTTGAATCGTTCTTTTTGTTTTGAGGCTGTTTGATTCGATTTTCTCTTGCGTAGTTTCGAGCCATGATGTGAGATGAAGCTTTCCTTCAAAGGAGATCATTCAATTCCACACGAGCTCATAGATTGGATCTATTTTGTGTTTAGATCTCAAAATCTTGCGGGTTTTGTTCTCCTTGGTTCCCAAAGTTGTGAGGCTTTGAAAGGCTAGTGGAGCCTGCCCACAAAGTCGGGAACAGATCCGAATTTGGTTGCAATTCCATCATTTTGCTGAAGAGATCTTTTCACTTGCGTGCTATTCTTGTTGTTTTTATTAGTCTAGATAAGTCTAGAGTCTTTACTCACGGACCGATCACCCTTTGGGGTTGAGCACAGGTGGGTTGGGACTTGGGACTCCGCTCGGACTACAGGTAGTTTGTGTCAAACAGTCGTTTTGTCGACCAGTTGCTTTGTCAAACAGTCAGTGTATCGATTAGCAACTTTGCTGACCACTCAGTGCACCGACCAGGTGTTTTATCGATCTTCAGTTTTTCGAGCAGTCGGTGTGTTGACCAGTGTCCCTATGTTCTTCAGTTTTGCTGACCAGTCTGTATTTCGTCTATCATTTTTTTGACCAGTTATTTTATCGTTCAGCAGCTCTGTCGATCAAGGTTGTCTGTGGTCGGTAGCTTCGTTGACCAGTTGAACTTTTCTTGCATCTCTTCAGGTTGATCTGTTGTACTTCTAACACATCTCCCTAAAGTATCCACCCAGCTGTTGGGTCGTGATCTATCATCTAACTATGTTTTGCGTCTCTGTTTTTTTGGCTTGTGATTTTAGGATAGCGGCTAAATATTTCAAAAGAAATTTGAGGCTCTCATTCACCCCCCGGTCGCCAATACCGATCCACCAGTCCCTTCTCCTTGGGTCTCTACTTTCCATTTAGGGCCCGTTTGGCTTCACGGAATTCCCAGAATTGAAGAATTTGTAAATAAAGTCTACAACTTTACTTAAGTTGGAGAAGAAGAATCCATGGAATCCATTTTCCATCTCCCACCCTATGAATTTGAGATGGCTTATATGTGAACTTTGTAAAGTTATGGAATCTCAAATTCTTCTTCTACAACTATAGTTTATACAATGAATTCAGTTTCAGGAATTGTGCGGATCCCGCATCTACTGCATGAATGAAAGAGCTAAATTACGAAAACACATTTTCATGGCGTTTATAACGAAGCTCTATTGATATCACAAATAGCAAAATCCATCACAAATATTCTTTTTTTTTCTATAAACTTGGTAAAACTTTAAATTGTTTTATTTTTTTATAGCTGAATAATCCATTATTTTTTGGAAGTAGGGAGTATTTAATTGTTTTATTTTTGACAGCTAAAAATTCCATTATATTTCTAGAAGGAGGAAATATGTACTTACTCAAGTGCCATCTCTTGGGGTCTCAAGGGTCTATTGGGGGTTGATTAGGATAAAATGAAAAAATTAATATAAAAGGAAATAGGTATAAAAATGTTTAACGATGAATTCAAATGATTATTTGGTAATATAAATATTATTTTTTAAGATTGGTTAAACTCAAGATAGTTTGACTAAGGAGAAAAGTATAACACTTAATTTTCCTGGAACAGAGGTAGCATTTGAGCTTCCATAACAGGACGGGTTGTGTCTAGCAAATGCTCATGACAGTCCAACCATGAACCATACAGGCACAGACCAGTTGCGATTGTTTTCTTGCATACCTTCTTGAGCCATCCATACATACTTTCACATGGTAAACTTCTCCGAGGCCAAAGTTAAACCTTGTCTCAGGCCTGCAGAATACAAGGCTTACATTTGTTATCATTAGAGTATTGAGAGACGTATAGCGCATAGTATAGAAAAAAAGAAGATTCAGGAAATCAACGAAACTCAGCTTGACATGGTATTAAGTGAATGTGAACAAACGATGATTTTATAATATAAACAATCAGAAATAATGGTAGTAGCAAACAAAAACAGTTTATAAATACTTCTGTTCGTTGATTCCTTTCTATCATTCTTTAGAAGACTGTAACGGAAGATGGAAAAAGACAGAAGTCTGTTTTTATTATCTAAAAAAATATGTTAGGGCACGACACGATTTTGGATTACAAGGACAGCTGACGTGACATGCCCTACCTGAGGGTAGTTGGGTTCCATACACATACAGTTCCATCAGCAGAACCTGTAACTAGTACTGGATGCTCGCCCTCGAGATGGGCACAGATTACTACCAGACCAAAGTGTACACCTTCAACTGTTTTAACAAGATTTTGTGTGTGCATGTCCCAAATCTGATTCAACAGAAGAAAAGGATTACCATTAATATGCCCTGTTCGCTTGGCTTATCAGCCAGCCAGTCAGCAGTATTTTCTCTCACAGCATCAGCCAGCCAGCAGTACTTTCTCTCACAACATCAGCCAGCCGAACAGGCTCAATGCTTCGTGTATATATATATGTTGAAATCATAATTACTGAGAAGATGACACACCTTGACAGTCCCATCATAGTTAGCAGTAATCAAATGCTGCTGGTCACCGTTGGCAAAGTAATCGAAGCAATTTATATCTGGATCTTTATATTCTGACAATATGAATTGAGCAGAACCAGAAGACCCAAGACTACAAATCTGAAGAAGGATGGTACATAAACTGTCAGAAGGCTATATTAACAGATTGACTAACGTTCTGGATATAAAAATGGTACAAGACTGGAACCTTTATTCCGGCATTGCCACGAACTGCAAAAGTATCTGTATCCTTTATGTTTAAAAAGGTGAGTTGACAGACATAGCGAAAGTCAACAAACTCAAATATTCGAGTGCATTCCCAGCTCTTTTCCCAGTCCCACATCTTAACATTTCCCTCATAGGAAGAAGCTGACAGCACATATGGCTTAGTTGGATGAACTGCCAAATCAACGAGTTGAGATTGGTGAGCTTGGAATTGCTTCAACCGCTGCATTGTCTTGTAGCAATACACATCCATGTAACCATCGCTATATCCGGCCACAAACCACTGATTACATGCAACAAATTTGGCCACCGATACATCTGGATAGCAGTCATTAATTATGTTTATTTAGAAAGTGGGTGCGTGGGAAAAGAACCAGCGGGAAGAAGTCAGAACAAAAAATATTCACCTTTTCTCTGCGGAATCATATCGGACAGGTCCAACTCTGCCTGCACATAGACAGAAATGCCATTTATTTTACTATACTCTGATTGGTAGCCAGTACTCCTCCCACTGTTTCAAATTGTTCATTATTCTGCCTTTTTAAATATATATAGGGTTTTGCTATGTTATGTTATATGTACTATATCTGGATCTGCTACACAATACGCAAACTACTCCTTATATGAAGTAACAGTTGAAATAAATTTTGATCGTTGAACTTTATAATTTATAATTGAATTAAATAATAAGAAAATAAGAAAATTAAAAAGGAAACTGCCCGCCATCTCTGATCCTCTCTCACGCCAGCAGCTTCTACTTTCCTTCCAGACATTGGCTGGCTACCAAATATGCCATAAATATTTCCTCAACAAACATTATGTGGATAATTAGATTATCTATCATGTTTCCAATACATATAGATTCATGGATTACATTATGTTGTTTTATACAATCATATAGAGGAGGGCAATTATTTAGAAAATTGAATAGTTCAAATGGCTATTACTATTTTTGGTGACTAGAGTCTATCGAACTGATCTTTTTAAGATATCGAATTGATAACCCAATGTTTCAACATTCTGTGAGAATGTCCTGGATTTCTCACTTTTTCTACTGTGGCTCATGAATATTAACATTAGGCTAACTCTATTGAGGACCTCTAGTTAGAATTTCTAGGATTTAACTTTTTCTTGCGCGATGTACATTTAGTTGAAAACCTAAGCTCAAGTTATTATGTTATTCAAGCATCCTTTTTGACATCATGAATCTTTATTATCTTCCAACTTTTAATCTAGTTGCAATTTTTTTCAAGCTAAGTTGAAACTCTAGTACTTATTGTATCTTTTTTCCTTCAAAATTGTCCACAGGCAAAATACATTCCAGCAGGAAACCGACACAGCTAATGGTAACGATGCAGGCAACCAGAAGGCCCCGATCTAACATCTTGATCTTGTTGGTCTTCATCGCCGCCCTGATGGAGTCTCACAAATTTGGGGTTTATTTTGAATTATCTTTCATTAATAGCAGAGATGGGTGATATAGAGACAAATTTATAGTTATTTCAGTTATCCCTTTTACTAGGGTAGCAAAATAGCTAATTTCATTGATTTTATTCATCAAGGGTAGCATTACCGCCCCACCCCTCACACCCATCGCCATCCTCTCGCCGCGTGGGAGGGCGTACGGAGCGACCATGGCCGTAGTCGCGGCGTCGGCGGGCGCCGAGAAGAGGACTTGGCCACCACCTCCCCAAATAATGAGCTTTGGCACGGATCGGCGACGATCGATCGCGCCAGACGTTGTGAAGATGGAGGAAGAGTTTTTTTTTTTTTACTTTGGAGAACCGAAGTTGAACGAACGAAGAAAGAAAATATCGATGTAAACAATACTACTCGAAACATTGTTTTCGCATTTATTGAGTTTCTTGTTTTACCCTTGATAAAAAGAACTACGAGAATGGAGTTACCACCTTGTTCTAATCCCCACATTTGCGGAGGCAATGTAAGGCAATTTGGTGGACATGGCCCACCGACCATAGACACAACAATTGCCTCCCGTTGCCTTCTGTCTTTCTTGTCGTCCGATCGGCCACTCTTGGTCATTGAGTCATCGAAATTTTTTCTAATTATTGTAAAAAATTCCTTTTATAATGATGAAGTGTATAATTTAGAAATGAATTTATGTGATTATTTTAATTATATGTCATAATCATAGGGTTGGCTAGTTCACATGAAAAAATAGGAAGTTACTTTATACATTTTCATAGTGCTAGAGGTAAATATTTTTATGAAAATTTTTTAAATCAAATGCCTATTATTGGGGAAGATGAATACAATTCACAAAATTAAAATCTAGATGTTTCTGATTATTGAGGATTTTCTTTAATTTAATTTTTGCACAACCAGTGAAAATTAACATGGGGACTCTGGCTCTTTAATTAGTAAATAGTAAGATATAAGATGGCTCTATGCACTCAACTAATATACTCTACTACACCTCTCATTGTGTCCCTGCAGCACTTACCCTTGTCTTGTAGTTCCAAATTTCAATGCCATGTGGATGTGGCCCACGAGTTGTTATTAGAACCCTGCGTGTAGCACATCAGAAGTTGTGTGAGAACAAATAACAGTTGCACTGAAGAACTGTACAAATAATTAATGCTAATCAGTGCGTATTAATTTGTTGCACGCACCATGGCTCCAATGGATGTGCGTCTATGAAATAATAATAATTATTATTATGATTCAGGGATAATACCTGATAAAATCAAACAAACGATAGTTACCACCAAAAGATTCAAGTGTCACATATCATTATGAGCAAAAAAATACAAAAAATAAAATCATGTAGTATATACCTCGATTCTGGGCTGTAATAGCGTAGCAACGCCATGTATTAAGCAGTCGCGACAATGACGCCCAAGGACAAAGTAAACAGAGCAAAAGTATATCACAAATAAATTCACTATAGAAAAAAATGATGTGATCTCGACCCGGCCATTTGTTTTGTGTTGTCCGAGGGACATAATATCGCTGGAAGAATGTTTTCCCCAAGACGAGCAGTAAATATATACAGAGCATACCTTGGATGCTAGATGGCTTGCACATTCATAAAGGCTCTCGTTATCTTCACCACTTTTCTCTCGTCATGAACCACTTCTGCTTTGGGAAACAACGGGTCAATGTTCCACCTCAATTCCCAGTCGAGTACAACGCCTGGATGTGAATTGTGTCTAGGTTTGGGGTGGCTTCTCATGCTTTTGCATCGTCGAACATAAGTCCGAAAGTGGATCTTGCACGCACAATGCCACCGAGCGAACCCGGCGAAGACAACTGGGGTATTTGGTGGCTGAATCCTGTAGGCAATACCATGATCTGCATTGTTCGTCAGGGTGCACTAGGCATGAAATCAGCTTATTTGGCTCGAAGGGGAAGCAAAATGTGAAGGCTCGACAACAAATAGCTGCCGTAGCATTTCTCTATAGTTTCTTCTGTGTCATTCAACGTAGTGATGATATCTTCTATACTTGGGCCTGTTGTGGCTGTTGGATTCCACACACTTCAGTGCGATCTCAGTGCAAGTCTTCACTTGGTTGCAATACGCACCCAAATACGATCCATCTTTCCATCCTGCCTTCAGAAACATTTCTCTCCAGTTTCGTTGAACCTGTGACTGAAGTGAATCAGGAAACACCATACCTGACTGACTATAAAAATGTGACGAGCCAAAACTACAAGAAAATGACCTTTGCCGCGTCCTTATATTTGGAAATGACTTCTCATACCAGATCAATGAAGCCTTGGGAATTGGGCATATCGAGAAAATGTAGAGTAGCCATCAGGTCCCGCCAATACTTTTATGATTATGACACCCAAACTAAATACATCAAACTTGTTTGTGATTTTCCCCTTATCTACAAACTCGGGTGGCGCAGTATCCACTGAAATATATTTGAAGCATCACATCATAAGTAAAAGTGATGGAAACCTAATTAATTTATTTCATAAAAAAAGATGGCACAAGGTAATCTCCCTTTCTAAAAGAAATTTTACAATGGTCGAAAAGAACATGAACCACCCGTTCAATGAGATTGGATGGTACAAAATAGGAGGTACCAATGTAAAATTACCTAGAGTATTAAATAGGTTTGGGACAAGTAACAAAATTAGGTTTTTTTTATTTTATATATTTATTTCATTTATGGGTCAATGGACCTTTCTATTTCTTTCTCCCCATTGCTGAAGCATCCGGACGATCTTACGCGAAGGGGAACACGGGCGCCGAGATGTCCGGATGATGGTGTCGATGAACGCCGGTGTCAAGTCGACGAGCAGCACGCCAAGCGTGAGGATGAGAAAGAGGTCCGGCTGGCTCTCGCATGGGCACGTTCCATACATAGCCGGTGCTCCAGACGCAGCGGGGGACGTGTGTCCGCCCATGTCCCTGAAATTGCTGCAGATGATGGAGTGCACGGACGCATGTTGGCATTTCTTAACGCAATCAAAGGAAATGTGTATAAAACCCATCCCAATGAAAGCGTCGAGAAATGCACCGCCGACATTTCCTGGCAAAAACCACCATGTCGGTGATCCAAAATGGAACTGCCAACGGATAGATCTTGCCATCTTAGATATTTCATCCGCAAGCGCACGGATCTATCATTGTAGCATTTCACCCGAAGTATTCAGTGGTATCGTTATTTATATTTTCCCCAAAGGAAGGCATGTGATTAATAAATTAGCATGGCATCCGAATAGAGGAACATGTGTTTGCTTAGACCAAATTGTTCATAACAGGGGTAAGCAATAACGGTTCATGGATAGTGTGACACACACTTAAGAATCCACCAAAGAAAAGGATAAAGAAAAATAGATAAAGAATAAATGAATAACCTAATGGAGTAATTCTAATGTATCTAGTCATGGCCATACAAATGAATAGTTAGGATCATATGCTAACCGATTTAATCAGGGTTAGGTCTAGGATAACAGTGGAGATTCTCTGGTGCCATACGGCCCAATAGAAGCATTTACTTAACTCCTACAAAGACAGCGAACGTGGGGGGATTTCAAGGGGACGGTCAAGGCTTGTCACAACCAAGCCGCCTACCCCCTCAACCGTGGCATGCACTCATATCCGCAGTGTCGTAATACCGGGCACCATGCCCGCATATCGAGCACTACTCTTGTCCCCCAGATCCCCACTCGTCGAATGGGACGGACTAGAACAAGAGCAAACCCGAAGGAACAACGAACCGTTATCCCACCTCTAATCAAGTTATGCATACAATGATCGATGAAGAACTGAGATGAACATGTCAAGATTATGATATGTAAACTATATGCTAGTTCATATACCAACACAAGAACATGAACAAGACTATACTCTAGTTCATAAGTTAGGCCAAGAACATAGATATAAGACTTGTAAATAGAAGAATGCTCCATAGAGTAGATGTATTACCAAAGCACTTTCTTCTAGGAGACAAGCCCTCCTTGTAGCTCTTCTACTCCAAGTACTAACCAAGAACTAAGAAGAAGAAGAAAGTAGAAGAAGAAAAAGAAGAAGTAGAAGAAGAGAGAGGTAGAGGTGGTAGAGAGAGAGAGATAGCTGGTTTGTTGGACTCCAAGTGGTATGTGTTGAGAGAGGAAGAGAGGGGGCCTACTTATACACTTGGAGGAGGGGGCCTAAGTGCTAATTTACACCAAAACCGACACAGTAAACCTTCCTTGTATGCGAAACCGACCAACTAAGGGCGGGAAACCCCGTTGGAAGGTGCACGAACCGTCTCCCGAGGTCGGGCGAACCGCCTCGGGGAGGGGGCCGCATCACCGGCGCGTAGCAAGACCCCCGGGCTTCGGCCCCGCCCGGCTCGATGGGTGTCGATCTTTCGCCCTCGGAAGTTGTGAGCCGGGCTTTGCTCGGCACGCATTTGAAGTTTTGGGTCGATTTGCTCCCCGGGCTTGATTTTGCAATAATGCGCTTTCGGAAGGCGTATTTTTGGTCGATTTTCCACTTGCTTTTATTATAAATCTGCAAAATAAAATACAAGACACTACAAGTGGAATTTATTAGTGATAAATGCATATAAGTATAAAAGGTTTAATTTTACTCCCTTTATGGTAGTAAGTTGACGGGGAAAATATGTCGTTGGTTACCGTCAACAAACCCCCCAAGCTTACCCTTTGCGCCGTCCTCGAGCAAAAAGAGATAAGTACTTGGTTGTTGATCGGGGAGTTGCTACTATGCCGATTACGTTTTACCAAAGGCGGGGGTTATAATAAGATTTTCTACTAGAGTTTGAATAAAATGGCACATCTTTTTCCCACCCTTTATTACCTTTCATCAGAAAGGGGGCTTTCCGGCTTTTCTCAAAGCCTTGAGCGGTTGCCGATAGAACGGTTATAACAGAGGTGCTTATCATTCATCCTTTTGATCAACTTTTTATCCGGGATTTTATTTAGATAATTAATAAATTTTTTTCTTGTCGAGAAAGCATGGGCTTTATTGCTATATATATATATATATATATATATATATATTCGAGAGGTGGGCTCTGCTCGCCCTAGACTTTTGTCTTTTATTTCTCTTTTCTTTTTTCTTTTTTTTTTTTTAGAGATGTGGGCTCTACTCGCCCTCGGATACTTGTCCATTTTTCATCTCATATTTCATCTTTCTCTTCTTTTTTTTTAGCATAGCCCAAATCTTTTCTCTTTTTCAAAATATAGATTCCTGATGTCAAGTTTCTCTTTTTGGACGAAGTCATAGCAAATCCATTTGTACCCATATCATACTTGGCAACAACTTAGACTAGATAGAGCATATGCAACCCACATGAATCGGGTTTTTCGGGATGAGTTTTAGAATTAGCCACTAAATCCAAACTTTAGAGAACTTCGAATTATAAACTAGGCACATGCAAAGCATAAGACAGAAAGCAACTATTCATCATTTCAACAAGGGACTAAGACTAAACATTTTTATAGCTCATATATATAAGCATTAAGGCACCAAAAAGAGCTACTTATTCTATTTTTGGATTTTTTTTTTAGTTTTAGTTTTAGTTTTTTTTCGATGCAAAGTTGCTGAAATGTAAACATGCTAAAATAAAATAAAATTTGATGGAATTAAATATGCAATGCAAAGTGATACCTGTGGGGTCCTCCCAAGCTATCCGGAGGCCTAAAGATCGGGATCGAAGCCTTGGTACCTCGCATGCTTCCTCGCGCGGCGCTGCGGTGGCCATGTTGGACTCAAGCGGGTCCATCTTTGCCGACTCGCTTTGCTCGAGTTCGCGCCATCACGGTGTTTTGCACATGGGAATTGAGTGTATGCTCAATGTTCCTAGACGCGGACGCCGAGGTCTTTGTTATTTGGATCCCGATAGCCTCCACCCCTTGTGGTGGATGCCCGGGCTGGACTGTGGGGGGCATATCGTTGGAGCCGTCGTCAAAGTCAAATCTGTTGGCCCTCTATGCTTCGTATCTCCTTCAGGCCACTCGGATGGTGCCGGAACCGAGGCGGCGGCTCCCACCTAGGATCATACCCGGTATTACCCACAGGGTCCCCATGGGGTGAGGCCATGCTGCCGGAACACCGGGTGTAGGGCGTGGATGGCCGAGGCGTGAAGTAGGGGACATGGGAGGAAGATCCGACCTCGGGTCTCCCGACCTTTGCATGAAGAAGCGATGGGGTGTCTTTCTGCGCAAGCTATCAACGATCTCGAGCTCAAATGTTAGACGGCTTTTATACAGCGTATGCGGGTTAGGTAACCGAACTATAGTTGCATAACCGAGGAAAAGATGACCAAGCTTGCCGATGGTAAAATTTAAACCAAGTGCCCCCCGCACAAGCGCGCAGAATGGTCCAATACTCCCTGGGTGTGGAAATGTACTCTATCTCGCTGATTTTCCAAAGCTCCAATTACAGAAGCGAGGCATGTGATAAGAGATGTGCGGGTGATGAGTGAACGGCGACTTTTGTGATATTATGCAAAAGATTCTGCACATCTCTACCACTTTGGAGCTACCTTTTCCTTGTGGACAACAAAGATAGAGTAATTTTTAATTCAATCTCATTTACCCATCTAACCCCGTGTCTAGGAAACAAAGTCAACGAGATCCGCCCGGTGGATGTATCTAAGCGATGGGTGCTGGATCTGTGAGTGGCGAGGTTTGAAAGTTTCGGTCTCATGAGCACCGGATATCTCCTCCCAAAAGTGATGTCTAACAAAGCCGGGAGAGCAACATCTATGTTTATTGCACATCTATAATTAAAACCCCAAAGAACGAGCTAGGTCCGCCCACGTAACATGATAAAGTGTACCAAAGAGGCGAAACGAAATTCCTATTTGGTCCTCTACTAGTGTGCATAAAAACTAAATTGTCGAGGCGAGAACCTTCCTCCTCGAGAGGTGGAATATCCTGCCACCCGACTGCTCTCCAAAGGATGGGAAATTCATCATCCATACCTGTTTGTTCGAGGAGCTCGCGGTCGATTCGGCGTGTGTTGGAACACACGATCCTTGAGTAGGAGATATGCTTGCATCTCGGTCTCCACGGATGTCGAGGTACGGGCGCGTCGGCCGTGTCGATGGTCGGGGGAGCTTGAGCTTCTTCTTCCCGACGAGTGCAACATCTTCTTGCATGGGAGATCCTTCAAGGTCATCGAAGTCGAGGGCGGTGCTTGTGCTTGTGCGCCGTGAGTCGTGTCTTGATGACGCCTCAACCCGTCGAAGATCTTCCCGGCTTTTTCTTCATGGCTACCGCAAAACGCGATTGAGCGAGACCTCGGGTGTGCAAGGGTTAGGTGAAAGTATAAACTTTCACACCCGTGATCTTGCTTTCGCACAACGCTTTTTAGTGGAGAAAATGGAGTGTAGAACAAGTGAGAGAGAGTGTGAGAGTGAGAGAGTGAAAATGAGAGGTGTGTGCTCTCACACCGGTGCTCGGGCTATTTATAGCCGAGCCAACGGCCGTGGACGCTCCACACAACGGCTAGGAGCCGTTGGCGGGCGGGCCCCGAACGGGCGCCGCACGGGTGCGGCCACACCTTTGGGGTGCGCGCGCACGCCGCCCCGAGGCCGCCGGCCGCCGGTTTTGGCGGGGCGTGCCCAACGGTCATGAAAAGTTCGCGGGTCGTTGTTTGCTCGCCTTGGTTCGACCGACCGTTTTCTCCCCTTTTTGAATTTCTCCAAAAATTTTCAAATATAAATTTATTTTTAAATAGAAAAATTATTTCTAAAAATATTTTTGTTTATAGTTTTTATGTAAAAATATTTTTCTTTTATTTTTCATAAAAAAGAGTTTATTTTATTTATTTTAGTTTTCGAAAAATATTTTCTTTTGTAATAAAACATATGAAAAAATATATATATATATTTTTCTTTTTTTTGAATATCTTTTTTTTTTTTTTTGATAAGGTGTTATTTATAGTCACTGTCGACTTTCCCCGCTCTTTTGGGGCGAGGGTATCTCGCTCCCGGGGTTTTCGAGTCGATCGTTCAACATTCCACACCGGCCTTGATGATGTTGATTGCCGGGTGTGTTGTTGCTTGTACCCAATGAATGGGCACTTTATCGCCTTGTCTCTCGATGTGGAAGACGATGAAGCCCTTCCCCGAACTTATGTCGCCTTTGGCAAGATATAGAGAAATGGTCTCCCCAGAGGAGAGACACATCCTCCTTTTGGGCCCATGTCTAGGACCACAAAGTCTGTTTGGGATGTACTCATCTTGAATTTTGATCGCATGTCTTCCAAAGATTCCTCTCGCCGCCTTGTTGATTGATCCGCCATTTGAGGATTTAATTTGGTAGGAGTAAGTGTCCCTCCATGGATTTTGTTGAAGGTGGTCTTGGATATCACATTGATATCGGCCCCAAGTCACAAAATGCATTAGCAAAATTGTGGGGCCAATGGCACGCCAGGATGATCGGACGCCCGGGATCTCCCCTTTGGCAATGAATGGCGAGTCCATTGGGGATCTTCTTCAGCTCACCGGGTTGATCGAGCCTCGGAGATATCATGTTAACCGACTCGTGTGGGACCCGGGTTGTTGCCCGGGATCCTTCCCGAGTCGATTACCGCACTTGAGCGGCAATGCGGGCCACCGTGTCTCTATCATCTTGTTGAAGCCGAAGTTGGTTTTTCACGGTACCGACGCCAACCCTTCGAGCTTGTTATTCACACCCTCCAAGATTTTGTCTTGGTGGCTCATCTTTTGGTAAGATTTTCGTTAATTTTTCGCGCCCAGCATCAGTCCTTCAGTGATGGCCGACGGGGTTGTAGTTGGAGTTGTACCCCTCGTTTGCCTTGGAATGGTGGCTTGGACCGGTTATTCCAGCCGGGCAGGTGGTTGGCGGTACAGATTCTTTGTTGATGAAGGGGCTTCTTCCGCGGGTCTCGGCGGTTATCCCCGAGTGGCCAACCTCACCACACGTCTCACAGGTCATGTGAGCGTCCTATGGCGCGACCGGGCGCGGCTGGGTAGTAGCATCCTGTCTTTGCGCTCCTCCGGCCTCTTCAAAGAAGGTCCATTTTACGGCAAGCATATCCGCCTCCTTTACGGTATGCATGCCTTTTGTGTTTTGGCCAGGCTCGTCGCGCCCGGCTACGGTTTGCCACCATCTTATCAATCGGGCTGTTGCCCGTCGATGGTGAGCGATAAGAATGCGCCACCGGCAAGCGGTGTCAAGGTGCCCCTTTGATATGGCCGTTAGACCATTGTAGAAGTTCGAGCACCAGCCCGGCTTTTCCATCCGTGGTGCGGGCATGCCGTAACGTATTCTGCCCTCTCCCACGCCTCCGGAATGGGTTCCATAGAGTTTTGCCGAAATTGGCGATTCTTCCCCTCGGGGCATTGGTTTTGCCCATGGGGAAGAACTTGGAGGAACGCCCGCGAGCACTTTGGCCCACGTGATCGACAACTTCCTTGTCCTTGTAGAACCATTTGTTTCGCCTTCCGAGGGAGGGGAGAAGGGAAAAAAGCGGAGCCCGATGACATCCGCCGGCGACATCTTTGATGACGATTGTGTCGCATAGCTCGAAGTGTTGGAGATGAGCGTTTGCGCCCTCACTCGGTAGTCCACGAATGGACCGGCACGCACCATGGTGATTAGCCCAAAGACGGCTTCGTTTTTGTCCGCCCACGTTCACCGTCGGCCCGGTGGGCACGTTGGTGACAGCGGGAGAGAAAATCGCGAGCGACCCGGGGCCATAGCTTGGGTTGCGGTTGGTGCGAGGATGTCGGTCTAAATGCGTCGGGGTTCGGGCTGAAGAAGAAGCGGTATGAGACCGATTCTTCCTTAGGAGTGCCTCCGGATCGGAAGTGAAGTTTTCCTCCGCAGGAGGAAACCTGACATACACTATCCTCGCTTTCATCCACAACGGAGAAAACATAAAAAAGGTTAACCTGTATGAGCAAATGGTAGCCACGCACACACAGTTCATATTCATAGCTAGCTATTTATTATATATATTTTTTTCACAATGCCTTCCTCGGGTAACGGCGCCAGAAAATGCTTGTTGGCATTTCTTAACGCAATCAAAGGAAAATGTATAAAACCCGGCCCCAATGAAAGCGTCGAAATGCAATCACGACATTCCCAAGTAAAACCACCATGTCGGTGATCCAAAATGGAATCGTCAACGGATAGATCTTGCCATCTTAGATATTTCATCCGCAGCGCACGGATCTATCATTGTAGCATTTCACCCGAAGTATTCGTGGTATCGTTATTTATATTTTCTCAAAGGAAGGCATGTGATTAATAAATTAGCATGGCATCCAATAGAGGAACATGTGTTTGCTTAGACCAAATTGTTCATAACAAGGGTAAGCAATAACGGTTCATGGATAGTGTGACACACACTTAAGAATCCACCCAAAGAAAAGGATAAAGAAAAATAGATAAAGAATAAATGAATAACCTAATGGAGTAATTCTAATGTATCTAGTCATGGCCATTGAAATCTCATGTTTGGTTTTGGAAATTGATGACGACATTCTTGTGGACTAATCCTTGCTCTAAGTGTGTGACTTTAGAAAGGATTAGAAGGATGACAAGGAGCATGATGATCATGAACATGGACAAATGTTGATGGACATGGTGGATCGTCAAGCTCGGAGATCGGCTTGAGAGGAACCCGGGAGATCAAGGCAAAGGTATACTTGATAGGGTTTTCCTTTCGGTGATCAAGACACGATAGAGCGTGTGATCACATTATAGGATAGATAGCCGACTATCAAGAAGGAATGCCGCGACAATCCTTGCATGAAGTGCTTCTAGGTCCATATCGATTTGCATTTTGCATTTAGGACATGAGAGCACTAACTTCGATCTTGCCTAACTTCGTGACGTGCTAACATTGGTGATAACGTGGTCATCTTGGACATGTTGGCAACCTATGGCAAGAGGTGAAGCAAATTTGAAGCAAAGAGTAAAGAAGAAAGTGAAGAGTCTTTGTCTCGGGCGGCGACGACGCTGGCGTTGGACCGACGTTACCGACGCCGCCGGCCGGTGGGTGCGTCTCGCGCAGAGCTCGCGGCAATGAAAAACACCGGACCCGTGGATCGGAAATTTGGACCGGATGCTTCCGGCCGTGGACCGATCCTCCGACCGGACGCATGTTGGAGGGCACCAATGGGCCCAACCCCTTGTCTGGATGTGACCGGACCGCGGACCGACTCTCGACCGGACCGCCGGTGGTTCCGGTCGGGCCCGGCCAACCCAGAGAGCAAATTTTTTAGAGCAACGGCTCCATTTTTGAGAGGAGCCTATATATACTTGGATGGCCGGGTACATGCTCTCTCTCTTGGACATTTGAACACTCTAACTTGCTAGTGAGCACTTGAGACTCCTCTCCACTCATCTCTCCATCCATAATTCGAATTCTTGGTGAGATTGAGAGTGATAGAAGTGCATTGCATTTGTGATTGCATCTAGAGGCACTTCATCCTTGAGAAGCCGCGGGATTCTTGTTATCTTGGGAATTTGCCCGGTTCCCTAGCGGCTTGGAGCAAGAGGCGGTGTTGAGCCGATTGGAGCTTGTTCGAGGCCACACCGGTGGTGATTGTGAGGGGTCGTTCCTTACTCAGGGAGATCGCGAAAAAGGAGCACTAGTGGATTGCTCGTGGCTTGTTGGACCCTCTCTTGTGATCGGGTTGATTGAGCTCCCCAGGGATTTGGCATTGGCCATTGCTTATCATCCGTCAAGTGAGTGTGTCGCCAGCGGGGACTAGCGTGCCGCAAGAAGCACGTGAACCTCGGTGAAAAATCATCGTGTCACTTGTCATTGCTCGTTGGAGATTTCTTGTACACGGTGATTGGCTTCAACCTCGACACTACACCGGTGGTATTGTATTCTAGCACATCTTTGCTTTACTTCTCTTGCTTAGCTTGTTAGTGTGCTAGTTAGCTCCCTTGCTAGGTTGTGTAGCTTGCTAGTTTGTTTAGCTCATAGTTGTAGTTCTAGTTAGACTTGCTTGTTCATCTAGGAGTAAAGGTAGAGACTTAGCCTTGTGTGATTTAGAGACAATAGAATTGACTTGTGGCTTGCATAGCTAGTTGAAGCATTGCTTATTTGCTACGCCACCTTATTGTCTAACCCGGTGCTTAGTGTTGTTGCAAGAATTTTAATAGGCTATTCACCCCCCTCTAGCCATTAGGACCTTTCAAGTGGTATCAAAGCCGAGGCACCATATTTGAGTGGCTTAACATCCAATGGTGACAAAACAATGGCTACTTTCCATGTCAACAACACACCAAGAAGCGCCACCTTTCGATGGCACCAACTATGGGCATTGGAAGTTGAAGATGACCGCACACCTCAAGCAAATCAATAGAGAAGTGTGGGTTGTGACGGAGAACAAGTTTGAAGTTGCAAAGCCAAGTGAGCCAACCGCCGCCGAAGAGAAGAAAATCTATGCCAATGATGTGGCCGTGAGTGCTTTCCATGAGGCATTCAATGATAGAGTGTTTGAGCAAGTCAAGACACTCACCATCGCTCATGATATATGGAAGAAGCTAGAAGAGTGTTATGAGGGCACCGATGGAGTCAAGCAAGCAAAAGCTCACATCAAGCTTGAGCAATTCAATAGCTTCAAGATGGAGGAGGATGAGAGTGTGCGGAGATGTTCCACCACATGCAAGTGTTGGTGAACGATCTCAAAGCACTAGGTGAAGACATCAAGGACACAACATTCAACATGAAGTTCTTGAGGTGCTTACCGGAGGAGATTTGAGACACTCAAGACGTGCTTGTGAAGACCAACTTGAAGCTCTTGACACCAAATCAATTGCTTGATGAGGTGATGACCGATGACTCATTTAGAGATGACTCAAAGAAGCAAGAGCTCATTAACAAGGCCAACAAGAAGACCAAGGATGAGGACAAGAAAGATGACAAGAAGGGGTTGGCACTTAAGGCTAGTTCTTCATCCAAGGGCAAGAAGAAGAAGGAAGAATCAAGTGATGAGGAGGATGGCACTTCTACGAGTGGGAGTGAGATTGATGAGCACATGGCTCTCTTTGTGAGGAAATTGGGCAAGTATGTGAAGAAGAGCTACATCTCCTCGAAGAAGAACAAGAAGAAGCAATCATCCAAGAAGAAGACCAAGGATGGCAAGAATAAAGGCAACATGACATGCTTTCGTTGCCATGATGATTGTCACTTGATTGCGGAGTGCCCATATGATAGTGATGATGAGAAGGGCATCAAGAAGGCAAGGAAGAAGAATGATGCCAAGAATGAGAAGGAGAAGAAGCCCAAGAAGAAGAATGAGTCTCATGTGGCTATGTGGGATAGTGATGGCTCATCTTCTTCTTCAAGTGATGAAGAGGAGGACAAGAAGAAGAAGAAGGGACAAGCTCACCTTGCTATGCATGACAAGATCTCCCTCTTCGACACTCCTTCATCATGCTTCATGGTTAAGGCCACCAAGGTACAATCTATCACTAAAGATGATGATGATGATGATGATAGTGATAGTAGTAGTGATGATGAGGAGCCAACTTACACTAAGGATGAGTTGAAAACCATGCTTGATGATAGCATTGACATGTACAAGGATAGTAGGAAGGAGGCCAAGGGCTTGCGTAAGGAAATAAAAAGCCTTAAGCAAGAACTTGAGGAGCTTCGGGCATCTTATGAGAGTCTAAAGGTAGACCATAAGAAGCTTGAGAAGTCTCATTCTAAGTTAGAGAAAGCTCACTCCTCTCTACTAGAAGAGCACAAGTTGTGCCAAGTTGTGGAAGATGTTAGTACGTGTCATGCTAGCATCACGTGTGATATTCTAGTTGATGAACCATCTCCTAAGTGTGACACCTCCACTAGCATTATCACTAGCACATCCATCTCTAGTGAGGATACATGCAACCCTATGCTTATTCATGAGAATGCATGTTTAAAGAGGGAAGTAAAGGAGCTCAATCACTCCTTGGCTAAGGCCTATGGTGGTGAGGACCGCTTGCTTATGTGCTTGGGTAGCCAAAGAGCATCCTTGTATAAGGAAGGCTTGGGCTATATCCCCAAGAAAGGCAAGGCCGCCCTTGTAACTCACAAGACACGTTTTGTGAAGAACAATGGTAGCTATTGCAAAGCTTGCAAGCAAGTTGGTCACTTAGAGCACAAGTGCATGAACAAGAAAACCAATGTCTCCTCCATCAAGCTTGATCACTCCTATATGCTTGTGAAGAAGAACAATGGTGTTCGTGCTAGGTTCATTGGTACACCATGGATGGGCTCAAAGAAGAAAGCCATCTGGGTACCAAAGGCCTTGGTGACTAACCTTGAAGGACCCAAGCAACATTGGGTACCTAAGAAGAATTGATCTTGTCTTGTAGGTCAATTACCGTGCGGAGGAGGAGAGCATTGGATAATGGATAGTGGATGCACTCAACACATGACCGGGGATTCTCACATGTTCAAGACTATTAGCATCAAGGGCATTGATGAATATGAGTCTATCACATTTGGCAATGACAAAAAAGGCAATGTGTTGGGGCTAGGCAAGATTGCTATCACTCAAGAAAAGAGTCTATCAAAAGTGTTGCTAGTTGACAATCTTGATTACAACCTCTTGTCGGTTTCTCAACTTTGTGACCATGGGTACAAGTGCATATTCACAAGTCAAGAAGTTGAAGTGGTTAGTGGTGATGGTGCAAATATGATCTTCAAGGGATTTAGATATGGTGATCTCTACCTTGTTGATTTCAAGTCCAAAGAAGCCAAATTGACAACATGCTTACTCTCACAAGCTAGCAAAGGGTGGTTGTGGCATAGAAGACTTGGTCATGTTGGGATGAAGCAATTGAACAAGTTAGTGAAGCATGACTTGGTTAGAGGCTTGAGTGATGTCAAGTTTGAGAAGGACAAACCTTGTGGAGCATGTCAAGCCGGCAAACAACATGGCAATGCACATCCTACCAAGAGCATCATGAGTACAAGCAAGGCATTTGAGTTGCTACATATGGACTTGTTTGGGCCAACATCATATTCAAGCATTGGAGGCAACAAGTATGGTTTTGTCATAGTTGATGACTACACTAGATACACATAGGTGTTCTTTTGCATGACAAGAATGATGTGTTTGAGCTATTCAAGACCTTTGTCAAGAGAGTGCAAAATGAATTTGAAACATCCATCAAGAAGATTAGAAGTGACAATGGGAGTGAGTTCAAGAATACTAGAATTGAAGAGTTGTGTGATGAGCTTGGAATTGGACATCAATTCTCACCAACCTACACTCCCTCAATCCAATGGTGTAGTTGAAAGGAAGAATAGAACCTTGATTGAAATGGCAAGATCAATGCTTAGTGAATACAATGTTAGCCATTCCTTTTGGGCGAAGCTATCAACACGGCTTGCTATTGTAGCAACCGTCTCTATTGCCATGGCATGCTTGGCAAGACACCATATGAGTTGCTCAATGGAAGAAAGTCCAATATTGGTTACTTTAGAGTCTTTGGTTGCAAATGCTACATTCTCAAGAAAGGCACAAGATTGGGCAAATTTGACAAGAAATGTGATGAAGGTTTCCTAGTTGGATATTCAACCACAAGCAAAGCATATAGAGTTTGGAACTTGGGTAGTGGCAAGCTTGAAGAGGTTCATGATGTTGAATTTGATGAAACCCAAGGCTCTCAAAATGAAGTTGAAAATCATGATGATGTGAGTGGTTCCAACTTGGAGAATACAATGAGGACAATGGACATTGGTGACATTCGCCCAGGCAAGTGCAAGATGATGAAGACACTCCATTGCCAACTACTTCGGTTGACATTGGTACAAATGAAGCTAGCACTAGTGGCACTCAAGTTGAAGATCAAGATCAAGAGCAACAAGCTAGTCCAACTCCCCATCCTAGCCATCAAGTGCAAGTGATGCAACCATCCAACATTGCAAGAGATCATCCAATTGATCAAATTGTCGGTGACATCAATAGTGGAGTGGTTACTAGAAGAAGACTAGCATCTTTTTGTGCTCACCATGCATTTGTAGCACAAGAAGAACCGGAGAACATTTTGGATGCACTCAAGAAGGAAGATTGATCAATGCCATGCATGAAGAGTTGAACAACTTCAAGAGAAATGATGTATGGGAATTGGTGGAAAGGCCAAAGGACTATATTGTGATTGGAACCAAGTGGGTCTTCAAGAACAAGCAAGATCAAGATGGAATTGTGGTTAGAAACAAGGCAAGGCTAGTAGCTCAAGGGTACACACAAGTAGAGGGTCTTGACTTTGGAGAGACCTATGCACCGGTTGCTAGACTTGAAGCAATTAGAATCTTGCTTGCCTATGCATGTGCACATGACATCAAGCTCTATCAAATGGATGTGAAAAGTGCATTCTTGAATGGCTTCATCAATGAGTTGGTGTATGTTGAGCAACCACCGGGCTTTGAAGATGAGAAGTATCCCAACCATGTGTACAAGTTGAAGAAAGCATTGTATGGCTTGAAGCAAGCACCTAGAGCATGGTATGAGAGGTTGAGAGACTTTCTCCTCTCTAAAGGGTTCAAGATAGGCAAGGTGGACACCATACTCTTCATCAAGAAGATTTGCAAAGACTTGTTTGTGTTGCAAATATATGTTGATGACATTATCTTTGGGTCAACCAACCAAGACTATTGTGAAGAGTTTGCAAAAATGATGGCCAATGAGTTTAAAATGTCAATGCTTGGAGAGCTCACATTCTTTCTTGGTCTCCAAATCAAGCAAATGAAGAATGGCACATTCATTAGTCAAACCAAGTACATCAAAGACATGATCAAGAAGTTTGATTTGCAAGATGCCAAGTCAATGTCCACACCAATGGCAACCAATGGAAGCCTTGACCCGATCCAAGTGGCAACATGGTTGAACAAAAGAAGTATAGGTCTATGATTGAAGCTTGCTCTATGCAACCGCATCAAGACAGGACATAGCATTTAGTGTGGGCATGTGTGCTAGATATCAATCCGATCCAAGAGAAAGTCACCTCAAAGCAACAAAGAGAATTGTGAGGTACTTGAAGGGCACACAAGATGTTGGGCTATGGTATCCAAAGGGATCCAAGTTTGATTTGATTGGATATTCGGATTCCGACTATGGAGGGTGCAAGATCAATAGAATGAGCACAAGTGGCACATGTCAATTCCTTGGAAGGTCACTAGTATCATGGTCTTCAAAGAAGCAAAATAGTGTTGCTCTCTCAACCGCCGAAGCCGAATACATTAGTGCGGGAAGTTGTTGCACTCAATTGCTTTGGATGAGGTCAACATTGAAGGATTTTGGATTCCAATTTGACAAAGTCCCATTGTATTGTGACAATGAAAGTGCAAGAAAGATGACCCAAAATCCCGTTCAACATCCAAGAACAAAGCACATTGATATAAGGCACCACTTTATAAGAGACCACCAACAAAAGGGTGACATTTGTATCATGGGCATTGGCACCGAAGATCAACTAGCCGACATATTCACCAAGCCACTTGATGAGAAAAGATTTTGCATGCTAAAGGGAGAATTGAACATTATTGATTTCTCCAACTTGAGTTGATGCACCCCACTTATATGACATGCCTCTCCTTCGACAAACCCCAAGGTAAAAGTTGGTTGTCATGGCATTCATATTTGCTAAGGACTTGTTAGTGCATCTAGCCATCATGCATGCTTACTAGGCTCATTCATGGAAAATAAAATGTTTTCAATGTATGTGTGGCACCACTATTGCTTTGATTGCTTTTATGAACTAGTGGTGGCATATGACATGTTTATGTGCTTGCAATCCTAGTGTCAACTCTAGAAAATGAGCTATTGATGTGTATTCTAACATGGTACAAGATAACCCTTATATTTATGAGGTGTGAAAAAGCTTGTCCTTGGTTCAAACTTGAATACATGGAAAGGCAAGTGATCTAGATGAGACCACATGTGATATCTTGATTGACTATATTTCTCCCATTTACACTTTTTGGTGATTGTTGACAAAGGGGAGAAATAAGTCATAAAGATGTTGGAAAGGATCACACAAATAGGGGAGCAAGCTCATAGACTATTTGTGCATTTGTATGTGCATGATCATAATGTGATGTTGCATTGGCAATCTAAATTCAATATACATGATTGCTTGGTGTATGCTAGTTTTTGAAAAATTGATTGGTGTTTGATCAACTAGCATGCATAGGTTGTATCTAGACAAAGCTCACATTTTAGCCTATAATGTTGATCTCATGGGGTATGTTGAGTTTTTTGATGAATGTCTAGATACATGATGCTAAGGACTCCGATGGTTTCACGCTTCAAAGGTCCAAATTCTAGAACCTTAGCATCTCTTTTGGTATTAGTATCTCTCCCCATGATTTCTATCCAACATATGTGCTAAAATTGAACCAAACACATGGAAGCACATATGTAGGGGAGCTACTACTACCAAAACCAAACCTTGAAATGATTGTCCATCTCTTGATTCATGATCAAAACTCTATGGGCAAGCAATTCAAGTTCAATTGAATTTATTTCCAATTCTTTGTGAGTTTGGTTGTCATCAATTACCAAAAAGGGGGAGATTGAAATCTCATGTTTGGTTTTGGAAATTGATGACGACATTTGTGGACTAATCCTTGCTCTAAGTGTGTGACTTTAGAAAGGATTAGAAGGATGACAAGGAGCATGATGATCATGAACATGGACAAATGTTGATGGACATGGTGGATCGTCAAGCTCCGAGATCGGCTTGAGAGGAACCCGGAGATCAAGGCAAAGGTATACTTGATAGGGTTTTCCTTTTCGGTGATCAAGACACGATAGAGCGTGTGATCACATTATAGGATAGATAGCCGACTATCAAGAGGGAATGCCGCGACAATCCTTGCATGAAGTGCTTCTAGGTCCATATCGATTTGCATTTTGCATTTAGGACATGAGAGCACTAACTTCGATCTTGCCTAACTTGCGTGACGTGCTAACATTGGTGATAACGTGGTCATCTTGGACATGTTGGCAACCTATGGCAAGAGGTGAAGCAAATTTGAAGCAAAGAGCAAAGAAGAAAGTGAAGAGCTGCTGTCTCAGGGCGACCGGACGCTCGGCGCGTTGGCCGACGCACCAAGACCGACCCGGTCGCTCCGGTGGGTGCGCTCGCGCAGAGCTCGCAAATAAAAACACCGGACCCAGGGATCGAAAGCTGGACCGGATGCTTCCGGTCGTGACCGGATCCTCCGACCGGACGCATGTTGGAGGGGCACCAGCTGTGGGCCCAACCCTTGTCTGATGTGACCGGACCCTGTGACCGGACTCTCGGCCGGACCTGGTGGTTCCTGGCCGGGTGCGCCCGGTCAACCCAACCAGAGAGCAAATTTTTAGAGCAACGGCTCCATTTTGAGAGGAGCCTATATATACTTGGATGGCCGGGTACATGCTCTCTCTCTTGGACATTTGAACACTCTAACTTGCTAGTGAGCACTTGAGACTCCTCTCCACTCATCTCTCCATCCATAATTCGAATTCTTGGTGAGATTGAGAGTGATAGAAGTGCATTGCATTTGTGATTGCATCTAGAGGCACTTCATCCTTGGAGAAGCCGCGGGATTCTTGTTATCTTGGGAATTTGCCCGGTTCCTAGCGGCTTGGAGCAAGAGGCGGTTGTTAACACCAAATTTTGGTAAAGATCTCGCATGCAGACAGGTGGGCAAAGTGCAAGATGCTAATAATGGAAATATTCGGAAGAGATGGGATCAATTCGGCAACCACATTCGGCATTCGGGAACTGTCAGGATTCGGGAAAGGAGTGCGGTCGGCAATACAAGGGCAAAACCGTAAATAAAGCAGCAGGGAAGGTTCCCGATTCGGGGGAGGATGTCCACGTCGACAAGGACTCTTGAAGACTTGCGGTTCAAGCTTGTATCTTAAGGAAATCTATGTATTATTTTCGTAAGTCATTAGGACTCATATTGTCACCCAGGGTATAAATATATACCCTCGGCCATTGTAATAAGGATCTAAAATCAATACAATCAACCGGCCCCGTGCCAACTTCGAGTCCTTGTGTCGTGTCGTCGAGTTCTTCGAGAGGAATCATCGATCCGTCGACCTCCGTAAGTATCGGCAACCCCGCTTACTTCGACGGAATAGCCGCGGCGCGGTGGCATTTGCTTAGTAGCGTGTAGTCTCGTTTATCTCGATGGGATGGCCGTGCGGGCCGGGCGTCTACTTGATGACGGGAAGTCTTTGTTCGTGTTTTAGTTTGTCTCGACGGAGTAACCGTGCGGCTGGTGCTTGCTTGATGGCTTTGCATGAACAAGATAGTTATCGGCTCTATTAGACTTGGCAAAATCTAATAGATTCATTAAGTTACCACGTGTTTGCATACTTTTTATGTTTATTTATATAATTGCAACACCTTTATTGCCCAATCTAGATTAATGCCGAGCTCGGCTTAATTCATTATAGATCTACTTTGCTTTTTATATCATGAATATTTGGATCTAATTTGTTCTCTACAATGTTTATAATAGCCGAGTTCGTCATAATCTAAGATTGTTACGTGTAGCGGGTTCAAGTTTGTTAGTTTACGTGCTTGTTCCTTCTTCATGGATCCCGATTCGGTAGCCTTACCGAATACGGGTCACGCTTTTAATGAGTAATAATTGATCTAGATGTTAATGATTGAATACATGCTTTTAGCTTCTCATGATTTGATTGTATCATGCGGTAGATTGATTTAATTATGATAAGTGGTATAGATCTTGATTAGATTGTATCGGTAGATCGATCTAATCTAGGTTTTTTTACTTGAAGGATTTAATAAGGCTAGACGTGCGGCAGACTAGCTGGTTTGGATCTATGCATGTGTCAATTATGTAACCTCTTTATCATGACTTACTTATTTACTGACAATTAAGTTTGAATGCTTGTTCGATCAATGACATGCATGCTAATTGTTACAACATAAATGATTGGATACTTGTTCAAACATGTCTTCTTTATAGTCATTCGGCAACTATGTTCATACTTGCTTTCTCCTACGTGTTTACCGAATGCTCCATAAAACTGTTGGCAGATAGCTTCTCATAGCTATATGTCGCCGTAAGTGGCTTCAGGGTCGCATATATGGAACTGTCCGGTCTCACCCGACACGTTCCAGCTTTTTGAATCTAACAAATTTCATCCCTAGTCGGGTCATCCCTTGTCGGGCCAGTCTCCGGATTCCAACGCCGCACCGCTTGAAGCTAGCTACTTTCTCGGCTTGTCGGTGTGTGTGCGACACAAGAGTAGATTTTGTGTCATCACACTTTTTGGCACGCCGGTGGGACAATCAAGTTTGATTCAAGATGCCCTGACGCCTCGCATCGGGGATGACGCTGCGGACGTCACCATGGATGATCTTCCGAATGATATGCAAGAGATCTCAAGAAACCGCCAACCAAGTACATAGACAAATGCTCTTTGTCATATTCCAAGAACAAAAGTGGGAAGATCATCAAAAGACTAGTTTCCCAAGGGTTCTTCTTCCAGGCAATCTGATTATGCGAAGTCGAAGAAACTCGAGAGAGTGCAATCAATGTTTGACAAGTCTCTTGGAGCTGCTATGCTTAATCACAATACTGCTTTTCTCAATACCTTCAGGTCTATAATGAAGGAAACTTTTGGTCCTGCAGCAGACAAACGCTTTGAAGAAACAACGGGACCTATGAGAGGGCCTGTTTATTTCAATGCTCCACAGAAGCCTGCAGGCGATACTGGAGTTGAAGGATCGGGAGGAGAAAATATGAGAGAAGAAGCCTGGACGTAATAAAAACGCTAGTCAAGCATTGTTTGGAGCTTGATACAAAGTACCACATTCTCGCTTATAAGATTCATTCTCGCAACTAATCGACTTCAACAGTAATCCATTTGGTGAAGGTTATATAGAGTACACGGATTTCAATAACATGCATGCTCTTCCAAACCCCGGGTATCAAAGTCTTTGCTTCGGGAAGGATAGGTGGAGAATCGGTCAAGAAAGACACAGATCCCATTGATACCCTCATGCAAGGATGGCCGATATGATGCGTAATCGGTTCAGCTTGAAACCCAAAGGACGAACACATTCCTACCAGTCTCCTTTTTCCGAATGGTACAATAAAGTGGCATTACCATCCGGGGTGAAAGTACCAAGTGATTTTTCAAAATTCTCTTCCGGTCGATGACACTAGTACCATTGAGCACATTAGCGTGTACTTGATCCGGTTGGGAGAAGCTAATACAGATGACGCTTTAATTAGATATTTCCCCTTATCCCTCACGGGACCAAAGCATTTACATGGTTTTCTTCATCTGTCAAAGAATTCCATTGGCACTTGGGCTGATTTGGAACAAAAGTTTCACTCATACTTCTATCTTTGGAACCAATGAAAAGAAGATGGTAGATCTTATGAGCTTGAGGATGAGAACCAATGAAACTCCTCTCGAGTTTGTTAGGAGGTTCAGGGAAGTCAAGAATCTATGCTACTCTCTAAATATTCCAGATGATCAGCTTCCTGGAATGGCCATAGCAGGCATGCATCCTAATATAAGGGAAAAGCCGTTCGGTATGGAGTTTGATGATCTTGGGCGCTTGTCACAACGCCTCGACTTTTGATGAGTACTCAAGGCTCAAAGCTTTAAGAGAGATAATCGATTCCAAAAAATAATGCAATGATTGATGTGTATGAACAATTTTCGAGCAAGCTTGTGAGTATGAGGATGAAAATGAAGTTGCTGCTGCTGAAATAATATGGGCCAAGGAGCCTACTCAAGCTCTTCCTAAGTGGGTCAAGCAAGACAAGGGGTCATATAGTTTTGATGTTACTAAATCGGACAAGCTCTTTGAATTGCCGATAAAAGAAGGACGAGTGAAGTTATCCAAGGTCATCCCATGCTCAAAGCCGAGAAGGGGTTAAAGACAAAAAGTATTGTGGTTTCCATAACACCAATACTCATTCTATCAATGATTGTCGAAAGTATTCGTGGTCAAGATTCAACAGGCTATTCGAGATGGACACTTGAAGTTTCTTGGAAAAATGAAGATAGATTACGAACCCTTTCCCTGTTAACATGATGGGTTTTACAAAGAAACATGGTAAATTTCGGTGATTCTAGGGTAAGATGAAAGTTCGACTTACGATAGAGCAAAAGCTAATGGATCTGTTGATCCCGGTCGGCAAGTGTCTACGCTAAAGAAGTCCAACAAAGTGCTCGATTTCGAATAGCCGTTCAAAAGGGAGAAACTTCAAACCCGTGAGTCACTTCTCGTATCTTACTCAACAAATGGCAGAGAGAGCAAGAGAAAGAACATTATTAAAAAAAAAAGGTTCATGGAAGAAAGGGGAAGATATGAGGAGGAAGCCTATCACCGAGAGCAGGAGGAATACCTCAGGGAACAAGAACAGTCTCATTGGGGATGTTCTTTCTTCAGGCATTGTTGGAATGAGGGTTTGAAATTACCATCTAGAAACAATTGTCCCGAATGCGTTGATCAATATTATGAATATAGGCAAGGTAGAGCCAATCGCCGGCCCCATCCAAGAAAGACTTGGAATTCAAGATTCAGAGGATGATCGGCACTTAAAAATAAGTCCCGATAATCGGCAAGGGAAAAGGTATGCCGATGAGAAGTGGAACAATGATGATGGCTACATGGAGGAAAGCTATGAATCTGAATATATATGGCAGAAAGGCCAGTGGTGTCCTCCAGGTCTCAGGAAAAGTCAGAAAAGGAGAGTTCAACGGTTGAGGAATCGGGAACTCAAGGATGCCGCAATGAAAAAAGACAAGTGTGGTGCCCTAAGAAACCGAATGAGTCAAAACCTTGGTGATGTGGCTATGACCTTTTTCCTCCCATCGAGTTCAAGCTCCCCGGGCGACGGGATGATCGAGATGAGGTGTATTCTGATTTTGATGAAACTGAATTTGCAGAATTGGCAGCACAGCTAGTATTGTCGAAACAAGCAATTTTCCATAGGCCAATCAATAACAGGCATTTGAAGCCACTCTATTTAAAAGGGTATGTCAATGGAAAACCTCTTGGAAAAATGTTGGTGGATGGTGGAGCTGCAATCAACGTTATGCCGTATACCACATTCAGGAAGCTAGGTTTTAACAATGAAGATCTCCTAAAGACAGACATGATACTTAGAGATTTTGCCGGGAATCCTTCAGACACAAAGGGAGCTGTACATGTGGAATTAATGATTGGATCCAAGACGCCGATCACAACATTCTTTGTCATTGATGGCAAGGGGGCATATAGCTTGCTTTTGGGAAGAGATTGGATTCATGCTAATTGTTGCATCCCTTCTACGATGCATCAAATTTTGATCCAAGTGGATTGCCGATGATGTTGAAGTAGTGCATTCCGATGATTCGGTAAGCGTGGCTAGTGCCGAATTGGCTTTTTGGGAATATGATGGAATTGATTGCTTCTTCGGAAAAGAGTGGGAAGAAGGTCCATCAATCCCCCGAGACAGAGACCAACGGCCGATACAAGCAAATCGGCTCAAATAGCAATTTTAATGGGTAACCCTATTGATGGCAACAAAGGAAAGTTAGGACGAGGGTTTATGTCGGCCGATAAGTTAGAAGAAGTGGACATTGGAAATGGAGATAAACCAAGGCCGACATACATCGGTGCTAACTTGGATCCCAAGTTCAAAGGGAGTTGGTGGATTTGCTAAAGGAATACAAAGATTGTTTTGCATGGGATTATTCAGAGATGCCCGGTCCGGATCGAGATATTGTTGAACATGAGTTACCAATTAAAAGCTGGTTATAGACCATATAAACAACCTCCTCGGAAAATATACAAGGATGAGGTATTGGCCGATGTAAAGAAGGAAATTGAAAGATTATTAGAAGCAAACTTTATTCGGCCATGTAGATATGCAGAGTGGATCTCCAATATAGTTCCTGTCTACAAGAAAAATGGAAAGATGAGAGTTTGCATAGACTTCAGAGATCTCAACAAGGCTACTCCTATGGATGGATATCCAATGCCGAATCTTGATTTCTTTGGTGGATGCAAATGGCCGGGTCATGAAGTGATTAGTTTCATGGATGGCAATGCTGGGTATAACCAGATATTCATGGCTGCCAAGGATGTATCGAAGACTGCTTTTAGATGCCCTGGGCATATTGGCCTATTTGAGTGGATAGTAATGACATTCGGATTAAAGAATGCTGGTGCAACTTATCAGAGAGCTATGAATTATATATTCCATGAGTTGATCAGCAAGATTGTAGAGATTTATATAGACGATGTGGTTGTTAAGTCCAAGAGCTATGAAATACATTTGGTGACTTAAAGAAGACTTTGGAGTGTACCAGAAAGCATGGATTGAAAATGAATCCAAACAAGTGTTCCTTTGGAGTATCAGCTGGAGAATTTTTGGGATTCTTGGTTCACAAAGGAGGAATTGAAGTTGGAAAGAAAAGCATGGAGGCTATTGATAAGGTGGTTCCTCCAACAAATTTAAGCGAACCGCAATCGTTACTCGGGA
The DNA here is from genome assembly GCA_015847255.1 of Hyparrhenia diplandra. Classification (NCBI taxonomy): domain Eukaryota; kingdom Viridiplantae; phylum Streptophyta; class Magnoliopsida; order Poales; family Poaceae; genus Hyparrhenia; species Hyparrhenia diplandra. The sequence continues at coordinate 768,003 of JADLZK010007534.1, forward strand.
AGATTAATTTTGTGAGAAGATTCATATCTAACTTATCCGAGCGAGTATTACCGTTTTCTCCGTTGTTGAGGCTCAAGAAGGATCAAGTATTTGCGTGGAGTGACGTACAACAAAAGGCTCTCGATGAAATCAAGGAGTACATGAAGGCACCACCAGTTTTGGTACCTCCTCAGCTTGACAAGCCTTTTAAGTTGTACGTGGCGGCCGATAATCAAACTATTGGATCGGCCCTTATGCAAGAGTATGAGGGGAAGGAAAGAGTAATAGCATATTTAAGCCGAAGAATGTTGGATCCAGAGACAAGATATTCGGCTATAGAGCAACTTTGTTTATGTGTCTATTACTCATGTACCAAGCTCCGGCACTATTTGTTAAATGCCGAATGTATAGTAGTTTCAAGGTTTGATGTTATTAAACACATGTTATCAATGCCAATTTTGAATGGTAGGATTGGCAAATGGGTTTTGGCTTTATCCGAGTTTGATTTAAGGTTTGAAAGTGCCAAAGCTGTTAAAGGCCAAATTATAGCAGATTTTATTACTCAACACCACGGTGATTACGCTAAGTTTGTTGATATTATGCCATGGACATTATTTTTTTGATGGATCGTCATGTAGCAAAGGAGGTGGTGTTGGTATTTTTCTAATTTCGCCCTGAGGGAGTGATTTTCGACTATGCTATACCTATAAAACAGACTGTGACCAACAATCAAGCTGAATATGAAGCACTACTCAGAGGTTTATATTTCCTCAAAGATGCCCAAGCTATTGCTGTTGAAATATTTGGAGATTCAGAGTTGGTAATTAAACAGTTGCTTGGTCAGTATGGGTGCAAAGATGAAATCTTGAAAATGTATTTCGAAGAGTGCAAGGAGATATTGAAAGGCTTTCGAGTTGTCACACTACATCACATCCCTAGGGAATCTAATGGAGAGGCTAATAAGTTGGCTCAAAGTGCATCCGGATATAGAGAGAATCAAGAAGCATATGCTATGGACCTATATGCATTCGGTAATGATGAAACGGATACCGATTGGAGAAAAGAGATTACCGAGTACCTGAAAAATCCATCACAAAGAGTATCTCGAAGACTCAGGTATAAAGCTATTAAGTTTGTACTTCTTGATGATCAATTATATTATAAGTCAATAGATGGGGTTTTGCTTAAATGTCCGGATTGAGAGGAAGCCAAAAGGATGATAAGTGAAGTGCATAGTGGTTTATGTGGAGCACATCAATCGCTTACCGAATGAAATGGATAATAAGAAGAACAGGCTATTTTTGGCCGACAATGTTGGAAGATTGCTTTGAGTATTACAAGAGGATGCCAAGATTGCCGAAATTTGGAAATATTCAGAGAGCTCCAAAGATCAGCCATGAATCCAATAATAAAACCTTGGCCATTTAGAGGATGGGGTATTGACTTAATTGGACAAATAAATCCTCCATCTAGTAAGGGGCATCAATTTGTGCTTTTGGCAAATGACTATTTTACCAAGTGGGTTGAGGCAGTTCCTCTAAAGAAGGTAACATCGAGAAAAATATGATCGGTTTTGTTAAGGAACATATAATCTATAGGTTTGGAATCCCTCGAGACCATAACAACCCGATCGGGGAACTCGGTTTACTTCTTTAGAATTTTGTGACTTTGCCGACAAACATGGGCATTAAATTGAATAATTCATCTCCTTATTATGCCCAAGCCAATGGTCAAGCAGAGGCATCAAATAAAATCATGATCAAGATTATTCAGAAAAAGATTAAGGAGAAACCAAGAAGATGGCATTTGGTTCTCAATGAGGCTCTCTGGGCTTATCGAATGGCTTGTCATGGTTCTACTAAAACTTCTCCTTATGAGTTGGTTTATGGTCATCATGCAGTACTACCATGGGAATTACAGTTTGAATCGAGGAGGATAGTATTGCAAAAAGATTTAAAAAAAGTAAGATTATAATAATCTCATGATAGATGAATTGGAAGATTTGCATCAAATTCGCCTTAAGGCTCTCGAGAATATTGAAAAGAACAAGATGCGTGTTGCCAAGTATTATAACAAAAAGGTTAAGGTCAAAGAATTTGTCGAAGAAGAGTTAGTTTGGCAAACCATATTGCCGATTGGATCAAAAAATTAGGGCATTCGGCAAATGGTCTCCCAATTGGAAAGGACCTTATCGAAAGTACACAAATGTGTTCTGGCAATGCATTTATATTGAAAACATTATCCGAGAGATATTTGAAAGAGCTATCAATGGTAGATACTTGAAAAAATATTATCCCAGTATTGAAGTTGGTCGTTGAATCAAGACAAGAGACAAAATATATTACTAAAACAAAAGCCGATTGATAAAATCGACTTGAGAAAGTTTTTATAGCCGATGTATCTTTGGATACATCGCCTTGAAAAAAAAACAAACAAAAAAAGGAAGAAGCGCCTCGAGGCAGATTATAAGTTCATACATCCTGAGCAAGATTCATACAGAGGAATCCGCATTAACAAGAGATACTACATGATTTTATTATCTAAGGGTTTTTCTTCTTCATAGCCTCCTTGACTCGGTCGATGACCGCTTGTACATGGGGAACTGGTGGATCCATTGGGATGTCCGTAACACGCACCAAGCCTTCGACCGCCATGCGGAGATGAGTGTACCGCTCGGAAATCTCTGAAAAAAGCAGGAATAATTGATGATCAGTGGAATAAGAGAAAGAATCGAGCAGGTGCTAGATGAAATTTACCTCCAATATGAACTTCCAGATGCATGCGGTGTGCACGCTCTACATTGGCGTAAGAATGCACAACATTTGAATTGCTCTCAAGATCTTTTGCGTCGGCGTTTCTCGGGCGGAGCCTCGCTTGAGAATGGAAATGTCTTCAGGAGTTCTTCATCCGAAGAGTCCGAAAAGAATTGGGATTGGGATAGAGCTTGATCCGAGAGCAAAATCCGGATGGATGTGCACCCTAAGTATGAAAAGGAGATTACAATGATGGAATCATATGAGGGGCGATTAGGAATTTCAAATGGGATTGACTTACTCGGGCTTTGGCCGATTCACGAGATGAATCCGATGCCGGTTCTTTGCCCTTGTCCGCCATTGCTGTGTTGAAGTGTTCTTTGAAGTGCTACTCTGCTAGGCCGGCTACTAGAGGGATGGAGGACAAGGTGTGTTGTTGGCGTATTTAAAGGGGAAGGATATTTTCCAGAAGATTCTTCGATAAATATGGACTGAGTAGGTTTATTGGGAAGCGAGAAGGACGCGAGTATTATTTTAATGTTTTCTAAACAAAGTGGAAATCTTGTGAATCGGAATTGTCGACGTCCAAGAAAAGATTGCCGAATGGGGGTTTTTTTTTCGAAAGACGTATTCGGCAAAGGAGCTCAAACAAGATTGATGCGGGAAACAAAAATAGAAATTTTATTCATTTGCCAAGAAAGTCCTAGTTACAAACTACTCCCTGCAGCCTTGTCAAGAACCATCTCAGCAGTAGTGGCGGCGACGACGGCGGTGGCATGATCCTCGTAGCGCTCCACCAGACGATCGACGTTGTCAGCATCCGCGAACTCGCCGAAGCCAACACTCCTCGTCGAGTAATCCTCTCCAGTGTGAGAGGATAGGGCAGTCAAGCCCAGAGCTGCGCCGAGGTGGACGCCCTGCAAAGCCACCTCATCAATGCGGTTGTCCGCCACATCGACAAGGCGAGCTTCAACCGTCTCGCCGCGCGCCACCACCCTGTCGGCGACTCTTGTTGCCGCCGCATTGACACGATCGAGCTCCTCCCTGAGAGCTGCATGAACGAAGAATGCATCGCAGTAAGAATGCATATTCACAGATATGGATTCAATGGAAAAAAGGCACAGGAAAGATTCATTCGAGAACCTGCGATGGTGTCAATCATCTGCACCCGCTGGTCTTCCCAATCCAAATTGTTTGCGCTCCATCTTCTCGGAGTAATCCGAGAACTCTCTCCCCGGCCTCGCCCCGCTCATTACGGACGGCCCGGATTTGGAGCCAGGAGAACTTGGGGCGCTCCTCCCATGGCAGCTCGTCGGAAGAGCTGGACCCCCTGTCAGATGCAGGGGAAGGTGGGTTCGGCACCGGCACGGGGGCAGGAGGAGCTTGTGCTGCGTCCCGAGCGGCGGCGACCCTGCGCATGATCGAAGACCTGAAAATTGAACAAAGAGTTAGCAGTTGCAGATTGGAAATATGATCCAACATTGAAGAATTAAAAGTATCAAAGCTTACCCGACAAGCGCCGGGCGCTGGCCGTGGTCGCTCTCCGCCACCTCCTCTGCGGAGCGCTTTGCCATGGTTATCACCGCCACCATGGCAGGAGATCGGGAGGAAAAAGAAAGAGGGAAGTTTTTCTTGCTTTTTCTGAGAGGAGAAGGACTAAAAGTTTCTAGGAAGGCAAAAGTTTTTGTTCGATTGGTTTTAGAGGACAAGTTCCCTCGTATTTATAGATGGCGAGATAATTGGCGTGGGAAACGGCGGTTTCGCCAGTCCACTACTCCATGAAGAGTCCGGAAGTTGTTAGCCGAGTTGGGCCGAGTTTTTCACTAATGGACCGAGGCACGCGAAGTTGGCGTGCTACTAAAACCCTAGAGGAGGTTTGATTCGGCAACGTTATCATTCGGGGAAAGAACTCATTCGGTAACGAAGTATCTTTCGAAAAAGAAAAGAAAAAACATGGTTCGACAAGTAAAAATACACCCATGAGGGAATGTTTTATACTTCTAAATTACACATTCAAGAGGGCCTTGATAGCTTGGATGGCATTATCTTTTTGCTCTTTGAATTTGGCCAGAATCCTCTTGTCTTTCTCTTCAGAAGACGACAGGCTGATGAGTTTCTGTTTGGATTGCCTGTTCTCCTTGATTATTGTTACAAGGTGATCTTGTGCGAGACTTGATTGACAAAGGAAGAGAGGATAACGGCTCTCATGCTCCCCTGGATCCGAAGTCTCTACTAATTTGAGCTTTGCTTCGAGATCAGCCTTTTGTTTTTTCAAATCCTCCAGAGTAGGGGGCAGCTGGGCAAGGCATGCTTTGTCCAAAGAAATTTGCTAATGTAATTGGTTGGCTTCTTGTTCCCTGAGATTCATACCTGAAGACAGTGTTGGCCTAGCAGACAGGTTCCTGCTTGCCCTTGTGACAAGAGGGTGATGGTCATCCAGGTAATGAAGGATGGATAAGAGGGCAGAAGGGATTACATGCTCAGACAAATTGATAAGATCTCTCATTCGGCTAACATCTTGAGAAGATAGGCTGTCTTTCTCTAAAAAGGATAAGATCTCTTGGATTCGAGAAGCATGCTCCTCTGAAAGTGTTTCACCAGAATCAACTTCCTCATCACCCTGAACATATTCATCAGGATTGAAAGCATAGTTGGGCGATGGAGGAGAAATTTTCTGCAGCAAAAAATGAGTTAGTAAGAGGAATCCACGATTATTTGGAAATTTCAACAAAAATAATGGGTACCGATGAGAAACCGTGAGCCGTTGATGATCCAGAGCGTGGTTTGGAACCACATTCTTAGAAGAAGTTAATTGAAGATCCTTTGGATAGCTAGTTGCAGGAGAGTCAGGAACATTTAATATTTGATCACCTGGGATCATTTGGTTACCATGAGATCGCATCCGAAAATCATCAATTGTTTCTTCGTAATCACCGCTTCCAAGACCCTTGTCTTGTAATCCCGAAAGCAAAGGCATCTATGGCATCCCGGGCTTCGAGGAAGAGTAGATGTTAAAATATGAATGATAAGTATAGACTTAAGGTGATGAATAGATGAGTTTACCAAATTTGTCATTGATTTCCTTGAGCTCTTCAGAGGTCAAGTCTGGTGGAGATGAAGGTGTAACCTTGCTTTTCTTCCGAGATCGAGATGACCTGGGACCAGAAGAGCTTGGAGTTCTTCTTTTGTAAGTCATGGCCAAAGCTGCTGGGGTCTTCATTAAATCTCCCGAGAGATAAAGCATCATAGCCTAAAGCAGGATATGGCCCAGTGGATGTAATACTTGGACAGCTTGTGTCGAGGGGCGTGTTCAGGATCCTGAATAAGAAAAAAAAAATCAGATAGTAAGGTTCAATATAAATGAGAAAGTAAAGAGAAGTAATGATAAAATGGTTTACCTCACGCCCCGATTCAAAATCGGCATCGATTTGCCGCAATGCAGGATGAACCGCAGATATTGAAAATGTGATTGTGCCATCCTTGCCACCAAGAGTTGAAGAGTGGGTGAGCATGCTCAATTGCTATCAGTGGTACAGAGCATACCGAGGCAAATCCTTCCCCAGGTCAAAAACTCGAGAGCTTCAAGTGGGAGCGTATATTATTTCCCTAGGCCCGATAATTTGATGTAAGAATAGCCTTGGGGGCACTTGGACACATCCCAGCTGTCTAGCTACCATGTTTGGATAGTAGAACTCATATGTGGGAGTTACTAGCTTTCCATGGTTGAATTCTGCTGGTAGTATGCAAGGCTTAATGAAGGTATTAAAGATAGCTATTGAAGCTGCATCAATACAGCCAGATCCAAAATTGAAAGTGAAGGGAAAGGTAAAATGTCCTTGATCTTCATAAAGAAACCAGCATGGTTTATCAAAGCCTTTGAAGAAGAGTTTGAATAGATGACCAATGTCAAAATCAATGGTAATGGCTGATGCCGCTTCCCCATATGATTGACATGCCCTGTTCACAGGATCTGAACCTTCAGCATAATTTATAGAAGGGAAGGACAGGTTAAGCAGGCCAATAGATACAATTTGATGCATATGCAACTGCAACCACATCTGAATGAACCACCAGGGACCATTTACACAGGATATGTTCTTCTTTTCGGACATCTGAGTAGTGATCTGGTGTAGCATATGGTACACACTACCCAGGAGATACTTGCCCAAGGGTATCAGTGTGGTTGCCAGTAAATCTTCAGCCATTACCATATAATTCAAGGTAGGCTCGTTAGATTTCCCACAAAAGATGAATCTGCAGAGCCACATGTTTAAGAAGGCTTTATATTCTTTGTCTTGGACTGACCCTGAAGATTGGTAAGTTGATATATACTTGGTATAGCTTACCCGCATACCACCCTTACGTGAGCTTGCACTTCTATATTTGAAAGGATTGACATTAGCTGTCACATTCAAACCCTGTGATCATAAAAACACCGCCAGAGTGGGGGTCATTGGGCCATGACCAAACACAAAGGTATTGGTGGCGTTTGACCAAAAATGAGCTGCGTCTGCCAAGAGCCTGTCATTCTTGGGTATATTCGACAAAAGAGAGATCCAAGCATTGACTAATTTCTAGATGATCCCATTGCCAAGCCTTCTTGGCTGCAGCTTTATGAATCCTATTGTACCAATTGCGCCATCCCGCGATTGGGGAAAGGGCCAGTCTTGAAGGTGTTTGCCATTGCTTAGGTATTTGGAATTCCAAATTTAAAGGGGATCCTCTCGTGATTCCTTCTCAATGAATTCCGAGGATTTGAATCTCCTAAAGGTCCTAAAAGTATGAATCTGCTCCCTCGGCAATTGGGAATAGAATATCGTCTCCCATTTCTTTGAATAAAGGCGAAATTGGGATTCAAAAGAGGGAGGAGATCGGTAAAATTGCCGAATAGATAGAAGAGAATCGATGATACCTGCAAATAATTGTCTGAAGTGGCCTCTGAGGACTTGGATGAAGTTGCCATGTGGGTGGATTCAGAGTCCGGCTAGGGTTCTTCGGGAGATGAATGCGGCGGCGGCTGCTGGTAGCTTGCACAGTGTCTTTGACCTAGAAGAGAAAGGGGATACTGTGGTCAATTCTGAACATAAAGTATTTTATCTTCAGAATTGAGGGGGCATATGTTAACACCAAATTTTGGTAAAGATCTCAGACAGACAGGTGGGCCAGTGCAAGATGCTAATAATGGAAATATTCCGGAAGAGATGGGATCAATTCGGCAACCACATTCGGCATTCGGGAACTGTCAGGATTCGGGAAAGGAGTGCGGTCGGCAATACAAGGGCAAAACCGTAAATAAAGCAATAGGGAAGGTTCCCCGATCGGGGGAGGATGTCCACGTCGACAAGGACTCTTGAAGACTTGCGGTTCAAGCTTGTATCTTAAGGAAATCTATGTATTATTTTCGTAAGTCATTAGGACTCATATTGTCACCCAGGTATAAATATAAACCCTCGGCCATTGTAATAAGGATCTACAATCAATACAATCAACCGCCCCGTGCCAACTTCGAGTCCTTGTGTCGCGGTCGCCGAAGTTCTTCGAGAGGAATCATCGATCCGTCGACCTCCGTAAGTATCGGCAACCCCGTTTACTTCGACGGAATGGCCGTGCGGCCTGGCATTTGCTTAGTAGCGTGTAGTCTCGTTTATCTCGATGGGATGGCCGGCGCGGCCGGGCGTCTACTTGATGACGGAAGTCTTTGTTCGTGTTTTAGTTTGTCTCGACGGAGTAACCGCGGCGGCTGGTGCTTGCTTGATGGCTTTGCATGAACAAGATAGTTATCGGCTCTATTAGACTTGGCAAAATCTAATAGATTCATTAAGTTACCACGTGTTTGCATACTTTTTATGTTTATTTATATAATTGCAACACCTTTATTGCCCAATCTAGATTAATGCCGACTCGGCTTAATTCATTATAGATCTACTTTGCTTTTTATATCATGAATATTTGGATCTAATTTGTTCTCTACAATGTTTATAATAGCCGAGTTCGTCATAATCTAAGATTGTTACGTGTAGCGGGTTCAAGTTTGTTACTTTACGTGCTTGTTCCTTCTTCATGGATCCCGATTCGTAGCCTTACCGAATACGGTCACGCTTTAATGAGTAATAATTGATCTAGATGTTAATGATTGAATACATGCTTTTAGCTTCTCATGATTTGATTGTATCATGCGGTAGATTGATTTAATTATGATAAGTGGTATAGATCTTGATTAGATTGTATCAAGAGATCGATCTAATCTAGGGTTTTTTACTTCACGGATTTAATAAGGCTAGACGTGCGGCAGACTAGCTGGTTTGGATCTATGCATGTGTCAATTATGTAACCTCTTTATCATGACTTACTTATTTACAATTAAGTTTGAATGCTTGTTCGATCAATGACATGCATGCTAATTGTTACAACATAAATGATTGGATACTTGTTCAAACATGTCTTCTTTATAGTCATTCGGCAACTATGTTCATACTTGCTTTCTCCTACGTGTTTACCGAATGCTCCATAAAACTGTTGGGCGATAGCTTCTCATAGCTATATATGTCGCCGTAAGTGGCTTCGGGCCGCATATATGGAACCGTCCGGGTCTCACCCGACACGTTCCGCCTTTTGAATCTAACAAATTTCATCCCTTGTCGGGCCGGGACAAACCGACCGCACGCCTCCGGATTCCAACGCCCGGGCACCGTTTGAAGCTAGCTACTTTTCGGCTTGTCGGTGTGTGCGACACAAGAGCAGATTTTGTGTCATCAGCGGTGTTGAGCTCGATTGGAGCTTGTTCGAGGCCACACCGGTGGTGATTGTGAGGGGTCGTTCCTTACCCCCGGGAGATCGCGAAAAGGAGCACTAGTGGATTGCTCGTGGCTTGTTGGACCCTCTCTTGTGACGGTTGATTGAGCTCCCACCGGGATTTGGCATTGGCCATTAAGCTTATCATCCGTCAAGTGAGTGCGTCGCCACAACGGGGACTAGCGTGCCGGCAAGCACGTGAACCTCGGTGAAAAATCATCGTGTCACTTGTCATTGCTCGTTGGAGATTTCTTGTACACACAGTGATTGGCTTCAACCTCGACACTACACCGGTGGTATTGTATTTTTAGCACATCTTTGCTTTACTTCTCTTGCTTAGCTTGTTAGCTTGCTAGTTTGTTTAGCTCATAGTTGTAGTTCTAGTTAGACTTGCTTGTTCATCTAGGAGTAAAGGTAGAGACTTAGCCTTGTGTGATTTAGAGACAATAGAATTGACTTGTGGCTTGCATAGCTAGTTGAAGCATTGCTTATTTGCTACGCCACCTTATTGTCTAACCCGGGTGCTTAGTGTTGTTGCAAGAATTTTTAATAGGCTATTCACCCCCCTCTAGCCATTAGGACCTTTCAGCCATACAAATGAATAGTTAGGATCATATGCTAACTGATTTAATCAGGGTTAGGTCTAGGATAACAGGGAGACTCCCGGGTGCCATACGGCCCAATAGAAGCATTTACGAACTCCTACAGCACAGGCGAACGTGGGGGATTTCAAGGGACGGTCAAGGCTTGTCACGACCAAGCCGCCTACCCCCTCAACCGTGGCATGCACTCATATCCGCAGGTGTCGTAATACCCGGGCACCATGCCCGCATATCAGAGCACTACTCTTGTCCCCCCAGGATCCCCACTCGTCGAATGGACGGACTAGAACAAGAGCAAACCCGAAGGAACAACGAACCGTTATCCCACCTCTAATCAAGTTATGCATAGATCGATGAAGAACTGAGATGAACATGTCAAGATTATGATATGTAAACTATATGCTAGTTCATATACCAACACAAGAACATGAACAAGACTATACTCTAGTTCATAAGTTAGGCCAAGAACATAGATATAAGACTTGTAAATAGAAGAATGCTCCATAGAGTAGATGTATTACCAAAGCACTTTCTTCTAGGAGACAAGCCCTCCTTGTACCTCTTCTACTCCAAGTACTAACCAAGAACTAAGAAGAAGAAGAAAGTAGAAGAAGAAAGAAGAAGTAGAAGAAGAGAGAGAGGTAGAGGTGGTAGAGAGAGAGAGATTGCTGGTTTGCTGGACTCCAAGTGGTGTGTGTTGAGAGAGGGAGAGAGAGGGCCTATTTATACACTTGGAGGAGGGGCCTAAGTGCTAATTTACACCAAAACCGACCTGGTAAACCTTCCTTGTTGTATCAAAAACCGACCAACTAAGGGCGGAAACCCCGTTTGAAGGTGCACGAACCGCCTCCCGAGGCTGGGCCGAAACCGCCTCAGGGGAGGGGTGCGGCCGCACCACTGGTGCGCGCGCACCCACTGGGCTCGGCCTGGCCCGGGGCTTGGTGGGGTGTCGTCTTTTCCCCTGAAAAGTTGTGGGCGGGCTTTGCTTGGCCCAGATTTGAAGTTTTGGGTCGATTTGCTCCTCGGGCTTGATTTTGCAATAATGTGCTTTCCCGGAAGGCGTACTTTGGTCGATTTTCCACTTGCTTTTTATTATAAATCTACAAAATAAAATACAAGACACTACAAGTGGAATTTATTAGTGATAAATGCATATGAGTATAAAAAGGTTTAATTTTACTCCCTTTTATGGTAGTAAGTTGACGGAAAAATATGTCGTTGGTTACCGTCAACAACGCACATGGCCTTAGCCCCAGCTGGACGAGGGGGACGCAGGGCCCGCGCTGAGCAGCTCCGTGGTGCAGATCCTGCAGAGCTGCGGTCGCCGAGCAGAGCCCTGCCCATGGGGTCAGCGCAGCGACTAGGGCCTGGCAGCGCCTACAGTCAGTATCGGGTGTTCAGGGACAGCAGCGTCGGATGCGGAGCGGAAGGCGCGCATGTCAGGGGCTCACAATGCACTGAGAAACTATATCGAGAAACCATGCTTCACAGTGCATCTTTTCTCAATCATTTACGCCTCCTTTTTTTTTTTCAGAACACGACTTCACGTGTATTTCAAGTTAAGGAGAGAGAGACAACCGAAAACTATTTACAAAGTGAGCTCGCTATCCGAGCGAGATGCCAGGACAGAGGAAGTTAGCAGCAGCTAACGGAGTAGAGTCAAAGCAAAACACATCACAATAGAGATATGTCACCACCCCTCATGCGGGCCGTCCAAGAGAAGAAGCCCAGAGGAAGAGCACTCGGCCCGAAGGAAGAGCTCCCGCACCCATGGCCTCGAGTGGGCTTGTAAGCGTTGCGAGGCCCAGACAGCTGAGTGAGCTTGAGAGTATTTATGTTGAGAGCATGGCAAGAGAGGGGATCAACTTGTAATTGAAGAGAAGTCTTGTGAGAGAAGAGAGGAACCGGGTCCTCATTGGACGCTGGCGGTGAGGAACTCGTGTGTGTTTCCAGTAATATAGATTCATCGGAGTTGTGTGTGTTAACATATCTGGTTTCAGAGATCGCCGATCTTCGGTCACCGGTGTGCCTTGGAGCCGGATTCCGTCGTCCACAGCCACTACACCCGTCTCCAGCGTCGCCACGGGGTCATGGAGCCCAACACGAAGCTCATGTTGGACGAAATGCTTAAGAAGATCGAGGAGATGGACAAGCCTTCCTCCTACTGCTGGAGCCGTCTGGAGCAGCGGGTGACTGCGGAGGAGGTCACACGCCAGCAGCGCACCCTCGTCGTCCACACACGCTTGGCGACCCTGGACACGGCGCGTCGAGAGCGCGCCCTCGCCGTCGATACTCGCCTTGACTCCCTGGAGGCCTCGCGCGTGGAGCGGGACCCCTACGTCGACTCACGCCTGGCATATCTGGAGTCCATGGTGTATCTGGACAACGGACTGCACCCACTGTCAAACCGGGATGACGAGGAACTCAGCAACCTCAGTGAAACCAGCAGCAATCCACTGATCCGCCTCATCAAGAACCGCTCGCTCTACCTCAGCCACAGACTCAAGAGACGTTATCGAAGATGCGAGAGTTACACTCTTTCCAAATCCTCCAAGAGACGAGCAGCAAACAAGGAGTCAAATTAAACCTCTACGCAGTCTATCAGCGAGCGAACAACAGTGACTCCATCCACCAAGCTGTGAGCGTGGAATCCGGCGTCGGCGTAAGCGTTCCCCATCCACCAGGGAGCATCAGACGAAACCAAAGCTCTCTCGCGAAGACACGGACGATGAGGAGATGATCAACTGTTTCATCCTCCTGCGCGCACAACCCGCAGGCCGTCGAGTCCTGGGAGGCCATGCCTCACTCTACTGTCTGCAGTCCAAATCCTACCATGCAAAGCCAACCATTCCAAAGCTCCTTAGCTCCCAGCATGGACGACATGTCCTTAGCTCCCAGCATGGACGACATGTCCTTAGCTCCCAGCATGGACGACATGCCCATGAAGAAGGAACGGTAAGCTGATGAGGCGGAACAAACTCCATCCGTGGTTCAGCGCCAGACGAAGCGGTCAACCACGGACGAGTCCAACTGAACATGGTCTAGCATCATCCAAAGCCTCACGTACTCGTACAGAACAGGCACAGTTCATGCCCAAGCAATGTGGCGAACCCAGCGGCGCTGAAACAAAGCATCTTTTACCGACGTACCCAAGAAACGCCGGCCCACAACCCTGAACAGGTGTGGTGCAAAGGACTAAACCCGCCCGGCCGGCAACCAAGCGTCAGTCCCCTAGTCATCGGGAACGCGGGACGACACGGCGAACCTCGTTCCGCGGGGACGACGTCCCGAACGCTGGTCGGAACGCCGGGTCGAGCACGGAGCGCAGGCAGAACACGCCCCCCGCCGTCGCCCGCCTTGCCTGCGGAGCTCGACCGCGCCGCCGCAGGATCTGGACCGAGCCACCGCGGGAACTCGACCGCATCCCCTGCGTCAGGAACGGAAGGCCAAGCGGCGCCGTTCCCATCGGGCAAGATGAGGGAGGTGAAGAGCGTTCCCGCCGGTCAGTCCCCATTAATCAGCATCGAGTCTTGGTCCAGGAAGGCGGAAGGCCAAGCTGCTTGGGGGCTTTATTAGGTGAGTCCGTCCATCTGCTCTGCTCCTGCACTTCTCCCTCCTTCGGTCCTCCTCTTCTCTAATCTCTGAACTGCAATGGCGTTCGGATCGGGAAGCGCAGGCGGTCCGAGGATGATGAAGACATACACGCCGATGGTGAAGACATAGATGCCGGTGACGAACTAGAAGGGGCCATCGACGTTGAAGAGGAAGAACCACCCTGTCAGGTATTCAACTTTTACCATGCAATCTGCTTGTTCGATGAAATGCATGAGCCTGCCTGACTGTTGTTTTGCAAGTGGCTGTTACAGTTTTGCATGTATCTCTGATTGAATATTATCATCTAGAGTCTCTCTCACAGATGACCATGCTATCATGCTACATAGGCAAATTATATGGCAATTAATAAGTCATTGCACATCGTCTCGAATGAATGTTGAATTAGCTTCCTCCTGTAACTGATACTCGTATCGATTTATCTCGTTGGCTTGACTGGGGGAAATGATTGGGAACTAGCTTACTCTGTTGTTGATTGAGAAGGTGTAATGTATCTTGCCTGTTACCAGTCTGTCAGCCTATTTCTGTTCATCTTTGAACTAATAGCTTGTTTTCTCCTTACTGATTTGCCTGTACAAGTCTGATGCGGAATACTGCTGTAGGATAACCAATCAACCATATTAATCAGCATCACGGAAACTAATTTTTGATGTCGATAGCATTGACCATCAGCCATTGATGTTTCATAAACCAAGGTTGCATGTTTTTGATGAATAAAACTTATCGTTGAAGCTATCCCTTAGTTTGTTTCGTAACTGAGCTAGCATCTTGCAATAAGCAGATATGTAATTTCAGTCAAGTTCTGTTTCCAAAATTACAACTCCATAATTTCAGTCAAGTTAGAACTCTATAATGTGAATGTCAACAGTAACTCATAAGCCATTTGTGAATGTCACCATTAATTTGCCTTGCTACAGTAGAAATGCTGTGTCACTGTTCACTGATGATTTGCTTGAACCACTTTCACTCAGGCTCAAGCAGCTGGTAAGATAAATCCTCTCATGGCTGAAATTACTATGCTAGAAGGAGAGAAAGGAAAGAACGATGGTGGATCAAAGAACTGGAGATGCAACCATTGCAAAAAGGCATTCAAAAGTAGCTTAACCAGGGTTCGTGTTCATCTTCTTGGTGCTCTGCCGGGCAAGAAACCACAGATTCGACGTTGTCCTGTTCTTCTAAATGATGCGGCCAAGACCCGGGAATTGCGGGATAAGGTAGATAGTCTATTTCTATACATAATAGATAGTACATGTTAGATTCAGACTTCAGAGATGCATTTTTTTGTTGGTGTTAACAGGTTAAAGAAGCTGTATAATCTTCAAAATTAGTGCAATGAAAGGGATGTTGTTCAACAATTCATTAGCACAATCTTTTGGTGCAGCAGAAAGGGATGTTGTTGATTTGAAAGTATCGAAATTCATAGCAGGTTGGGACATCTCTTTCAATGTCTTAAGAAGCCCTTATTATTCCGAGATGGCTACAGCTATAAATAATGCTCGAAGGGATATAAGGTCCCGAAAGTGAGAAGGCCAGAACCACTCTCTTAGATGCACTCAAGAGGAATGTAGAAAATGATTTATCAACGGTGAGAGATACTTGGTAAGTTATCTTCTTGTATTCTTGTCATGCTATCTTGAATTCTTGATATTAGTCAATTACTACAGGCTGCCTTTTTATGTTGTCAATCTCTTGTATTTTTTTATAAAAATAGGTTAACACAAGGAGTCTCTGTTGTGTCTGATGGATGGACTAATATTAAAGGCCAGACACTATTGAATGTGCTTGCCTCAAATAGCAGAGGTTCATGCTTCTTATATGCAGAATATTACTCGAATTGAAAAAGCGGTGAAGCAATTGCTGATTTTTTCGAAAGCCATTGAAGAAATAGGACCCAAAAATGTTATTCAAGTGGTGACCGACAATGCATCAAAATGTAAAAGCTGCAGGCGGGAAATTCAGAAAGTAAGATCAATTGATTTCAATTGTCATTCAAGTTTTCAAATCCTTCTTTCTTACTTTCCCATATAACAAAGAGATTTGAAACATATCTTTTCAGGTTCATAAGCACATCTTATGGAGTCCATGTGTAGTGCACACCTTGAATCTCATATTCAAGGATTTTGCGACCAATTCCCATGGATGCTTGATACCTACAAAGGCGGGTAAAGCTATTGTCAATTTTTTTCGGAGACATTCTCATTGTCTAGCCATGTTCAGAAATAATTCTCGTTTGGACTTAATGTGGCCAAAACTTGATTTGCTAGCCATTACATTTTATTGCATAGGTTGTGTGAGGTGAGAGATGGGCTTTCCACCGCTGTGGTAACCAGGCAATGGAAAGATTGGGTCAAAAGCTGCAGTAGTGAACAACAGGAACAAGCAAAGGCTGTTGTTGATACAATCAGTAATGACAGCTTTTGGAATGAGGTTCACAACATCCTTGCCATCACAGAGCCTATATACTCAGTGTTGAGGTTCAGCAATGGAGAAGGTCCAAAATGGGAGAAATATATGAGAGAATGGACAACAAGAAGGGAATTTATGCACTGCCCTCTGTGAAACAAGATGCATACAACATGGATGCAATTGATTGGTGGGAAACTTATGGATCTGAAACAACAGATCTGGCATCAATCGCAATAAAGATTTTGTCTCAACCCATCAGTAGCTCATCAGCAGAAAGGATTTGGAGCACTTATGAATATGTCCACAGTGCAAAGAGGAACAAGCTGAATGCTAAGAATGCAGATAAGCTTGTCTATGTTCACTCCAATTTGCGCCTTCTGTCAAGAGTCACTGAGAGTTACAAAAAAGGGCCACATGCTAATTGGGACATAGATCCCAGTGATTCAACCATCTAAGGTAACGGCCTAGATTTATTAGATCTAATGACTAGCACTGCATTGCATTTATGTTACATCGGTCCTTGAACACAACTCAAACAAATGAATTGGGCGTCATTCATCTGTACCAATATTATCTTTTCTCGAGCTGTGATCTATGCAAGTACTATACTCAAATATATATGTAGGACTTCAGTCCTTTTGTTTGCCTTGTGTCAGTATCACACACAGCTGTTTTATTAGTTCTTCTAGTCACTGATCACATGCTTCTAGTCACTGGTCACAAAATTATAAGGTTTTTACAGTAACAGAGTATTTGTTGTCATTGAATCTTTGTGAGTCTGCAAAGACAAACGGTGTTTTTTAGATAATGGAATGTTCCAGCTTGAATTTCTTCGAAGAAGAGGCATCAGATTGACTGTCTTTTTTTAAGAGTCAAACAGTTGGGTTCCTTTTTTTTTTTTTTGACAAACTCAGTTGGGTTAAAAAATGCCATGTTTAGTGTATCTGCATATGTTCATCTCGTGAAATCACATCCCCTTTGGTGCACTAAGGTTCCAATACCTTTGTATGTTTATCTTATCTAGATTTAATTCTTTTGTGGATTCATTGAGGTTTTGAGTTAATGTGCTTAGTTGGAGTTGGGCTTTGGTACCAGACATTTCCTTGTACTAAAAGTTGCCACTTTAACAAAACAAATAAGGATTTCCAAATTTAATTGTAGTGCTAGAATCATGGATATTTTGGTATTTACATTTCTCTTTGGCTACGTCAGCTGGAATCAGGAGTTCATCAGGAGTTCAAGTCACTAAGGAGTGAGGAGTCCATTGGTGATCAGTCAATCATGGTCTTATGGATCTGCTATTTTTTCTGCCTTTGAGTGTCAGTCAGACAATTAAGTCAGTTATTGTCCATCGGTGATAAGTCTTCAGTCACGGTCTCATGGATATGCTATGTTTTTTTTCTACCTTTGAGCATCAGACAATTAAGCTTTTTGGTTAATTTTCATTTGAAGTATTATTTCAAACATTATCGATCTATATATACATGGTTCAAGGCCCTCGTTCCTTCCCTTCGTTCAGGAACATCGTCCCGAACTAACTTGGATCACGATCCATGTTAACTTGGGACGTGCTGAAGCTGTATACTCGTCGTTCCAAATAGTATTGAAAACCGGCATACCACAATCCTCCTTCCCGTTCCTCGACCCGGTCGACCGGGAACGCGGTGACTAGGGTCCGTCCCGCAGGCCGAAGCCCCGTCTCCCAACTCTACCTGGACTGAGGTGTCAAACATACCCTGTACCATGCGCTCGTTATGGTAAGGTAGCTTCGTCCATGGAGGAGCGCCGGGCATGCGGCGCTGCAACTCCCATCTCAGGTGCAAAGCAAAACCCAAGACCCTGATGTCTGGTAAGCCATGTCTGGTAAGACAAGACCCCCACAACATATTGGGGAACACACGATCAACCAAGCAATTCTGCACTTACCACCCGTCACTGATTCAGCGCCGCACCAGATGAATGCTCGGTGCTGCTTATCAATCTGCTAGATCGCCCAGGAGGAAAGATCTAAAAATTTTTAGATCTCGACGAGATATACAACTTTGTTATAAATTTCATTAGAATTTATGAATTTTAATGTACCGCACATATTTTTTTAGAGCGATCTGTAGAGATGGCTCTAAATCCAACCGCTTCTTGAAATCCATTTTTAGAGGTGGCTAGATCTAGAATAGTCTCCAAAGACTGAGGCATTTGTAGAGACGGCTAAAAGTATCAGCCCCTACAAATGCATGTGTAGAAGTGGCTCATTTCAGAAATCATTTTTAGAGGCAGTTGTAGATTTAGCTGCCTCTATTGAAAAAACGAAGCGTATCTACAAATGGTTTTTGTAGTAGACTATATCATAAAATATCATATGTGTAAATGCAATGCAAATATACTAATATTTTAAAAAAAAAAAAATAAGGGACAGATCTGTAAGGAATGGATCATTTAACTCACAGAGTGCATAGAAGA
Source organism: Hyparrhenia diplandra (assembly GCA_015847255.1). Classification (NCBI taxonomy): domain Eukaryota; kingdom Viridiplantae; phylum Streptophyta; class Magnoliopsida; order Poales; family Poaceae; genus Hyparrhenia; species Hyparrhenia diplandra. The sequence continues at coordinate 786,604 of JADLZK010007534.1, forward strand.
TTTTTTGTAGTATGAGATTGACAAGTTCCACTAAAGAGCCTTGATAAGCCAAAGTCTGCAATTTTTGGCAGCATATCCTTGTCAAGCAATATATTTGAAGGTTTGAGGTCAAGATGGAAAAAAATTTTCTCCATGAAGGTATTTCAAACCGTCGCAAATCCCCTTTATTATTTTGTACCGACTATGCCAACGAAGTCCGGACTGTTCACCTATAGAAGAAAACAAATGACACATGTTTACAAAATTATTCTATCAAATGTAACTAGCATTTTTAGAGATCAACACTAACTAGCGCACTGAACAAAATTATCTCGCACCGGAAAGATGCTTGTCAAGGCTTCCTTTAGGCAAAAACTCCAAGCATATTGCCCTATCTATCATCGTAGCAAACACTAGTCTGCCTTGGTGTTTGACACATCTATCTCGCTCTGTGTAGCTTTTCCCGAAGAGCTGGACAATGTTTCGATGGGAAATTCCAGTAAGGATTCGAAGTTCATTTTGAAACTGATCCTCGTCTAATCCTGGCATGTGGCGAAGTTTTTTCACAGCTACCTCCTGTCCATCTGGATGCACTCCCTGTTTCACATATTTGATTACAGACACTTCATTATTGATAGATGAAACTGAAAAGATAGAAGCAAAAATCGTTAACCATACCTTGTAAACCACCCCATATCCACCAAGACCAATTTTTCGCTCGGGCGCAAAATCATTTGTAATGTCTTCAATTTCTTTCCATGGGAAATCTGTTGGCATTTTCCTTGTATTCTGTCGTTCGTCATTCATAATTCATATACCTGTTACATTTAGTATCAATTTTTATTAACAAAAACTTAAAACAATGAGCAACTAATGAACAATCAATAGGCATCCTCCAGTACTAAAACGTATCGGTGATTTTTGGATTCCCACAATTCTACGTTATGAACTTTTTGCTGAATCTACTCATATAAACATTAGGTGTAAAAATATAATACTGATACACAGATATTATTCTCATTTTACTGTATTTAATAAAACGGGACATGATTCATTATCTTCCACCGCAAAGTGTCCAAACCCTTATGCTATTGTACTCTGGCATGTGGGATCAAACCTACAAACCCACCATGTCTGTTACACATCCAAGGACTTCAGGAAAGTATGATGGTAAATATGGAATCAACCTGGTAAATACACAAAATTGTTATAATATGGGAATGGCTGGGACAGGAATTGTTTCGAGCATCCTATGCCCAATTTGAAAGACAAAACAAAACAAAAGAAATTTCATTCACTCACCCAGAGGAACTTATGAAAGATGGGGGTTCAACATTTACACAATAGGAAACACACTGCTATCAAGGGGCTAATGCACACCCTAAAAATTGAAAAATCAGTTATTGTGACTAAAATTCTACCATATATCATTTGTGTACCTACCATGACACAATCCTATTCCCCAACAAAGACAATTACACACCAACCTTGAATTTCTTCAGCTTCGCCTCTGCGTGTCATCCAGGTCCCCGTTTTGATTCCTGCGCAGAGACGGAATGACATAGCCGAAAAGTACTACTAGCTCAACCAACGAAGTCGAGTCAATATAATAAAGGGCCGGGCGGAATGACTACTACGTTCATCAACGGTCTGCCCTCGCAACGCCGCAACGACTTCCATGAGATCAGCCTTCGGTGGGCCTGCTGGCTGTGTTGTCGAAGGCACGCACGTTCGTTACAGACTTGCAGGTATGTGGACATGTGGCAGGCAATTCATTTTGCACTTGCTACTTGCACTAAACCTAATTAGTGTTTAATATTAGTAGTCCCTAAAAAGGTTAAGCCTCATGAGTTTTATTGGGTTTCTGATTTGAGATCAGAGAGGTTTATTTACTTTTAATATCTTATTATAGAGTTAGAAAATACGATTCCAGTCATAAGAAGCGCAAGAAGCAAAGACTTGTGTGTACTAAATCCAATTGCACTTTGATTATTTGTATTTGTATTTTCTAGAATATAGGCCTCATTTCACATTTTGTCCTAGGGCCTAAAATTCTCGGATACTGGCTCCTATCTTCTTTGGATTGACAATTAACCATCAAAACATTTTAAACATTTGAAATACATATGAAAAAAAATGTATGCTGCAATAAGAAGTGTTCGTGTAGCCTGGTAGTAAAGCAATAATTGTCTTTTACTGCTTATTATCAAAGCCGGCATTTTAAGTAGAATTTCAGAAGAAATCCCCAACTCTAAAATGTTATTTTTAGATAAGGGAACAAAGTTCCAGCCTCTACCATTCGAAAATGGTACACAGCCGAGTAGCACATTACAAAGGAAACCATTAGGCAACTACAACGCCAAAGGCAAACACACCCAAATGGAAACAATATAAAGTTCAGCTCAAACAGTGAAGCTGAAACAAAAAGGAGAGCTCTAAAAGCCAATGCGGTTTGTGAAATTCCAACCGAACTTATTAAAAAGTAACATGATCAAAGTCTCCCATCTTCTACATCCTTCTTTTCAAGAGCGGGTGATCCTCTTCCTTTTTGCAGAGGACCACCGACGAATCCAAGACGCCGCCCTTTATAAATCTCACCTGCATGAAGGTATTAGTTTTAGCTTTATTGAACACTATATCATTCAGATTCAACCATATTGCCCAACATAATGCGGTAGCTCCTAACAAAATTTGTTTTCGAAGCTATATGGAAGCTAATGTCATCTTGGTCACTATGGAATTCAGTGGTGCCAATTTGCTACACGATTTGGACAGCAGATTATATTGGTTGACAGCAGAGGTAGGAGAGCAACAAAATAGTCCATGAGCATGGTTATCAAGGAAGAATATTGCAAAAATACAGATCTGGAACGGGAATTTCATCTAAAACATAGGTAGGACTAATTTTCACACTATGCAAAATGAAATTATCAAACCTTGACTGAGATTTTGTAAACATATTAGTGAACGACTGGTATTAAGAAATATGGAGTAGTATATGCTTAGAAGGGGGCCAAAAAAACATGACTTCAGCCTTCGATTCGACTTAAGACTGCTGTTCTGGGGTGTGCTGGCTTCAGAGACCGAAGGAAAAATCTAGCGGAGTATCCTTACGCACGTGCAAAGAGGAACGCTATCATCTCCGTCAGGAGCATGTTTTCCTCGATGATCCGCTGCCGCTCTGTCTCCAGAGTCGTCACCTGTGTCATCATCAAATCAAGGAAACAATCCGTTAGACTCTTGGCCTCGATCTTGGCTACTCGTCAAACACAACACCCCTACCACCAATTAAGCAAGAATGGATGGATATATGTGTGTATATATATACCTCTGGTTCTTTCTTTAGAGGCAGGAAGTTCTCCTCGACGAGCACCTTAGGCCTGGCCAAGGCGACGGCCACCTTGTTTGAATGCCAGAGTTGAACCTGTCATGAGTGTTTTGTAAACTTGATGTTAATCAGAGTGAGGCTCTGCAAGAAAAGCAGACTGCAAAGCGCGCAATCCAACAAAACCAAAAGAAATGAACAACAAAACACTAATGCGCAACGAACAAGACAGGCAAAAAACGACATACATATAAAACAGAAAAAGAAACACAGCCTTTCTACGATCCATGGCCAATAAATCACATCACAGGTTCATAATAAGCGGCGTGGGTTCACCAGATCGTAGCTGCAGCCATTTTTCACACAAGCATGGGATGGATCCAAGAAGCTAGCTAGGGTAGGGAGGAAAAGGAAGGTGGACTATGAAAAATAAAATCATGTAGTATCTACCTCAATTCTGGGCTGTATTAGCGTAGCAATACCATCGAATTAAGCAGTCGCACAATGACGCCCAAGGACAAAGTAAACAGAACAATAGTATATTACAAATAAAATTCACTATAGAAAAATGATGTGATCTCGACCCATTTGTTTTGTGTTGTCTGAGGGACATATTATCATGGAAGAATGTATTCCCCAAGACGAGCAGTAAATATACAGAGCATACCTTGGATGCTAGCTGGCTTGCACACTCATAAAGGCTTGTTATCTTCACCACTTTTCTCTCGTCATGAACCACTTGTGCATTGGCAAACATCAAGTCAATGCCAAATAGGTCCAAGTTGGCTATGGCACTCTGGATGTGAATTGTGTCCAGGTTTGGGGGTGGCTTCTCTTGCTTTTGCATCGTCAGAACGTAAGTCTGAGTGGATCTTGCAGGCACAATGCCATTGAGCGAACCGACGAAGACATTTGGGGTATTTGGTGGCTGAATCCTGTAGGCAATACCATGATCTGCTTTGTTGGTTAGGTGCACTGGGCATGGAATGAGCTTATCTGGCTCGAAGGGGAAGCAGAGATGTGAAGGTTCAACAACAAATAACTGCCGGTACAATTTATCAATAGTTTCTTCTGTGTCATTCAACATTATGATGATATCCTCTATACAGGGCCTTTTGCGGTTGTCGGATTCCACACACTTCAATGCGATCTCAGTGCAAGTCTTTACTTGGTTGCAATACGCATCCAAATATGATACATCCTTCCATCCTGTCAGTACTAGCATTTCTCTCCAGTTTCCTTGAACCTGCAACTGAAGTGAATCAGGAAATGCCTTACCCGACCGACTAGAAAAACGTGAGGAACCAAAACCACAAGAAAATGGCTATTGTCGTCCTCATATTGGGACATGACTTCGTACCTGATCAATGAAGTCTTGGGAATCGAGCATATCAGAATATGTGGAGTAGCCATCAGGTCCTGCCAATACTTTTATCATTATGACACCCAAACTAAATACATCAAACTTGTTTGTGATTTTCCCCCTATCCATAAACTCGGTGGCGCGTATCCACTGAAATATATTTGAAGCATCACATTGTAAGCAAAAGTGATGAAACCCCAATTAGTTTATTCCATATAAAAGACGGCCCAAGGTAACCTCCTTTCTAATATACAATAAGGAAAAAAAAAATAAAAGGGTACATTGAATAAGGCAAAAGGCAACTATTTCTAATATTTATGGAAAATAACCCGATCAACTCTATTAATTTATCACCACTACAGGACTGATTTTTTCGTGACACCCCAAAAAACTTAACCGAGGCAGTCACATTTCTCCGCCTTGTAAATTCAATTAACGGAGATAGACACCTTAAGATGAACGCCTCAGTTAATAGCCTATTTTTCAAGGCGGTCACACCTTAACGCTTGCCTCGCTTAATCTATTTTCAAAGACGGGCAACTTTAAAAGCTTGTCACGAAAAAGTCAAAGGCCCAATAGGTTCCCATGAGTCCGGATAACTGTCATCGGGTATAATACATAGAGTTAGGGATTTTCAGCCCTTCCACTCAGACTAGCTTCATCTCCCACCTCCCATTTGTTAGACGGGCGAGCGGCGGCGTGCCCCACCTCCCTCCTCCTCCTCCCCTCTCACCAGCATCCCTACGCGAGGCAACCCTAGTGGTGCCCTCTCTCCCCTCCCTCCATCTCACTGGCTTCCCTGCACAAGGGACCCTTTCTCCATGCGAGGGTGGCGCGGCTCGGTGGCAGTACAGTGTGAGGAGCGCGAGGCCCCTCATCCGACACGGTGGTGGTCTGCGCTTTTTCGCGGCGGCTGCACGGGTTTGTTCGCCTAGAAAAATTGGTTTTCATAAATGAGATTGACGAGTTTGTGAGTGCCTATTTTATAGTCTCACAGGATACAAAACATGACTTGGACCAAGGCGCCGCAAATATCCGAGAGATAGTCAAATTTAAGATGCTCAAGAAATCAATAAAACTCCAAGCATGAAGATTGGGACTGAGCCCGAAGCAAAGATCATGAAGAAAACTAAGTTTCAAGCACCGGACGCCGACTAGGCGTGTCCGACGTGTGCTAAAGTTGGAAAAACAGCAAAGTGTGAAGAATGCATGCGCCGGACGCCGGAGGTCATCGAAGCGCGTCGACGCGTGGAACGCCCGGACCGTCCGATGGCGCGTTTGAAGATTGGCTGAAATTGAGTATGCGCCGGACGCCGGCTTCAGCGCGTCCGACGCTTGGACTGTACGCTGCGTCGACGGTCCCCTTGGTTTGTAGGTGCTTCGGACTGCGTCCGATGCTATTGTTGAGCGTCCGGCGCGCATGACGACCGGGCGCGGCGTCGGCGTGTGCTAGGATGTGTGCGGCAACGGTCGAATTCAAACGGCTAGTGACATGTGGCGCATGGAAGAGCGTCGGACGCCACTGTGCAATGTTCGACGGTGAGTGGCTGGGCGTCCGGTGCTCACGTTTTTTTGCCCAGTGAGGGGGCAACAACTATATTCTCATTTAGGCCTAAATATACTTCGTCCAACATGCCAAATGAGAGGTGTGGGAGTATGAGATCCTACCTAGAGTGTTGAGACACCATTTTAGAGCTCCCCACATGCATAGTGCTTCAAGAAACATTCGGTGATTAGCATAGGTGCTTTGCGAAGTTCTTAGGTTAGTTAGACCACTACTATTTGCGCTTGCTCTAGGCTTAGGCTTAGTGTTATTTAGTGAGATTTCTATATCTTCAAGAGTTGTACATCGGAGGGGCTCAAAGTCTTGCGAGACCACACCAACCGCGATTGTGATGTGGCCGCCACTGTGGGTAGCAAGGCCCGCGGCAATTGCCGGAAGCTTGATAGTGAAGACGGCGGGGAGCATCCGAGAGAGGCTTGCATGAGGGCACATCGGAGACCCACTTGCACGTGAGGAAGGCCCGAGGCTATCCACGGTTACCCGACCGGGAGCTTGGCCCTTGCGAGGGGCTCCAATGAGGATTAGGGGAAGCTTGCGCACTTCTCGATACCTCGGTAATAATACCGGAGTCGTCAACGGAGTTTGCATCTCTACCACCTATACCTTCCGCATTACTATTTGCATTACCTTTGTGCGTGGTTTACCTTTCCTACCTTAGTTGATAGGTTTGGAACTTAGGATGCAAAACTCATTTGTGTAGTAGTGATAGTAACACACCTAGCAAAACCATAGTTGCTTATATAGATAGTTTACTTTTCTTGCAATAGGTTTTAACTAGGTGAAGTTAGAGTCCATAGATAGAAGTAGAATTTTAAGTCACCTAATTCAAACCCCCCTCCTTAGGGCGCCACGATTCCCTTCAACTACTACACAAAAGTGTTTGTAGTAGTATATATATTATAAATATCACATGTGTTAGCGCAATGCAAACATAAGCTAATATCTTTAAAAAAAAAAAAAAAGGTGTCAAATCTATAAGGAATGAAGCATTAAACTCACAGAGTGCATAGAAGGTTTTTGTAGTATGAGATTGACGAAGTTCCACTAAAGAGCCTTGATAGGCCAAAGTCTGCAATTTTTGGTACCATATCCTTGTCAAGCAATATATTTGAAGGTTTGATGTCAAGATGGAAAATTCTTTCTCCATGAAGGTATTTCAAACCGTCACAAATTCCTTTTATTATTTTGTAGCGACTATGCCAATGAAGTCCAGACTGTTCATCTGTACAAGAAAACAAATGATAGATGTTTTACAGAATTATTCGATCAAATGTAACTAGCATGTTTTGGAGATCAACACTAACTAGCATACTACACAAAAATACCTCATACCAGAAAGATGCTTCTCAAGGCTTCCTTTAGGCAAAAACTCCAAGCATATTGCCCTGTCTATCATTGTAGCAAACACTAGTCTGCCTTGGTGTTCGACACATCTATCTCGCTCTATGTAGCTTTTCCCAACGAGCTTGACAATGTTTGGATGGATAATTCCAGTAAGGATTCGAAGTTCATTTTGAAACTGATCCTCGTCTAATCCTGGCATGTGGTGAAGTTTTTTTCACAGCTACCTCTTGTCCATTTGGATGCACTCCCTGTTTCACATATTTGATTACAGGCATTTCATTATTGATAGATGAAATTGAAAAGATAGAAGCATAAATCATTAGCCATACCTTGTAAACTACCCCATATCCACCACTACCAATTTTTTGCTCCACCGCAAAACCATCTGTAATGTCTTCTATTAGTTTCCATGGGAAATCTGTTGGTACCTCCCTTGTGTAGTGCCGTTTGTTGTCCATAGTTCATATATCTGTTATATTTTGTATCACTTTAAAGAAGCTGGCTTAAGACAACGAGCCACTAATGCACAATTAAATATACATCCTCCAGAACTAGAAAACGGTGGATTTTGGATTCACACAGTCCTATATTTTGAACTTTTGCTGAATCTACCCATATAAACGTTAGGTGTAAAAAAATATAGCACTGACAGTCACATATTATTCTCATTTTAGCATATAATAAAACATGGTCACAATTCATTATTTTCTAGTGCAAATCCTTATGCAGCATCTATTGTGCTTTAGCATGTGGGATAAGACCAAGAAACCCACCATGTCAGTTACACACCCTGAGATTTCAGAATAGTACAGTTCTAAATATGTAATGAATATGTAGCAACTACACTATTTAACATGACTCCTTATAAAAAAAGTGAACATTTCTAAACCAGAGTATATATAGTATCACAAAAAGGTTTTACTGGTTTGTCAGCTTGCTGTTTGCTACCACACCAATCAAGAATCAACCTCCTTTGCACCGATGACTGATGGAAATATATTGATATGTGATGTGAATGTGATGAGCCCGAAAGTCGCCAGGTTAGATTTGGTAGAGTTAACACAGAACTACAGTGATCCAGCTGGCGCAAATAAACTTCCGTAAAACCATTCAGAATCAATCAAACAGCAGAGTCGGTCACTAACCTGAAGCAAATCTTGCAGATGGCCACTCTCATTGGAGGAGGGATGGCGAGAGGAGAGGAAAGGAGAGGGGACTGCAACAAAATATTCCATGATGCTATAGATTATAGTTCATGTTATCTTGGACACTATAGAATCCAGTGATGCTAGTTTTCAATACAATTTTGACATTGGATCAGTAGAAAGCAGAGGTTGGGACAGCAACAAAATATTCCATGAGCATGGTTATCAAGGAAGACTTTGCATAAACACAGATCCGGAACAGGAATTTCATCTGGAACAAGGTCTAGTTTCACACTATGAAAAGGATATCGTTAAACCTTGACTGATACATAGTAAGAGAAGACATGACTTCAGAGTACTTCTTCAATTAAACTGAAATTGAAGACTGCTGTTCCTGTTTGTGCTGGCTTGGGAGATGTAATCAATTCAGTCAAGGAATAGAAAGGGTTTATCCCTCTATTCGAACTCTACAACTCACAAGCGCCCGCACCCACACCGCAACGCCGACACTGCATGCCGCACGCCACCACCCACGGCCAACCCTAGCCGCCGCACCGCTGTCGGTCACCCCGCCGTGACCCTCACAAAGGGACGCGAGGGACAGCCAGGGCCACGCCCTGCCCTGGTCACGCGCAAGAGGTGGCTAAGCCCAGCTCGGGCCCTCAGTTGGGCCTCTCTGGGTCCATTTGGTCCGATGAGTGCGGTCCAGATCGGACGTGTGACATACCCAGAGAAACTTTAGAAGTATACAATTCAATATTCACACAAAATCAAACACTGCTGTCATCTTAGAATTTCCAATGAACCAACCAAAAATTTTAAACATTTAAAATACAAAAGATCCATGATGCAATGAGAAGAGTTCATGTAGCGTGGTAGTAATATAATGCAATTGTCTTCTACAGCATATTAAGGCCAGCATTTCAAGTACAAATTGAGAACAGATTGTAAGGGTAGTTCCTAATTTCCTATACCTTATAGTTCATGTCATCTTGGACACTGAAGAATTCAGTGATGCTAATTTCCAATATGATTTGGACAGCGGTTCAGTAGAGAGCAGAGGTCGGACAGCAACAAAATATTCGATGAGCATGGTTATCAAGGAAGACTTTGCATAAACAGTGATCTGGAACAGGAATTTCATCTTGAACATATAGGAAGGGCTAGTTTTACACTATGAAAGGGAATTCGTTAAACCTTGACTGATACGTAGTAAGAAAAGACAGGACATCAGAATACTTCTTCAATTAGACTGAAATTGAAGACTGCTGTTTCTGGTGGGGCTTTCTGGCTTTAATTTGCGAGGCCAAAAAAAAGCAGAGCACCAACGAACGTGCACGAACTATTTAACATTACTCCTTGTCTAAAGAAGAAAACATGTCTAAACGAGAGAATTTATAGTACCCCATCACAAAAAGGTTTTACTGGTTTGTCACCTTGCTGTTTGTAACCACAGCAATCAAGATTCAACCTACTGATGTCCGATGGAAATGTATTGATATGTGATGAGCCCAAAAGTCACCAGGTTAGATTTGGTAGTGTTAACACACAGAACTACGGTGATCTGGCCAGCTGGCGCAAATAACTTCCTTAAAACCTTTCAGAATCAAGCAGTAGAGTCAGTGACTAACCTGAAGCAATCTTGCAGATGGCAACTCTTGTTGGAGGAGGGATGGCGAGAGGAGAGGAAAGGAGAGGACAGAGGAACAAATGAGGTATAGTAGTAGATGATGATGCTTATCAAGATTGATGCGGACGAAAGTATGTTTTTGTAGTGTGGAGAAAGCTAGCGCCGGCCACTGATGGAGGAAAGTTATTTCTCTGTCGCCGCTAGTGCGGTTCGCTGATGAGACCACGCGGATCATCAGTGGAACGCTGATGAGGACTAAACCAAATCCACTTTCCTGGTGATTAATTAGTCAAAAGCTGACGATTAAATTATGGAACCCTACTTTTTTTTTTCGAATTGGAAACAAACAATTATGCATGCTTTCTGTGTTGGTTCTGGACAGTTTCGGACCGTGACTGCATTGGACAGTTTCCAACCATGTACTGATCCCACGGTAACTTGCATCCATACTCTACAGCTCTTTCATCTACTACTACTGCTATTGATGTTCCGCTGACAGACGGACACCACAAAGAGGCTGTGTTATCTACTAGATGACCAAGATGTATGAGTCATGGATGTCGACCAAGTGCAGCTGCGGGGGTGGGAGGAGGCCGGCTCAGAGCCCCTACTGGCCAAGCGGGCGACCTTCAGGCCCCAGCAGATGGTTGGTGCAGATGCAGAGTTCGTGCAGGTGGCTGGCACGGGTGCAACCACAGGTTTTGGTTCCTCTCAAACACCGTACAAAGCTCAACTGAAAAAAAAACAAAGATATGCAATTTTAGTTAGCTATGGCCATCACATTTGTCCATGTCTCTAAGAATTACTTGCCCGCGCAGGGCATGTTTTGATGAACTAGCACAAATCAGATGGTGCATAGCACCTAGCATAAGAGATCGTGTACTGTAATGGAGAAAGATCGGTTCCTACAACTGGTCGACACTTTAGAGCCACATCGATAGATAGACTAGACATGGAATTGACTGTTGACATGACCCAATAATACGAGACTATGAGAGTGAGAGATGACAGATAGACTACAAAATATCAGGAAAGGAATCAGGGAAAACAAGCTCGAAATGAAAATAACATGATGAATTACAATGTCAATGGACAGATCCATTGTATACACCACAGATGCATATAACGTTTGCAGTACTGAGTAAACAAAAGTCGAGTCAATTTAGCATTTTAGCTATACAAATGTTGACTCCTTAATTCTCTCCGCGTAAATTTTGACATCGAAGAAGCAACAATTATCTTTACACTGCCATGGACACGGATGTTCCAGTTCAAATGCCTCAGTGTAGAAAATAGAAGAGGGATGGTATAAATGAACAGCACCAGTCATTTAGTCCTGGTCCTGCTGGTTCCAGAATCAGCAGATAGCAGACAGATCGTCACTATGGTACCTCCAGCTTCAATGTAGGTGTCTTAGGATGCTGGCTAAGTTGATCCTCTATATACAACTTAAGTCTTTCGTCAAGGGAGCCAAAATACCGCACCTCCTTGAGATTTCCTTTAGAGAGACTCATTAGGTTAGCAAACCTCACTGCCGACCCAGTACAGCATTTAGCTATCAGCAGCTCAAGATTTTGCATTGCTAATGATCCAAAGGATACATTTAACTCTGAGTTGCAAGCAATCTCAAGTATCTTGAGGTTCAAATAACTGCTCTGCTCTAGTCCATGCACCATGACAAAAAAGTCCAGCTTATTACCATCTTCATCTTTAAGAGGCTTGACATACAAACGTAGAATACGTAGTTCATTTATTTCCCCAAGAACCTTAATTACTTCAACTTCTTCTGACATAGTTATCTCCAGTTCCAACTTTGTTAGTTTGCGAAGATATCTGATCCATGCTGGCACTTCTTTTACAAGACCATATAGCTTAAGACTCTGGAGGTTTTCTGGAGGCCGCACCTCATTCGAATAAGGATTGTTATCGCCCATGCTGAGCCACACTGACAAGGATTCCAAATGAACGTGGTATGAGATGGCAGAACAGAACTCATTGCTGTTTTTCTTGTTGACACCTGTCACTTCAAGCTTGTGCAATTGGGTGAGCTTCTTGAGCTCTTTCAGGATGGCCTTGCCCCCTGAAAAACCAACGTTGACAGCACCAAGAGTGTGCAAGGCTGTAAGTTTCCCAATCCCAGCAGGCACCTCCACACCAAATGGTACTGATGGTTCCTTAGCTGTGCCAGAACGGATGTACTGCAGCTTGGTAAGCTTGGTGATCGATGCTGGCAAAGTGACTATGGAGGTGTCCCTGACATCCAGAGTTTCAAGCTGCCTCAGAGCAGCGAATGAACTAGGCAGATAGCATATCTGTCTTATTCCTCTAAGAGAGAGGAACTTGAGCCGAGGAAGCACCTTCAACATCTGCCCAAGGTATTTATATGTCACACCAGTTGCATTCTCGAGATCAAGGACACGGAGCACCCTCATAGTTTCATTGACGAAGAAGGGCTTCCACTCTCCAAACACAGTGAGGGAGCGCAGCCTTGAGAACTCAATACTACTGAACACGATCTTGTCTCTGTCCCAGCTTTCCTTTATGACCAGGTGCCGTCCTGTGCGCTGACTGGTCAATGTGCACCTGCCCTCCAGTTCGAAGACAAGTTCCTCATCCTTTCTCCTTGATATGATGTACTCACGGAAGAAGCCGTTGACCTTGCACCAGACCATTCTTGTATCTGCATTGGTGACAGAATGTGGTGCCTGCTGGATGATACTGAGATCAACGAGCATCGAGAAGAATTTCTCCCCATTCTCTTCAGCTGACTGGCTGGATGTGCCCCTTGAGTAACCCTCTGCAATCCACCGCCTCACTAGACGCCTTCGGCGAATGCTTTGGCCTTGAGGAAAAATGGATAGGTAGAGGATACATGGCTTGAGGTAATACGGGCAAGTATGTAAGTAGGAATGCATCCAACCAAATAGTCCACGCAAGTTATCAAATTCTGGTTTAGTCTCCATATCATGCATAAATCTGTCACTCAGATTGACTGCGCTGTTCATCCAGCTTACTGTCATGGGTGCCAAAAAGTGGGCTACAGCAACTATTAGTTTCGGAAGTCCCCCACACTTTGAAATAAGTCTTCCCAGCTCTGGGTCTTCACAGTCCCTTAAAGCAGACGATTCTGGAAATATGTCTACCTATATTTTTGAAAAGGAGTTACATTAGTAGTATTAATTGTACTTTCAATCACCTTAGATTTAGTTTTAGATTGTGCAGTAGCTAGAAAATATATAAATAATCCATGCATTGAAAAACGGAAACAATTACATGTGCATGAGGGTATGTTTGTTTTAACTTAAAATCTGTGGATTTCAGCTTTTGTTTGTTATAATCTGTGTACGTTGTTATTTTTTAAAAAAATGAAATGTCACGACAGATCTATGTAGACTGTATGATTGATAGTACGTACTCTATTGTATGTTTATAAAATCAATACTATTACAGATATAGCTTTCCATGAGTAAAAATTCTATATATGTAAGTGGTTCTGGAATTTCTGAGATTTTCATGATAGCATTTGGATAATGAGTTCTTTTTAGTATTCTAAAGTACATTTTGTGAAGACTTGGATAAGATGATTATGCGTCCTTCAGAAGTTGGAATTGAGCATTATATAGAAAAAAACTAAGGCTTTGTATAAAACTACTATGATCGAAATAGTTCAGTCTCATACAGTTCAGGGAGCTGGGGGACATCAAGACGTAAGTATCTGTTAAAATTAGATTTAATGAGACAGAGAATAGGCAAGTATCTTGCGAGGGAGAAGGCACACCTCCTTTTTTGAAGAGATCACGTGCTTCATCGTCTTCTAGACTTTTGACATTGTACATGGCCTCTTCTCGATTTGCGCAACAATGTGTGGCTATGCTTGCTTCTGTTGTAATCACAACAATAATGCTTCTAGGATGATTAGATACCAAGGAGTGTCGTATTAGGTCCCATTCTTCTGTGGATTGCAAACAATCTATGACGACAAGGCAGCGATGATTCTTCAGAAGCTCACGACACTCTTGAATGGGATTGCTGATTCCATTTTGCTGAGGAGAATCTGACTTAAGTTCTGAAAGTAAGCTCCAAGCGAAGTTTGCTAAATTGAATGGATGAGATAAATCCACCCAACCGTACATGGTAAACATTCCGTTCTCTCTGTTGTCACGCATTATGCTGTAGTATGAGTTCCTGACAAGAGCTGATTTCCCAACACCAGCTATCCCCCACACAGATACCACTGCAAAACCATTGACGCGCGTGGCTATGTAGCCACGAAGATCATCCATCTGTGACTTGCGTATACCAACTAGGGGGAATCGATCCATCCACATATCAGCATTGTTTTTGAGGTAGGAATGCTGGTATACAAGGTGTAGCCACCCTTATATCTGACTTCATTCGTTGATGATGATGCCTCATTGTGGTTGGGGATCAACATAGTGGGTTGCTTATTTTTATCTCGGTTGTTGCCTTCTGAACCCTGCACATACACAGAAATTAAGAAAAATGCGTCATTACTGGTTGTTCATCAGATTGCCTTTAACTTATATTTTTTGTAACAATGCCATTTTATTTTTGGAACAAGTGACAAATAGCGTAGTGGTAGACCGTGAAAAAGCTAAAAGTGAAGCTATAGCAGAGCTATAGGAGGCTACTTAAAACCATGGGTAAAGATGAGCTCGACAGGCATGCCTGCATGGGTGAAGAAATTATGCAAAGCACGGGCAACCTAACGAGAAACCAGACCTTGGGCAAGGCAGCCAATCGAAGGGGCAGCAGGGGCCTGCATCTGAAGCAAGGGCAGCAGCTTGTTGAGAAAGAGTCGTGAGGTTGGAAAGAATCAGTTTTCTTTTTTTTTTTTTTTTTTTTTTGAAGAGACGCACAGTAAGGGCACTCTATGGGAGCGCGCTGATCTTGCCTCGCTCAGCAACAACTCAGAAAAGAAATGAAGCATTCGGTTGGATAGCTAGCTTCTCTTGTCCCGTCATGTCCAGCTTTTCCTTGTTGGAGGAAATGAGCTAAATCGGCTCGCCCCTACTGGCAAGACACGCTTTGCACAGTGAGGTTAGGAGAGGCATGGCAGCAACGGGCACCCAAATTTTAACTCGAGTTGATTCAGAGCACACCTTGATTGGACCACTCCTATCCCATTGAAAAAAGGGCGCTACATTTTTCATTTTCATGGACTTTTTATTTGCAACATCTGGTCAGCCTATGATTTCACGCCATACCCCCATCTGGCCACCAGTTATTGCAGGCCATGGTCACCCCCTACTCCTTTTGGCAAGCGATAATCAAACTGTTGCACCATCAACCGAGTGTAAATTGCTTTTTGTGGCACTACACGAATTCTAATAAAAAAGTTGTCAACTACAAAATTTCATAACTTTCCGAGATCTACAATTTTCATTTAGGAAGTTTCTCCATCCAAGGTCGTTTACAAAATTTAAGATATTCAAAGTTTTCCCCGATGCCGAAGAGCCCCCACCCGCCGTAGCATGGCGACCCGCCACCGCCGCCACGCCCGGGGGATTTTGCGCCACTGCTCACCCGCTCCTCCCCCCCTCCTCCTCCGCCCTCCAGCCCCTATAGACGACACCTCTCGCCCGCCGACTGGGCGTAGGACCCGAACACCTTAGGCGCCCGGGCCGTCGGGCGTCGGGCTCTCGCTTCTATCCTCATCGCTGTCGTAGCGGCCACCCCGACGCTTGTTGTATGCACGGGGGCGGTGGTCCCGATGTCTGTCGTCGGCGCGATCTTCCCGAAGTCACACGTCGGGCTGTCTCCTCTTGGCCTCGGCTTGGCCTTGGGCCGTGAGTGTGTCCCTTGCCTCGCGATGATCGCCGACACGCGATCATATATGCGGATTCGAGGGGATCCTCGTTCACGTGGCTCGAACTGAAGACGCCGCCTCGCATCGCCGGGCGGGTCCCATGGGTGGTCCTGTTCGTGCCATAGACGCTGAGCTCTACGTCTGCTGGACCGCGGCATGCTCCATGAGCGTCTAGAGTTGCCTATGAACCCTTTGATCCTCGAGCCACGGGCTCCCGCAGCCGCGGAGGAGAAACATCGCCCCGCAACAAGGTTACGTGGAGGCCCGCCCAAAGGCGGTGGTCCTACCGGCGCACCCTCGCCGTTGAGGATGCTGGTGGACCTCGCAGATCATGAGCCCTCACCGCCCTCTCCGGCCGTGGTGTGAAGCACTTCGATCTCGTCTTTGGCTCGTCGAGCTCCCCGCAACGCGCGTGGATACGTAGAGGGGCGGCGTCGGGGAGATGGCGCGTTTGTCGTGCCGCATCAAGTCGGCGCCGCTAGGGTCTAATAGGAAGTTGCTCCTCCCTTTGGGCGCTGTCTTGTTCATCGTTGGAGACGTCCTCGGCGTGGCCGCCGGGGTTGTGCACATGAAACATTCGGGGAAGGATCAGCGGGTCGCCGGGTTCAAACTTCCAGGGCCGACACGGCGCCGGTAGTTGTTCCCTTGAGCTCGGTGCTCGGGGGATGTCTAGCAACTGAACAACCCGCCCCATCGGCTGGTGAGGCTGGTTTTGGCGCCGGGTACATTGCAAGCATAGCTAACCGCGAACTCCCTCCATGACGCCGCTCTTCCTCGAGAGTTGCACCACGATGTTGGAGATTGAGAAAGTCACATCATGGAAGTGCTCCTGAGACGGCTCAGGCCCCAAGAGCCTCGGCAGCCGGGCCAAGAGGATGGTGAAGATATGCTCTACGGCGTTGCATACGAGGCTCGGTGGCTCGGGAGTCGGAACCCGATCCAAGCAAACCGACCCGTGGGCAGTCTTGGCTTGTGATAGCCGAGAGAAGGTGGCCCCGACAAGGGGCTCCTCCAGGATGGTGAAGATGAAGCCTAGCGCTCTAAAGCGTACAGATGCTCTGGGCGCTAGCAGCGTGGTAGATGGAGCAATTGAAGTGGGCCTAGCTCGATGATGACACAAGATGTATAATGGTTCGGGCAAGTGATGCCCTAGTCTACCCGGATGTGAAGTGTATCTGAGCTCAAATGCTCGTAGTAGGGGTTACAAGTTGGTTGAGACAGGGAAGCTGGTCCCAAATATCGTTGCGTGAGTGTGGGTGTTGATTGAGGCAAGTGCCAATATCGGGAGTCTGTGTGTTCGGCTCTCCCCTTCCCAGTGGCCCTCGGGTCCCTTTTATAGTTTGAAGGGAGCATAGTAGTTCGGGCTATGCTGGGAAGGGTGAGAAAGAAATAAAAGAAGGGTGTAAAGTAGACGACTGTGTGTTTATAGAGGGGGCATGCCCAAGTCTATGTAGCTACCGGCCTTGTTACTTGTTGGTCGCGGTGTCCCTCCGCTTGACTTGAGGTGTCGAGGGGGAGTCGATTCCTTTCGACAAGGGCGATGTGTGAATCTCATTGGTAGGCAAGGTGGAGCGAAGTTGTTGAGAGGTCGAGCGAGTCGGAGCGAGCTGTCCGAAGTTCTTTCGCCCATACCAGAGCGATTGTACAGTGGATTCCTAGGGATGGGCTACGCACTGTGCTGGTTTGTCAGGGTAGGGAGGCGTCCTTTTGAAATAACCTTGACCGTGTTTGACTATCGTCCTTGCTGACGTCGTTTGTACTTTTGTTGACCGGAGTGGTGAATAGTTGATCCACAATGCGTCCGACGGGTTGGAACCATCACATCGCGTGACCTACCCGATGGTATGGGCGACAGAGGCCACAAAGTGACGGCTTTCGTTACGTTAGATGACACGATTTGCTTAGTCAGGGGATGGCTGTAGTGCTTCGACTGACTGCGCCTAGTTGGGAGTGGTTGAGCACTGTACGTTTGACCTGGTCTCCACTTTCTTTCTTCGAAAGGAGACTGAGGTGGTCGGGTGAACAGTAGGCCGGCCCCATGAGTTAATGAGCTTCGTGCAGGATGAGACCAGTTCGTGATGACCTAGAGGTCATGCGAATCACAGAGAGGTGGTGGAAGCCAGGAGGTCGACTGAGACGCGAGTAGGTCGCGCGACCTAAGAGGTCGGGGATCCATCTTGGGGGAGGTCGTAGGGTCTCGGAGGTCGCGGCGAGATGAATTAAGGTCATGGGGACCCATAGGTTGCACGAGACGAGGAGAAGTTGGCCGGGACCCCGGAGGTCTCACGGGACAAGGAGAAGTCGGAGCTGGGCCGAAGTTACTCGAGCCCGGCCTTAATGGGCTTGGTTTTGAAATTTTGTTTGTGGTGGGTGCCCCTGATATAGGTACCCGACACTTTTGGCATGTGCTCAAACAACTACTTTTATATAAAATTGGAGTATAGGATGTAGAATCGACATTTTTTAGTACAACATAGAAAGCATAACATTGAAAAAGGTAGAGTTGAACTTTTTTTAGATAATGGATAGTATTCCATACCCGGCTTCATCTACCAACAAGTAGAATCAGGCCAATTATTACAAAGAAACGAAGGATAAAAACCTTTAGTAGCTCTAGATATCATCCGCGGCATTCTGTCTTGCTACAAGACGAGAATACACCACCAAATGAACAACAACAACATTAAGAAACTAGGAGATAACTATGTTGGCATCAACACTAACAAACCAAGGAGGAATCTTCCAAAAGCGACGCCTCTAACAAGAGGATGACATATGATGATGCCATCGTTGCCCAACCAGGAACCGATACCGGATTTTCACTCCGAAAGATATCCAAGGCTCCTAGTGTTGGAGAGAGGTGACGATGCCTCCGGCGAGGAAGTGGCCCCCACAGGCGTCACCGCTGTCTAAACATATATAGCCATTGTCCCACAGAATCCATGTCGCTATGCCAATGACCAACGAGGAAGATCGCCACCAGATCCAGAACAGTGGACCTCTTGGGAGGTGCATCACCATCATGTGCAGATACAGCCTCAGTCAGAAGCAGCGCCAGACGACTACCGCACATGCGGCCACCCGCGCCCCGATGCCCTAGACTGGCATAGGGACTGGATCGATCGCGCAAATCCCAAATATGGCCATTGACAGAAGCAGCATCAAATGGCCGCTGCCCACAGGGTCACCCAGGCCACGAAGCTTCAGGTCCTGCCACACACCGTTAGTCACCGGGTCTCCACCTGTACTCCCTCCACCCACACCTCCACCTTCTCCACGCGTACAAATCTAGCTCCACCATCCCCGCCGCGCCACTGTCGCGACCATCCCCAGTGTAGAGGTGGCACACGCCACTCCACCGCCGGTGCGCCAATGCCACCAAGCACCGCCCCACATAGCGTAACTTCGCACGCGCATGCATCGAACAGCCCCACAACAAAGGCGGGCTCCGTGCTCATCCCGACCACTGGCCAGGCTGCACGAAGCCACCAATCCTAGACTAGACACCGTCGAGATCCGTTCTCTAGGCGGCGTATTCAGCCACCGTGTTGCCGGACCAAACCCCGATGAGATCCGGACATCGGCTGACCGGACCCGCTCATGGCACCACCGGAATGGCCGCCCGAGTAGAGGGCCGCCACCACGAAAAAAAGAAACTCGAGAGAGGGTTGCCAAAGAGAGAAGGGAACGTCGAAAGCCTCGCCACCGCCATGCTTGCTACCACCAAAGATCCGGAAATGCGCCGGCGACTACAAGGTGCATGGAAGGAGGGAGGGAGGCCCATCGCGGCGGGATTGGAGGTTTTGCTGAGCCGCCCGTGAGGGACGATCGCGGGGATGAGAGGCTGGAAAACGGATCGTCTCTTAGCGGTCGAAACTGGTAGAGTTGAGCATAACAAGTGGATACCAAAATCCTATAACTAATAAGATCATAAGTTGAAATTTAAGATAAAGATTTGTTGTGTCACAAGAAGGGATGCAACCAGAGCTAATATAACTTAATGTAAGATCTAAGATTTCAACTAAATGCTTATTAAAACCCAGAGAGGTGCAATGCAAAGGATGAAAACATATATAACGTATATTGGCAATAATTCTATCACATCCGGATAGATATTATAGAATGGGTACTGCGAGGAAAAATAAAGTAAAGAAATAGCATAAATATAATCGTTTTTATTAGTTATACGTATTAATTTATCCATGAGCCTTTTTGTACTCATGTAAGATCAGATTCTATAGGTTGTGATAGCGGAGCATGGGTTAACATGGACTTGTGATGCCTAATTCGAGGTCTCATGTTGCCTCAAGATATGTAAATGTGTTTATTGAAATTTAATTGATAGACATTGATGCACAATAATAATAAGCATGAAGAATCTATGACTGGTGACTTTCTGACTTGTCATGAAGTCCTTTAATTTTTGTTAGTGGTAACCTTTTTGATGTTTGACTAGTCGAATACACGAGTAAATATGTGAGACCAACCTTTTTTTTCCTGATATTATCTAACACATTAGAATACATATATAATGAGTTAATAACTAATATCATGTATCAGAGGTAATGATGTTCAGAATGAGAAGTTAGACATAGCAGAGAGCCAGTAACGTTTACTTTTCTTAAAAAGTAAATAGTAATAGACTCTCATCCCATGCTTACCTCCTTAAAGAAGACATGTACAGGGTCAGCTGAGTACTGTTTAAGCTCCAACACTTGGTATGAATGCCCAATACACAATCTTGCGATTTCAAGTTGATTTGTGGACACTATAATACAATTGCCCGTCTTGAAATAAGGTAAACACCCCATGATGGCATACCACTCTGCCATCATGCACAAATTTTCCAGGACCAGTAGGAACTTCTTTCCATCCACTTGCTTCACCAATTCTTCAATCATTTCGTCTTGTTTCGCGTCGCTCATCTCCATCACCTTTAGTTGGGCTACATCTACATTAGTTCCTTGATCTAGACAGGCATTTGTGTAGAACTGAATCACCAGGCTCTGCAGGAAACCGTGAACACTAAAAGGATACGTCAGCTTGATCCAGCCTCGGCATCCGAAGTGTCGGCAGACTTGTGGATCTTGGTAGACTTCCTTGATGATGGATGCCCCACCAAGATCACCACCTGTCCCCGATACCGAGATCACTCCAAGGTCACTGTTTCCCGTAGTGATCAGCTGCATTAGATTCCCTAAATCTTCCTGCTTTTTTTGTGTGTCCCTTGCACTGGTAAAGATGTGGAGCGGTGTTGCGCCAATTGCATGGCTTGTTGGTGACTGTCGCTGCGTGACTGGGTTGGATCCAGATTCGCTGTTGAGGCTAAAGCGCGAGATCCATGTGCTCACATCCGCAACTTTAGCCTTGAGGTGCTGTATCTGGACAACCGCCTCATCAAGAGGCAGTGGTGGCACTGCTAGAAAGGACGGCACCATGCGGCGCAACCAGGTTGTGCTGAAGTCCTGATAGAGGACGAAATCAATGCAGTCCTCCACATCGTAGGATAGGTCACGGATCTGCTTCACCCAGGTCCTGAACGCGTAGTGGTTAGCACGCTCTTCGTTGGCGAGAATGATGATGGAGTGCATCATCAGAAATTCACGTATGATGAACTCAAGGTCTCCATGTGCGCTCGGTCGCAACATGGAATCTTCAGTGATAAATGACCTAGTCTTGATGAGCACCCCCTGCATCGCTGACATTGTGCAGCCAAGTAGAAAGTCCGTTGTTCCCAGTGTCTGGACTGCGATCAACTGCTTGTTCAATTCGCCAGTCGTTGTTTCTGATTCATTCAGGCTATGGATGATATCTCTTATACTTGGCCTTTTGTGCCTGTCACGTTCCAGACAATTCAGTGCAATCCTGATGCAATTCTGCACTTCGTTGCTATGTGCATCCAAATATGACGCATCTCCCGATTCTAGCTTCTGCAGTCTTGTCATCCAGTTTCCATGCACCTGCGAAATAGAATTGAGTTATGACAGACAATTATTGTTACTAGCAAATCTGACGAACCAAAACTATCAGACGCGTCATGCATATGCATACATATACAAATAGAAATTTTAATGAAATAATTTCTCATACCAATTCGATGAAGTCCTGGGATGTCATGTCACCATGCCTGGAGTAGCCATCGGGCCCAGTCATTATGAATATTATTATGACACCCAAACTAAATACATCATACTTTTCAGATATTTTACTCTTTTTTCTATATATTCTGGTGGCATAAATCCTCTGCACAGGAGCACACATGTAGTAAGTACAAGAACATGCTATATGTTTCTTTCTTATAGAAGTAAATCAACGGATCCCAGAGAAAGAAGGATTCACTTACGGGTTCCAATAAGATGGGTTGTGGTATGAGATTTGCGGGTTCCACTAAAGAGTCTTGACAGTCCGAAGTCTGCAATTTTTGGTAACATGTTATCGTCCAGCAATATGTTGCCAGGTTTCAGAGTCAAGATGGAATATGGAGTGTTCATGAAGGTAGATTAATCCCTCACAAATCCCTTTATTATTTGATAGCGTTTGTGCCAAGGAAGTCCAGGACGATTCATCTGTAGGAAAAAAAATAGAGAGCATATCTTTGTAATCATAGTTCGATAAATGTTAACTCTTAGTCAAAAAAAAGAAAATCACCATGATACCTGAAAGATGATTTTCTAGGCTTCCATTATGCAAATACTCCAAGCATATCACTCTGTCTTCCTTTTTAGCCCAGACTAGATTTCCCTTGTACTCAACACATCTCTCCTGCTCTTTATAATTTTGGCCAATTAACCGCATACAATGTTTTGATGCTCCAGTCGAAAGTGAGGATTTGAATTTCATTCTGGAACTGCTTCTCATCAAGTCCTGGCATGTCGTAAAACTTTTTAATGGCAATGTTTTTTCCATTTTCTCGCACTCCCTGTTTGTCACATTTTGTTATTTTTGTGTCACTTAGAAAATAACGGAGGTGAAAAACATTTATGCATACCTTGTAAACAACTCCATACCCACCACTACCAATTTTGCACTCATCGGAAAAACCATTTGTCATATGTTCTAGTTCTTCCCATGATATATCTGTTGGCATGCCATCTGCAATATCTTTTGGTTCTTGCAATGCCTCGTTATCCATGGTTTTATATATCTCAAATCTTGAATACCCAAATCATCTGATCAAGGGATAGACGCTTTGTCCTGTACATACTTGAAGCTTAATTCTATACTTCAATGAAAAGCAGCGTTCTTAGCATTTCTGCTGATTCAAGTAGATTCAGAGATCTAAGTTCCTTGAAATTATAGACTTACAAGCCTTCTACTGCACTCAAATTAAACAACAAATTAAAGAGATTAAAGTTTGCTTTTTGTGCACACTTACATCTAGCAAGAAGATGAATATTCTAAAACGATTAAAAAATAATCATGCTACTTATATCATAAGGGGCAAAAGGGACTGAATAGTGAATACACATAAGATCTAGTTACCCAGACATGGTTGTTGTGATTTAAACCATTCCAAAATAATCAAATTCTTAGAAGAACTAACCAGGAGAAGAACACCCAGACATGATTGTTGTGATTGAAATCATTCCACAATAATCAGATAGATTCTTAGAAGCACTAACCGGGAGAAGAACACTTGAAGGATCCAAGCTGCAAGGGAGACGAGGACAACAAAGGGGACTGAGCCTCTGTTGATGCAGTCAGTATAAAGAAAGGCAGAGAAGATGGGCACCAATCTTGTGAAAAGAGACAAATTGAGATGTCCAATGAGAGTCTGAATGAGTGCATATAAAAAAGTCTACTGGTGTAAGTACTCCACTATGAAGCTTCCTTTGCTTTGTGCACTTGGACTGGACGCCCCCATGTACTTAAGTTAATACCTACTCTAATATACACTACCGGACATGACGTTCTGATGAAATGTGTGTGGATTTTAATGACCGAAACTGAGTGCCGATGACATACCCCTTTTTTAACAACTAAGAATTTTATACTTCAGAAGAAGTAGTAGTTCAGTTAGGATAGCGTTTTGCTACCATTGAACTAATTATTGTTTCTATTTTTTTCTCAAACAACTTAATCTGTCATAGGAAATAACTTTTCCTTTTCACGAACTTGCGACCTGTATGACGTGATTTGTTTGGTAGTAGGAAGGCTCCTGTTTCTTTGCCAAGGATTATTATCACGATGCCGGGGTAAGTGGGACTTCTTCAAAGGTGCGTACTGACAGAGTAGAGCAAACGCTGTACCGATAGAGTAGAGACGAGAAAAGTCAATCGAGAAATCATAGGACTCTAGTAAAATGATCCACGATCATGGCAGCTCCAACGATGAGTTAGCTCTAAACATTTTATTTTATATTTTAATTAAAAAGAGAAAACTATCTCTGAATCAGAAGCTAATCTTATATATATTTTTCAAGGTCATGTGATATTATCGTGCAAGTCTAATCATATTACGAATTATTGCTAAAAGTTAACACCAACTAGAAGTTGGTGCCCTTCTTAAAGTGCACTTAGAGCAAGTATTATGATGAGCGACTAGCCGGCTCATGTCTACGTGGAGGAGAGAGAAGTGAAGAGAGAGGAGAAAATGGCGTCTCACGACGCGCCGCGCTGCGCCGGGCGCCTAGGCCATCTTGGCGTGCTGCAATTGGCTCCGCATGCAGCTATGCCATAAATAGTAGCGGGCCCGGCCGCGTTCTTTGTCCGCAGATTGGCGAAGTAGCTTACTTAAACTATTAAACTTGCTCTTAGCAAAAAGACCGCACCTCCAGCCGGCTATGGCTATCAGGGACCCGGACCACAAGGTCATCGATAATACAATAACTACCGGACCAAATCCACCCAGTCATGAGTAATTATTATTTGTTTATTATAATCTCCATAAGGTCGAAATCGCAAATCGTCACGGGGAGCCGCAAGGCCTAGGTAGGAAACCTGCAGCGGGCTGATGATAAGGTACAACGTATCGTGCAATGTAGATCAGGGATTAACAAATACTAGTGGTACATTCACACTGCCGGCGGCGTATTATTATTGTAATAATAACATCGTCCAAAAGTTGAAGTGGACGTCACAAAGTGACAATCTTAGTTGGTTCCAAATCGAAATTATTGACTTGACTTGGTTTCTACTCATGTAGTGATGCCAAGGCAACTTGCAACCATTTAATTTAATTAGGTTTCACATCACATGGAAGGGCGGGCATGGTGCAAGTGGTAGTGCTCTACCGCCTGTAACCGGAAGGTCCTGGGGTTCAAGCCCCAGCCTCCGCATATTGCACATGGTGGCTTGACGCTGAAATACCCTTCCTCAGACCCCGCGCAGTGCGGGAGCCTACAGCACTGGGTACGCCCCTTTTAGATTTCACATCACATGGAGCTGTTCGAATAGAATTAATCGCAGACCAACTGATAATATTTAGTCCTCTACAGCTCTTTCATCTACTGTTATTGTTCCGCTGACAGAGCAACTCACCAATTGACGTAGTAAACACCTTTGTCATGTGTGGCGCCATAAACCACCTCAAGATCTCCGTTCCAACTCGAGAATGCTAGATGTGCCCTCCCACCTTCCATATTTTGCATTAGAAACAGATCCATATTATTCTGGCAAGTTGAAAGTTCATGTCAAAAACAAACTACAGTGTTAAGTTAAAAAAAAAAACTACAGTGTTGATGCTTTTATGCTACACCGTAATGGGCTCACTGTCAACAGTACGTCAACCACCATTAGACTTCATCAGCGAACTTATTACCAATACTGAATGCTCAGAAAATATTATATTTTGATGAAATTATGCAACTAAAAGAACAATAAAGCCATGTACAGAACACTACAAAAGGAGCAAAGAGAACTCAGGATACAGTTGGTATTATCATTACACAAAATTATAAAACAATTACTACAACAACGCAAAAGTCAAATCCGTAAACATGCACACAAGAGAATATTCCTTATGGAGATACATAAGTTCAAGCTCAATGTTCTAGCAGAGTAAATGAACTGAACTGAATGTCTTCTCCTAGCAATGTTTCGCATAGGACAAATGCCCATTATCTTGACACCTTGAATGAAGCAGAAGGCTTCAGTTTCACTGGCATCACCAGTGTATTGCAGTACTAGATCTCTAGATCAATTGGTAGGGAGAAGAAAGAAAATAAGTGAACAGAGTTCTGTAGATGCCTGAGAAGACACATTGATCACTCTGAGCTCAGCATCCTTTCGGTTCCTCCAGCTTCAAAGGGGTTTCCTTGGATGCTCCTTCAGTTGCTTCTCCATGTCATCCTTTGAGTGCGGTATCATGGGAACCCATAAGCTGGACTAGCTGGACTTCCTTGAGTTTTTGTTTAGACAGATTCTTTATCTCCATAAACTTCAATGTCGACCCACTACAGCAGCGAACTGTTAGCAGCTCAAGATTTTGCATTGCTTCTGATCCAAAGGATATATTAAACTTTGAGCTGCAAGTAATCTCAAGGATCTTGAGGTTTAAATAATAGTGCTGCTGTATTCCATTAACCCAGACACAAAAATCAAGCTTGCCATCAGCACCACGATGTGGCTTGACACAAAGACGTAGAACACATAATTCTTTTATTTCCCCAAGAACATTAATTACTTCAATTTTTTCTGACATGGTTATCTCCAATTCCAACTTTGTGAGTTTGGGAAGATCTTTGATCCATGATGGCACCTGTTTTACAAGACCACAAAGCTTAAGGCTCTGAAGGTTCTCTAGAGGTTTGCCCTGAGTTTTCTGCTGAGGCTTCTCCTGGGACTTATCTTTGAGGCCTTTGCGGGAGTCTTCTCCAGACCCTTTCCCCTGGGGCTGCTGCTGAGTTTTCTCTAGAGGCTTCTTCGGATGCAAGGAAATGTTATCCAAACATTCTTCATTGCCTTTGCTGAGCCACACCGACAAGGATTCTAGACGGACATGGCATGCGATGGCTGCACAGAACTCCATGCAGTTTTTCTTGTTGACACTGGGCGAACACTCCAAGCTTGCGCAAGTGGGTAATCTTCTTGAGCTCTCGAGGGAGGCTTTGCCCCCTGCAAGACCAACATTGACAACACCGAGTGTGTGCAAAGCGGTCAGCTTTTCAATACCTATGGGCACCTCAACACCAACTAACTGATGAGATTTGCATGGTGTTGATGGTTCCCTATTTGAGGAAAGTTGTGCCAAGACGGATGTCTTCTGCAGTTTCTTTAACTTGGTGATAGATGCTGGCAAGGTAACTATGGAGGTATGCGACATCCAGAGTCTCAAGCTGCCGCAACTCACCCAATGAACTTCGGCGGATGGCGGATCCCACCGCTTCCTCGCAGAGATAGAAACTTGAGACGAGGAAGAAGCTTCACCATTAGCTCGAGGTCTTTATCCGTCATACCATTTGCATTCTCGGATCGAGCACTTTCGAAGCACCTTCATACTTTTAGAGATGAAGAATGATTCCCACTCCCCAAACACCATCAATGACCGTAGGCGTGAAAAATCAATGCTTTTCGAACACAATCTGTCTACGTCCCGGTGCTCTCTATTACAAGGTGAAAGGTCGTCCTGTGCGGCGGGTGGTTGGAAGGCAACGACCCTTGAGTGCAAAGACCTCCGGTGCAAATATAATATTCTCTTAAATGCGGGCGTGAGATGATGTATTCATGGAAGAAAGCAGCGACTTGGCATTGGATCATTCTCATGTGTGTGATGGCTTTGCACATTGGTGGTTGGATCATGCTTTCGGGTTGACGAGCATTGAGAAGAGGATCTCCCCTTTCTCCTCTGCGGTAGTGTCTTTAGTGTCCCCTGGAGTACCCCTCGGCAACCCATCTCATCACCAAACGCCTCCGCCCGAATGATTTGAGACCCGGGGAATATTGACATATAGAATATACATGGCCTTAGGAAATGCGGGCATGTACGGAAGTAGGAATGCATCAACCAAACAGATCTCTCGGACCACCAAACTCGGGGGTTGCTCTCAAGCTCGTGCATAAATCTGTGATTAAAGCGTTCTAGTGCTCTCCATACATGTGACTGTCTTGGGTGCCAAAAAACTTGGCTACAGCAACTATTACTTTAGGAAGTCTACCACACTTCACAATAAGTTCTTCTAGCTCTTTGTCATCTGAATTCTTTAGAGGTGATGCCTGGTTTTTATTGTGTACCTATTGTAAAGATTTGAATGATCTTAGTCATTTTTAGTAAACACAAAATACATTAGTTTTTTTTGTTATATGAAATAAATCTTCTTGATGAATTGTGCATGATACATTAAAAGGCCAATGGAACATGAAACAAAAAATAAAATGGTCAAGTGAGGAAACATAGAATTATCTACATAATAAAAGAATCATAAAAAATATTATATGCATGACATGGCCAACATAAATGTTTTGTAGCTATGTGATCAATCATAGTAAAAATAATGTGGCCACACATATACATGTGTACCAGTGGGTAGATTATTAGTAAAATAATTTGGCCACACAGGATGACAATTTGGCCACATTATTATTAGAAAGAAATTGATGTAGAAATTGAAATACAAGTGGCAGATTTCAGACAAACTTATGAGTTGTATGTTGCAAAAGCATATCATCCCTCAGCAGACAATAAACCTAGGAAAAAAGATAGAGCACCCTGTTTTGATTTACTCTCCTACATGCTATACTTCTGGGCAAACTAATTGCAGTTGCTTACTTCCACTAGATAGATTGCTTGGAACTGTTGGGTGAAAAAATGTTTGGAATTGTTGGCAATATGATAAAAAAAAATCATCTGCATTCCTCAGCATTGCGTGGACTAAGTTTAATTTTTTTTACTATTTCTGCAGACAACATTCAAACTCCTGTAAAATGACAAACCATCTATCTAGGATGCAGCCGTGAATAAAAGATAATTGAGTATCGACCAACATGGTTTGGATGAGATGGTAATCACTCCTTATTTTTTAATGTCCGTAACTGTGGGTGAAGGAGAAACAACTGGTAGTTGTGAATTGGATGCTATGTTTGTGCTAAGACTCATGCAGGACAAAAGATTCAACTATCTAGAAAACATGAATGTTTCTTATGATTAAGAATACCTCTTTTCTAAAGAGATCAAAGGATGCTTCAGCTTCTAGGCCCTTCACGTTAAACACAACCTCTTCATTATCTGTGCAATATGTAGAAAAGATTTCTTCGGTTGTGATGACAATTATAACACTCTAGGAGTGTCTAGATACCAGGGAAGATTGTATTAAATCCCATTCTCCTGTAGACTGTACATCATCAATAACAACAAGACAGGGATGTTCTTTTAGAAGCTTATGGCATTCCTGAATAGGGTCTTGGATTCCCAAGGCTTCAATAGGTTCGGAATTCAAATCCAAAAGTAAGCTCCGAGAGAAGTCCCTCAGATTGAATGGATGGGACACCAGAACCCAACCATACTTGTCAAATATTGGGTCCTTTTGAAGCATTCTTTCATAATACAAATTTCTGACTAGAACTGATTTCCCAACACCTACTATCCCCCACACAGAACATGCCAATCATTGAAACGTGCTGTGGTCTGATAGTTACGAAGTTCATTCATTTGTGACTCCCGTCCAACAAGGCTAAACTGGTCAAACCAGCTACTGGCTACAACCTTTCTTGAGGTCGGAATTCTGTGATAGGAAGTAAGATCTCCCCTGTGATTCACTTCATCCTCCATTACTATCTCATTGTTGCTTGACATAATCCTTCCAGTCTCCTTGCCGCAAGGTCCCTGAAAATACGAAGCAGTTAAGGAGAGAAGGGAGAAATCCAAGAGTTACTAGGGGAGAGATTTGGAGTTTTGGACTGACTAACTAAAAGTTATAACATATAATTCCTAACCCAGTTCTTGTTGTCCCCTACAATTAGCACCGAGGTGAGCACCACACCTCCCTCACCCTCACAGACTTGGCCCAAGGTAGAAGATGAGCTGAGCTCAAGCACACACACACACACTGCTCGGTTTCAGTCGTTGGACTGAAACTGAAACTCGAATGTGGGGAATGCACTGAAACTTGTATTGCAATTGAGGTCCTATATATACATCTCTACTTGTACCAACTATGGTACCTAGATCATGGCTGACTACAGCCATTGTACCTGGCACTATTGCCACTACTCCGTACTTGTACTCCTACCTACTCCTAAGGTACAAGGTATGCAAATGCAATACCTCTACAGTGGCTACCAGCCACTACTTGGCTTGTACCGGCCATGACTAGCAGTAGAGAGTGAGATGTGAGAGTTCTAATTCTAATTTTCTCCCTAATGCAGCCATCAATCAAGCAAACAACAGATTATGTCTTACAGTTTTCATATTTTCTCGAGATTAGATCTATCTTCGACAGATTGTTTCTTGAATTTCATGCAATAGATACTGAAAATATATTAAGTACAAAAATCTATAAACTAGTCACTTTTCAAGTAGATAACAGCCGTTTAATTTTATTTACAAGCAATCATTTCATAGTTTTTAAATCATGACATACATTGAGTAAATATGTGACACCTATCGAAACTTTACTTTATATGAATTTATTTTGACATTAGAAAACACAATGACCAATACCATGCATCAGAGAGACAACTAATGTAAAAAAAAAAGCTACATATAACAGAAATATGTTTTTTTTTCATAAAAGTGAATTAACTCTGTTCCTGTCTCACCTCCTTGAAGAAGACACATACAGGGTGCTCAGCTGAGTACTGTTTAAGCTCCAATACTTGGTACGAGTGTCCTATACACAAGCTTGCGAATTCTCGTTTCTCCGTGAGACACGATAATCCAGTTGCCCTTCTCCTATCTGGTAGGCATGCCCTGATTGCATCCCACTCTCCCATTGTGCACACATTTTCCAGGACGATTAGGTACCTCTTCTTATCCACTTGCTTCATGAGTTCTGGAAGGAGCCCTCCTTGCTTTGCTCCTGTTCTCTCCATCCTTCTCAGTTCGGCAACATCTCGGTCACTAGTAGCGAAATGATTTTTGCGAGCACTTGCAAAATCTTTTCCGTGGCGGGCACTTTTTTTGCCCGTCACGGAAAATACCCCGCCACGCCCGTTTTTTTCTTTACGTGACGGGCGTTTTTGCCGATCCGCGGAAAGATTTTTACGTGGCGGGCACCTTAACACGCACGCCACGCCAAAATAAAATCTTTTTGCGTGGCGGGGTGATTCAAGGTGCCCGCCACGCCAAAATAAATTTTCCGTGGCGGGCATCCTAAATCGACGAATCACGGTAAAGCCTAGGCCCAAGGCCCAACAAGGCCCGATTTCAATCTTCGACTATATATATGACAAGTTAGGGTTTCCTTCTCGGTCTCCCTCATCACATTAGGCCCTCACCTTTCCCTGCCCGACGCTCTCTCCTTCTCCTCATCTCGAGACGGCGCCCTTCCCCTCCTCTCCCTCTCGCACCCCGTCCTTCCTCCTCCCCTCCCATGGCGGCGCCCTCTCCCACCAACCCCACCCATCCCCCCTCCTCTCTCCCGCTCCCTCTCCAGGTGGTGATGTGTGGTGGCCGCGGTGCTCCTCCTGCGGCACATCCGGGCGGGCGCGACCCTCCCGCCCGCGCGGATCCGGCGTGGCGGTCCTCCCCGGCGGCGGATCCGGCCGCGGTGCTCCTCCCGGCGGTGCATCCGGGCGGCGCGACCCTCCCGGTGGCGGATCGGGGCGTGGCGGTCCTCCCGGGCGGGCGGATCCGCCGCGGTGCTCCTCCCGCGGCGCATCCGGGCGTGGCCTCCCCCCGGCGTGCGGATCCGGCCGCGGTGCTCCTCCGGCGGCGCATCCGGCGGCGCGACCCTCCCGGCGGCGGATCCGGGCGTGGCCTCCTCCCCGGCGGCGGATCCGGGGCGCGGGCGGTCCTCCCGACGGTGGATGCGGGCGTTGCCTCCCTCCCCGCGGCGGATCGGGGGGCGGGGGTCCCTCCCCGACAGCGGCGGATCTGGGGCGTGGCCTCCGGCGGAGGTGACGAAGGCGGCGGAGCGGGTGGCGCGCCCGGATCCACTCCCGGCGGATCCCCTAACCCTAGATGGGCTCGGCGGGCCTATCTAGGGGTTTGTTTTTTTTTTTTGAAATTGTTAACCCGTGGGGGCACATGTAACTCGCCCCGCCACGCAAGCTTGAATAAGCGTGGCGGACACTCTGCGCCCGTCATGGTAAAAAATTTATTTTTCGTGACCTTTACTTGGTGACGGGCACACTTGCCCGCCACCAAAAACATATTTTGCCCGCCACCAATAAGTGTTTAGGTACTAGTGAGTGGTTCCTTGTTGTAAGCAAGAATTTGTGTAGAACCGAGTCACTAACCCCTCTTTGGAATTTGTGGGGATTGAAAGGATATGTCAACTGATCCGACCACGGCATCCAAAGTTTTGGCGATTTCGGATCTTGGTAAGCTTTCGATGATGGATGTCCTACCAAGATCATCACCAGTCCCCCACACCGAGATCACACCAAGATCACTATTTTCCTTTGGCGATCAAGCGTGTGAGATCCCCTATGCCTTCTTTGCTTTTTTGTGGTGTCCCTTGCCTCAACAAACATGTCAAGTCTTTGTTGCGGCATTAAACGGGGCTGGCTGTGGGTTGTTCTTTGCATGATTTGGTTTGGATCCAAAGTCAGCGATGAGGCGTAGCATGAGTTCCTCTTGCTAACATCCTCAACCCCGGCCTTGATACGCTCTATCTCTCGCAACCACTTTGCATCTATTGGTAGTACCGATCTTTGCCATACATGATGGTATGAAGCGGCGCCACCCGGTGGGGCGGTTATCCAAGTGAACAACGAACTCAATGCAATCCTCCACATCGTAGGCTAGGTCACGGACCTGCCTAACCCATGTCCTCACCACGTTGTTCTTGGCACGCTCTTCATTGGCGACATTGAGAAAGGAGTGCATCATCTCAAATTCACCTGTGATGAACACAAGGTCCCTTTGTGCACTCTTTCGCAGTTTTGACTCTTCCTCAATAGTTGACTGAGCTTTGGTTAGTACCCCCTCCACCACCGACTTTGCCAATCCAACCACAAGATCCCCCATTGCGCAGGCACCCTCTTCCTCTCTCCCTCCCTCCCTCCTTATGCTTCTGGGTCGTAGCAGCTAGCAAGTGATGCTGCTAATGTAGTAGAATTGTATAATTTCAGTACCCAGAGATGGGACTATCAAAGGAAAGATCAGCTCCAGCAGCGAAACAGGTAGTTTTGGACATTATTGTTAATCAAGGCTGGCAGGAACTGTGAGATGAGTTAGGTCAATAACAAAATAATCTAGATGTATGCTGAACAACTATGTCTTGCCAAGTGAGCCTCTTGGTCAAGCGATCTGCGCCTAACCCAATGTCCTACTCATGGGACCAAAATGAACTCTTGAGAACAATACAGTTGGTAATTGGTATGATTCCGGAAGGAAAAAAACACAATGTTACTCTTTTCTACGAGAGAAATGTAATCCAGAATAATTGATTAGACACAATTTTCCTAAGCAAAGTGAAAAACGCATAATACTAAACAGAAGTAATTTTTACTCTCAATTAGTTGCAATCAGTAACATGCGAAGGAAGTAGCAAACACCCTGCTTGCATCACTGATGATGATTTCGTTTTGCATATCTTTTGCTAAACTAACTTTTCTTCTAAGGTACTGTACTCACCTACCTGACTAGTAAGTACTCCCTCCATTCCAAATTATAAGTCGTTTGACTTTTTTGACAACAAGTTTGACCACTCGTCTTATTTAAAAATTTGTGCAAAATATCACTTCTTTTGTTGTGGCTTTCTTTATTAAAAAAAGTTCTTAAAGAATGACTTAAATTTGACTATATTTGCGTAAATTTTTTGAATAAGACGAATGGTCAAACTTGGAGCCAAAAAAGTCAAATGACTTATAATTTGGGATGGAGGAGTGCAACATATGATTCCCAAAACAGGTTCGTATGTTTTGCATAGTTAAGATTTCGAAAAGAGTCCTCTATACTGATATGCTCAGCTGTATTTTCTCTCAGAAATGGTATTTTGCTTTGGAGAAAAACTCTAGACACTGTACAATTTGTTGATCTAAGTGATGTAGTTGTCAGAAACATGAGCCAGGTTTTACACCATTTGGTCAAACACAGCTCCCTCACCCATTTATGCATTACTCTGTTAGTTTATTTAATAGTAATAATGAACAAGGCTACTAATGTTCAATTTCAAAATCTATCTATAACCCCTATATAGAAGGGAGGCCACTAGAGGAGTTACTACTGCACATCTGAGGTGACACACATCCATCCCGATTCTTGGTCGCTCCTACCCCCATGAGCTCACTAAACGTCATGCATGTTCAGGCAAAGCGTCTCCCAGCCAGCCGAATGTCTCTTCCATCCGTGTTTACAGCTGAGCAGCCGCCGACTCTCCATCTTGAAGTCGGGGTGTTTAGTTGGTGAAATATTTTGGGTTGAAATTTCTTTGAAGACTTTTCGTTTTGTATTTGGTAATTAGTGTCAATCGTGGACTAACCAGCTTAAAAGATTAGATTTTCGTCTTTTCGTCTTGGCGTATAATTAATTTTTTTATTTATCTACATTTAATGCTCCAAAAATACATTAAAGATTTGATGTGACGAGGAACTGTATCACTTTTTAATTACTGTACAAGCAACTGAACACCCCCTCAGTATGTGAAAGGAACAGTCACCCATGTCCGTTGGTCTGCACTCTCCACTTCCCCAACCGATGAGGTGCCATCATTTTTAACACGAATGGTCGCTGCCAGCACTCATATATTTTGCCTTCTGTAGATTGTATTCTTGCGCAAAGAATCCAAAGATGACAGAGGCGTTGGAGCTGGGCCAGCACTGGAGAGCACCGCGACGAGATGGCCGCCACGAACGCCGACCCCTCCGCGTGGGGAAGGTGAAGTAGAGGCGGAGGGCAACCGGCGGCGCAGCTCCTCCCTATCGCCACGCGCCAGCCTGCTTCGTCGGCGCGCAAGATCCGCCTCCGCGAGCCTGCTTCGTCGACGCACCTGCCCGAGCGCGATGGGTCCATCCGCCGCCGTGGGCTCTGCGAGCCGCTACCGTCGCCGCGGGCGAGCGCGATGGGCCGCTCTGCCGTTAGCATGCATGCCACCGACACCGCATCCCAGGACCCAGAGGCTCGCCATCGGCGGCGGCGGGGGCGTGCGCGGCCTCCTGCGTAACCTCGAACGCCGTGGCTGGAGGTGCCCCTGCGCGCGGCTGATGCGGGCTTTGGGCGTGGCTGCCGGCCGGATTTGGACGGATTTGCCGCCGTGTTTGCTCGGTGTCCGCGGAGATAGAAGAGAGAGAAGAGGAATTTTTTTGGACGGGAGATGGAAGGTGAAAAGGTGGGGATGGTGGGGTCATGAGCACAGAAAAGTATCGCAGCGCTTCAGCACGGCGGCAGCACTGTCCTTACTGATGTCATCTCTTATCCTTCTGCTGAATCCATGATGACAAAGCAAGTGGAGATCAGCCGCTGCTGCATATTTCGAAGATGATTCAACGACCCCCTTCGAGATCCACTGGCCTCTAGGTGGATTAAAGATTATACATTTAGAAGGTATCTCCTCTTCTGAATCTATACTATATGTAATACATAAAGATATATCATATATGGCCCTGTTTATCTTTTTGGATTTGCATGGATTTCGTTGCCGGCTTTTGTGGATTGGCACAAAAATAATATAAAATGGTTTCATTTATATAACTATAAACAAAAAAAAAATCTACTTTCTTTTAAAATTAATTGTAATCCCCGCAGAAAAGAAGTATTTTTCTAATAATTCAAATACGCACACCACACTACATTGAATTAACTTCGGAACCAAAGTAAACGGAAGGGGAACAACCAAGTAATGCCCCGTCTGCATGTACAGGTCTGCATCTACTGCCAATACTCTGGGATAATAACTTGGACCAGATCTCTACACTGCTGAACTGCGCGCCGCTAATCAGGATTTGGAATCAACTACTCCAACAGTCAGCCAAACACAGTTCGATTCCGTAACCCGTACCTTGCTCAGGAATGAAGGATGCAAAGGAGGAGTGGTAGTGGCCGCGCGCGGCGAGGACAGGACCAGAGGCCCTTTGGATCAAGCTGCCACGTGATTCATCACGCCGGCTGCTACCACAGCTTGCTTCTCGCCTCTTCGGGTTTCGGGGCCAGTACGTCGACCCGTGCGGCAGTGCCTACGCTGGTTTTGCTGGGCCCGGCGGTGGAACGGGGCACCTTGTGGAGTGGAGCGGCGGCACCCGGCGAAGGAAATCTTGTGGGGTCAGTGATGGGAACTACTCCATACTGTCATGGGTTTGTCGTTTTTGAGCTTTTGAACTTCATATTTGACCATCCGTCTTATTTAAAATATTTATGGAAATCATAAAATAAATTAATCAATATTCAAGTATCTTCATTGATAAAATAAATTAAGTAACAAAATAAATTATATTTGTGCGAAAAATTTGAACAAGACGAAGCGTCGAATAAGATGGGCGGAATCGGGGTGACAAACTCGGTGGGGCGGGCGGTCTGAGTACGGCGAAAGCAGCCGGGAGGCGGGAGAGCAGGGATGCGACCGCCGGTGGCGGCATGGATTTGGGATTTTGGGGCGTGATGGCAACGACTGGACAGTAGGAGACCATTGACCCTCTCATAGTCTCATCCGCACACTCTTCATACTGATGGACCTTCCCCAAAAAAAAAAAAAAAAACTCACTGGCTTGAGCAAGCTTAGCCCAAGGAATTTCCTTGCTGGCACAAACCTTAAGACAAGCTAGCCTACTAACTACAAATTTTATTTCAAAATTTTGTATCATCTCGGTAATGTTTAAAATCTTACTTTACGGCTAAAAATAGATAAGGATAGGTGAAAGAGCTAGGATATTCAGGTTTGCGGTCTCCAAGAATTCGTAACATGTCTAGATTGTTGATATTTGTTTTATGGTTCAAACTGTGTTTCTATGGTCTTGATTGAGTTCAAATCTCCTTTTGTTGTCTCATTTTGTTTTCAGTTTTGTTTTGCCATTGTCCAGTGGGTATGCAACTGGCTTCAATTCAGACACAGCGATGTCGTCTTGAATTGTAATTCAGTTTTTTCCACTACCGAGTGCTCATCGAGCGGCTATGCGATCGACTCCAATTCATTCATAGCGGTTCATAGCAAGCTCGAATGTCTAGTATAATCTAGTTAGGGACAAGGCACATGGTTTCTTGGGCAGTGTTTTGTTGGTTCATTGTGCATAATGTGCGAAAAACTCCACTTACTAATATAACATTAGAGATACATACCTCTTTAACCAAACCAAAAAATCAAAAAGAAAGAAGGAGACAACAGTCACCACTCAAATAAAATTATATTATACATTTATTATCATACAATAAGTATTTTTCTGCAGCAAACACTAACAAACTAATAGTGTTAGAGTCACAACAATTATTATCGTTGTTAGTCTTCTGCACACATAATGGTCTTAACTATAGTTCAATCCCATGATGGCTATTCCTTGGTGACAACCAACCACAATCCTACAGACAGTTAATATATGCTTCATTAGACGAACATTATGACAACCAGATATTCATGACAAATTGGAGTATATGATGGTCCTACATATTCCAAACAATTTTAGAACCAATTAAAAGATGAACAACTAACACACATTTGTGTATGTAGACTGCTAGATGGGGACCCCGTGCGACACGGGCGATATTTTACCTATGAGCAGGAGGTGTCTTAGGGGAAAGGAAATGGTTTTAAACAGCCTAGGAGAGGAAACCAAGGGAGTACTGCAGCTATTGCGGTACTGTAGCTATCTCGCCACATTTAAAGATCTCTATAGATTAGTGCTCTGCTCTAGTATGGTGAGCCGAGTAGCGGTATTTTTGTTGTCTAAATAGGTACTGGGTGGCTTATGATCGATGTCATTACAAATGCATCATATTCATGTTAACACTTTCACATGAAGTTAGGATGAAAATATAAGATAAATACTATAATATGCAGGATTAGCCTTGAAGCAAAATTTAGATGTATGGTGTTACACAAAATTGGGTTAACAGGCCCCTTCTAATTAAGGCTATGTGTTAGCTAGCAACTGTTTTGCAATGGCATGTGCCAATCTCAACCTCTTTTATTACAACCTACACTTTTGGTGCAAATAGTTAACTCTTCTTGCATAGTTTCTTGCTAAAAATAACTCAATTAATATTCAAATACATGAAGTCTGACTTTAAGTTAATATATTTGTGCCGCCGGGGGCTCTGCCCCATGGTTTCTATTCAAAAAAAAAAAAAAACACACACAAACACACAAAGGACACCATATGCATACAAATGCAGCCAACATGGAATAAAATTTCTGGGAAGGTAGGTGCTAATATAGAGCCTACGGCTTTATCACCAAATTTGTTTAATAAAAAGAATACAAACATACAACTTTGCCAAAAAAAAAACCCCTAATTTTTCTTGTTTAACTCTGGTTTTAACTGAAGGAGTGTGTTGCGAGTTAGAACAATATCATTTCCCTTTGAAAATAAGATTGAAAGTTTTGGTTTATATATACTCTTTGAAGAAATGATACATCAAAGCATATTTTATTAATATTTGTAATCCTAGCAATTCATACCTTGTGAACGTTTCTATCAAAATGTTACAAATATATGTATTGATTTTAATGAGGTGTCAAGCATAGTACAATATGAAGTTGCTGTTGAAGCATTGCATAAATCTAGAAACCATTAAATTATGTTTCTCTTTAATTGGATATAGTAATTTAAAAGAAACTAAAACAATCCAATATACCTTCTTAAGTCTTTGATATATCCAAGAGCATGAACTACGCCAAGGTTAATACCAACTATTCTTTCGAGCCTGCAACATTAAAAAAAAAAAAATATCTGTTATGGAAACTACAAAAATGACTTGCAATTTTGGGATTGTCAAAAATCTAAGAGCATGGCGCCGGGTATTTTTTGAATCGGCAGTGAATTGGTGGGGCAGTTGACCCTTTCTCAAGTTGTGAATACTCCAAAGTTGTAGGTATACTTCTGAAATGTAATCATGTCCTTTCAACACTTAATTAAGAATAAACATAAACTATATGCGCCGTACTAATAAGTTCCATGGTTTACGAAATTGTATTTATCTACTATATTTCAATTTCTATTTGTATATCTGTTATAAGATGTTTGTTCCTACATGTTCTTCCTGCCGCATGTCATCTCACAAGTGAAATTAATAAAACTGTAAGAGAAAACACCTGAACAACATGTACAGAGCATAAGTGTTGCCAAAGCGCCATCCTGCTAGAACACTCCACTGGAATGACAGAAAAAGCAAGCATTTCATGTACCTGTAGGTACTGGAGTTCCATAGACGAATCGTCCCATCATGTGAGCCTGTGATTAATACTGAAAGTTCTGAATGATGGTAGACACAACTAATATGGCGTGCATGCCCTTCGAGCGTTTGAACAGGTCTTCCCGTCTCCATGTCCCGGATCTGATTAGCAAAGAGGATGTCACTTGTCAGTGAAGTATTATTTATGCACAACAACATAGTGAGTGTATTCTTCAGTAAAGAATGCTATACATGTGCAGTCCCATCCCATGAACCGGTAATCCAATATGGCCTCATATATATCACTTATGTAACTGTAAGCACAAAGCAGGCCCTCCGGGTGATCAGATTGAGTAATTTTGCTCTCAGGAGAAGACATGTTCCAGATCTGCAAAGCATAGAGTAGAACAAATCTGTTTAATAAGTCTCCTAGGATTGAATTTAGAAATATTTCTTTTGTGCAGAGCACTAACAATCTGTTTTGAGTTCAAGTCAGACCTTGGTTGTGTGATCCAAGGAAGCAGATGCAAAACTGTTGGTGCTCATAGGGTTAAAGTTTACATGTGTTACTTTGTCCAAGTGTCCCTTAAATGTTCGAGTACACTCCCAGTTCT
This sequence comes from Hyparrhenia diplandra, assembly GCA_015847255.1. NCBI lineage: Eukaryota > Viridiplantae > Streptophyta > Magnoliopsida > Poales > Poaceae > Hyparrhenia > Hyparrhenia diplandra. The sequence goes on from JADLZK010007534.1 coordinate 826,756, forward strand.
TCTCCCAGTCCCAAAGCTTTATCAATTGATCTTCGGACGATGAGAGCACAAGAGGATCGGTGGGATGCACAGCCAAAGACGTGATGTCACCATCGTGAGCTTCGATGTTTACAACTTGTTTCCCTGTGTCATAACTGTATACGTAGACAGTCCCACAGCCATCGCCGGCAACAAGCCATTGCTCTCGCTCAATGAATTTAGCGGTGTAAACTGCAGTTGTAATGAATAAAAAACTATGTATGTCTGTATAGAGGAGAGGGAGCAACCGGCAACAATACTGTCAGAAAGCATGCCTGGTTTCTCTGTGAATCAAAGCATTTCACTACGGCCTGCGATAGATGAGCATATTTACTGTTACCAATTGAAAATATGGAAAGCACCAGAATTTGGTATGAGTCTTAGTACAGTAGTACAGATGACCAGATGAGATCGAGCAGCAACCTACCTGCGCCTGGTAGTTCCAAATAACAACATCTCCTGCTTGGTTGGTCGTCAGAATCCTTCGTCACACAAGAATAAGTTAAAAGTGAAAAAATGTTTATCTTAAGCTAACTATGAGTGGTTTTGGTGTCAAGGTGTTAAGAAGGAAAAAAAACAGTAGCTAACCATGGTTCTGTTGGATGCACGTCCACAGACAGCACATGCGAAAACTTCCTATTCGATAGGATCTGATTCAACTGAAAAAACAGAGCAACGTACGTGAGGCAGTGATAATAAAGAGGCCAATGGTTGAAATAAATATAGGGAAATTACTTACCTCGACTTCAGACTGTTGCGGCTACCCAGAGAGAGAAAAAACACAAGACAGGAATACACCTGTTAGAACCACACTAAGAGGAAGTACGTATACATAATGGAAGATTGCAAGTGTTTTCTACTACTATGGATATTCAATGTACCGGTCCACTCAACTGAAACGAGGTTAAATTACCTCTTCTAGCGAGTCCGAAACAACATCCAACTTTGTTTCTTTGTATGTATCATCATAGAACTCATCATCCTGCAGCGCTTTGATCGTTTTAAAAAAATTGCTAAACTCGATGGCCGCTGTGTCTAGATTAGCAGTCTGCAGGTCAGAAAGATCTTCATCCATGCAAATGCCGCTCTCCAGGGTGAGGAACTCATCATTATTCAGCAGGGATTGCTTCTTCTGATCGCTACCTGTTACTATGAGTGTGTAGGTGCACTTTGGAGGCACGATGCAACAGAGTGGCATCTTTGCCATGTACCTCTTCGAGCACTTTGTCATAAGCCTCACAGCAACGTGGTCATCTGTCGTGTTTCTCAGCTGTAGTGAACAACAGGTCAGCTTATTGGCCTTAAATGGTAGCTGAAGCTTCTCAGGGTAAACATCGAGCAGTTTATTGGAGATGGAATGAATCTACGAGGGGAAAAAAGTTAAAATGAGTCCATGTGGAACAAGTTGTGCTCAAGGAAAACATGACACGATCTGAATATGATAATTCCCTAAAGACATGTACTCAGAAGTTTCTTAAAAAAATATAAGCGATGACATCGCGTGAATTTTTTCTAGGTTAATACGTATGATATACTGCAGAAAAAAATAGGAGTCTTGCTTGCGGTACCTCTTCTTTATTCATTGAGCAATCGCTCTCCGTCTGCTCTGGCCCACTACTTTGCCGGTCTTGATCTGTCCGTTTTCTTTTTCTTGAGCCAACCAAACCGTTTTCTTCTTCACTGCTGCTGCTAGTGTTAGCAACAACTAGATCATTTTGGTCCAATTCTATCATTGCCAGTCCTTCTTCATGCGCAATCACTACCCTGAAACTGATTAAGATGCTCCTCTGATTACAGCAAGTTCTACAAGTGATCAAAGAGCACAATCTAAATAAAGAGGGGTGAGCTGAGCAACAAAAGCCTAGCACTAGCGGCGCGTTTTCCTTAGAATAAAGAAGTTATTGCCTAGTCAAAAAAAATTTTATAGCCATCCTGTCAAAAACAAAGTGCATGATTTATGTGACTGATCATTAATTCTGAAAACCACTTGTCTTATAAAGTGCCCATTGTGTGCAAGACCTAGCCGTTAATTTTAGGTTGCATGTAACACTACTATAGAATTGATTTTCAGTGACAGGGTCTTTTTTAGAAGCAGTGTCTCTACTGATAATGATTTAACATATTCACAAGTCGATTTAAGTACATGTTATTTAAAGTAGCATATATAATTTACACTAATAAATAGTGGGCGACACATGCTTCATATGATATAACCAACCACGATCTTGTAATTTCTGCGGGTTCATGCTCATACAAAGGCAAGGGAATTTATCACTTGAGGATGCACAATTTGCAACACAAGGAGTTAGAGGAATTATGGTGGGGGTCCTACGTACTATGTTTCAAGGGCCAAGGGAAAAAGGGACTCATATAAGGACTCATATTTCAACTGTGCCATAGTTTCACGAGATCCTCAAATTCCCTGCCCATGTCCCTTTCCCCTGGGGCTCCCTACTTTCCATTTACGTGTGGCTTCACGGAATTCCCACAATGGAATTTCAAACTCTTCTTCCACATCTATAGTTTATATATACAATAAATTCAATGCCGGGAATTTTGCAGATGCAAATGGGCCCTTAATATTTTTTCCACGTCATGCTTCCCTAATGTTGAAAACTACGGTACTGAATGTTGTGGGTATTGCTCTTAAAAGTTACAGGACCTTTTGTAGCATACATTGGGTTTTAGCATGCATTTCCTCGGTCCTTAAATAGAATATATTTTTAGTTGTCCTAAGTTAAATCATCATAAGTTTGACCAAGTTTATAAATAAAATTATTCACATCTACCGCATGAATGAAAGAGCTAAATTACGAAAATAAATTTTATGGTGTTTATAACGAAGCTCTATTGATATCGCAAAAAATTTTTTTTTTCTATAAACTTGGTAAAACTTATTTATTTTTATTTTTGATAGATGAAAAATCCATTATATTTCTGGAAGGATGAAGTACTTAATTGTTTTATTTTTGAGAGCTAAAAAGTCCATTGTATATCTAGGAGGGAAGTACTTTCTCAAGTGCTATCTCTTGGGGGTCTCAAGGGCCTGTTGGGATTGGGTTGATTAGGATAAAATAAAAAATAATATAAAAGGAATAGGTATAAAATTCTTTTAGCAATTAATTCAAATGATCATTTGATAATATAAATATTATTTTTAAGATTGGTTAAACTCAAGATAGTTTGACAAAGGACAAAACTGTAACACTTAATTTTCCTGGAACAGAGAGGTAGTATAATGTATTTAAGCTTTGCATAACTAGACGGGCTGTGTCTAACAAATGCCCATGACAGTCCTACCATGAACCATACAGGCACAGACCAGTTGCGGTTGTTTTCCAGCATACCTTCTTGAGCCATCCATACATACTTTCACATCTCTAACTTTTCCAAGGCTAAACTTAAACCTTGTCTCAGGCCTGCAGAGTACAAGGCTTACATTTGTTATCATCAGAGAAACATTGAGAGACGTATAGCGCATAGTAAAAAAGAACATTCACGAAATCAACGAAACTCAGCTTGACATAGTATTAAGTGAAAGTGAACAAACGAAGATTTTATAATATAAATAATCAGAAATAATGGTAGTAGTAAACAAAAACAGTTTACAAATACTTCTGTTCGTTAATATAAATAATGGTAGTAGTGAACAAACGAAGATGGAAAAAGACAGAAGTCTGTTTTTATTATCTAAAAAAGTCTGTTAGGGCACGGCACGATTTTTGGATTACAAGGACAGCTGACATGCCCTGAACGTCCTCATGACGTAATGTGCTTTTACCTGAGGGTAGTTGGGTTCCATAGACAAACAGTTCCATCATCTGAACCGGTAACTAGTACTGGATCTATGTGTACGTCTTCTACTGTTTCAACAAGGTTTTGTGTGTGCATGTCCCAAATCTGATTCAAACAGAAGAAAATCATACTTACTGAGAAGATCCTTTAAAGGATTACAATTAATAATGTTTCGTGTGTATATATATGTTGAAATCATACTTACTGAGAAGATGACGCACCTTGACACTCCCATCGAGGTCAGCGGTAATCAAATGCTGCTGGTCACCGTTGGCAAAGTAATCGAAGCAACTTATACGTAGATGTTTATATTCTGACGATATGAATTCAGCAGAACCAGGAGACTGAAGACTACAAATCTGAAGAAGGATGGTACATAAACTGTCAGAAGGCTATATTAACAGATTGACTATTGTTCTGGGTACAAGACTGAAACCTTTATTCCGACATTGCCACAAACTGCAAAAGTATGTGTATCCTTTATGTTTAAAAAGGTGAGTTGATAGACACAGAGAAAGTCAACAAACTCAAATATTCGAGTGCATTCCCAGCTCTTTTCCCAGTCCCACAACTTAACATTTCCCTCATAGGAAGAAGCTGACAGCACATATGGCTTAGTTGGATGAACTGCCAAATCGAAGATTTCATTTTGGTGAGCTTTGAATTGCTTCAACCGCTGCATTGTCTTGTAGCAATACACATCCATGTAACCATCCGTATATCCGGCGACAAACCATTGATTACGTGCAACAAATTTCGCCACTGACACATCTATATAGCAGTCATTAATTATGTTTAAGTGGGTGCGTGGGAAAAGAATCAGCCGGAATAAGTCAGAACAAAAATAGTCACCTTTTCTCAGCGGAATCATATCGGACAGGTCCAATAACTTTGCCTGCACATAGACAGAAAAGCTGTTTATTTTACTACTGATCGGTAACCAGTACTCGTCCCACTGTTTCATCAAATTGTTAATTATTCTGCCTTTTTAAATATATATAGGGTTCTGGATCTGATACACAGTAAGCAAACTACTCCCTATACAAAGTAACAGTTGAAATAAATTTTAACCTTAAATTCTTATAATTTATAATTGCATTAAATAATTAGAAAATAAGAAAATTTAAAAGGAAACTGCCCGCCAACTCTGATCCTCTCTCACGCGGGCAACTTCTTCTTTCCTTCCAGACATTGGCCGGCTACCAAATATGCCAAAAAAATCTCTCCTCAACAAACATTATGTGGATAACTAGATCATCTATCATGTTTTCCAATGCATAGGCAGGCAATTCAAATTCATGGATTACTTTATGTTGTTTTATACAATCGTGAGAGGAGGGAAATTATTTAGAAAATAGAATAGTTCAAATGGCTATTACTATTTTTGGTGACTAGAGTCTATCGAACTGATCTTTTTATGATATTGAATTGATAACCAAATGTTTCAATATTTTGTGACAATGTCCAGGATTTCTCTCTTTTTCTAGTGGGGCTCATGAATATTAACGTTAGGCAAACTCTATTGAGGACCTCTAGTTAGAATTTTTAGGATTTAACTTTTTCAAGCGTGATGTACATTTAGTTGAAAACCTAAGCTCAAGTTATTATGTTCTTCAAGCATCTTTTTTTTTTTTTTGACATCGTGAATCTTTATTTTATCTTTCAACTTTTAATCGAATTGTGGCAATTTTTTCATGTTAATTTGAAACTCTAGTACTTATTGTATATTTTTTCCTTCAAAATTGTCCACAAAGGCGAAATACATTCCAGTGGGAAACCGATACAGACTAATGGTAGCGATGCAGGCGACCAAAAGGCCCCGATCTAACATCTCGATCTTGTTGGTCTTCATTGTCGTCCTTGGCGGAGTCTCACAAATTTGGGGTTTATTTTGAATTATCTTCATTAATAGCAGAGATGGGTGATATAGAGACAAATTTGTTGTTATTTCAGTTATCTTTTATAATGACGAATTGTATAATTTAGATACGAAGTTTATGTGATTATTTAAATTATCATTCATAATCCTAGGGTTCGGTAATTCAGATGAAAAATATAGGAAGTTACTTATACATTTTCATAGTGCTAGAGATAAATATTTTTTATGAAACATTTTAAATCAAATGCCTATTATTGGGAATGATGAATACAATTCACGAAATTAAAATCTAGGTGTTTCTGATTATTGTGAGGATTTCTTTAATTTAATTTTTGTGCATGAAAATTAACATGGGGACTCTGGCTCTTTAATTAGTAAAAATAGTAAGATATAAGATAGGTCTATGCACTCAACTAATATACTCTACTACACCTCTCATTGTGTCTGTGCAGCACTTACCCTTGTCTTGTAGTTCCAAATTTCAATGCCATGTGGCTCAGAAGATGTTATTAGAACCCTGCGTGTACCACATAAGAAGTTATGTGAGAACAAATAACAGTTGCATTGAAGAACTCGATGTACAAATAATCAATGCTAATTTGTGTCACTTCAGTAGCGACTAAATACTACTAAATCCGTTCCAAATTGCAGTTTGTTTGACTTTTTTGAACCCCAATTTTGACCACTCGTCTTATTCAAAATTTTGTGTGAAATATCACTTCTTTTGTTGTGGCTTGCTTTATTAACAAATGGTATTTAAGAATGACTTAAATTTAACTATTTTTGTGCAAATTTTTTTGAATAAGGCAGTGGTGAAACTTAGTGTCCAAAAAATCAAACGAACTATAATTTGAAACGGAGAGAGTAATTTGTTGCACGCATAACCATGGCTCCAATGGATGCACGTCTATTCTATAATAATTACGATTCAGGGATAATACCTGATTGAATCAAACAAATGGTAGTTACCACCAAAAGATTCAAGTGTCACATATCATTATGAGCAAAAAAAAAAAATAAAAAAAATAAAATCATGTAGTATATACCTCGATTCTGGGCTGTAATAGCGTAGCGTTAACGCCGCGGTATTAAGCAGTCGCACAATGACGCCCAAGGACAAAGTAACCAGAGCAAAAGTATATTACAAATAAATTCACTATAGAAAAAAAAAATGATGTGGGCCATTTGTTTTGTGTTGTCCAGGGATTTTATATCATCGAAAGTAGTTCAATTAATGTTTTCCCCAAGGCGGGCAGTAAATATATAGAGCATACCTTGGATGCTAGCTGGCTTACACACTCATAAAGGCTCGTTATCTTCACCACTTTTCTCTCGTCATGAACCACTTTTGCATTGGCAAACATCGAGTCAATGCTATATCGGTGGAAGTTTGGTACAACACTACGGATGTGAATTGTGTCCGGGTTTGGGGGTGGCTTCTCTTGCTTCTGCATTGTCAGAATGTAAGTCCGAGTGGATCTCGCAGGGCACAAAGCCATTGAGCGAACCAACAAAGACATCTCGGGGTATTTGGTGGCTGAATCTTGTAGGCAATATCTTGATGCGCATTGTTTGTCAGGTGCACTGGGCATGGAATGAGCATATCTGGCTCGAAGGGGAAGCAGAGATGTGAAGGTTCGATAATAAATAGCTGCTGGTACAGTTTCTCAATAGTTTCTTCTGTGTCATTCAACGTAGTGATGATATTCTCTATATTGGGCCTTAGGTGGCTGTTGGATTCCACACACTTGGTCGCGATCGAAGTGCAAATCTTCACTTGGTTGCAATAGGCACCCAAATACGATGCATCTGTCACTACTACAGATTCGTTCATCACTACCGCCGGCATCGGGCGGAATTTAATCCACCGGCGGTGTTGAAGCTTGCGGCGGTGATGAACCGTTCGAGGCGAGGGAAACTTCGAAAACTCCATGGATTCGACAAATTCCGGCGGTGAAGACTTCGAGATCACCACCGGGTTGAATCGTTCCCGGCAAAGTGGCCTTGATGGACCACAGATCACTCGCGGGTTTGAATTAGAACCGGCGATTTCAAGATTGACACAACCGGGTTGAATTAGAACCGATAAGCGATTTGGGAGGGAAGCAAAAAGGAACCGATAGCTCGAAGAAGGAACAGTAAAAACAAATGATAGAAACGGCCCAGGAGATGAATTAAAAATGACTTTGGAGTCATTATATATTACTAGATAATTATATATTACTACTAGATAATATATTTTACAAAAGCGAAAAAAAAAAAAAAGCGGCGGCCACCATCGCCTCCGCCGCCGCAGCGCCGCCATCGCCTCCGCCGCCCGGCCGCTAGGCCTCGTCGTCATGCCGCGGCCTCGTCCTCGCCGCCCGGCCGCGTTCCGCCGGCCGCGCGATGGGACTCCGCCCGGCCTCGGCCGGTATCCCCTAGCGAGGATGTCGATGGCCTCGACCTTGTAGGCGTAGAAGTTCGCCTTCTCCACCAGCGGCCAGCCCACCGTTGGCGAGCCGACTTCTTCGGCCGGGCGGTGAGCTTAGGAGGGCGTCGTGGGCGCCCCCACGGTGAAGACAAGCTCCTCGTTGGTGTAGGCGCCCGGCCATATCGTCGGCGATGAAGAAGAAGCTCTGCACGGGGTTTATGGAAAAGAGATGCTATTAGCGATGGAGATGGTACCAAATCGAGGCGTTCTTATATAGTAGCAAGCCATGGAATGCATGCGGTCCATAGTCATTCCCAAGACACGGCGCCATGAAAAAAAGCAGTCAACGGCGCACGACCGGCTCATCCAATGGGCGTCGCGATCGCCCGATACATCTCCCCATGAAAGGCCGACCCGGCTATGCGTTCTTGTAGCGTTTCCAATGGCCGCTTCCTCGGGCGGCTGCGGCGTTTCCCAACACCCAATCGAAATTCCGGTTCGATCCCCAACAAGCCGATTTTTGACCATTTTTTCAAGAACGATGATCGAGTTTAGCATTGTTATTTTGAAACAAGGAATGCATGCTTCACATTGTTTACCATTGCTACAAGATCAACCACACATGCCGATGCCGACGGGTGAGGGAGCGAGGAGGGAGGGAGGGAGGCGAGAGACTTCTGGCCGGGCGGAGAGCGAGACACACTCAACTACAAGGCGCCAGCACGTCCACAACACTTTGCCGGGCTATTTAACGAATCAAACTTTGTACCGCCCAACGGATAGCCATCACTTGTTTTTTCTTTTTTACCACAATTTGTAGGCTGTCACGTTAGCGTGTTCCACGGTGGCTGCTTTTTGCATGCATGCCGCTTCGCTTGGAGAACAGCGTTGCCGGTAGCATTCACTTGCCGGTTAGGAAACCGAAGCGGTGTCTCTGCGGAATCAATGAGAAAAGCACTGTGGCACCGGCGGCGGCGTCGGCGGGTTAAATCAATGTCGGTTAAAACAACGCCGGTGTAGATTCACACCGGCGGTGATGTTTAGATCCTTGGGCGTAGTTTCACACCCGGCGGTGATGTTTAGATCCTGCGCCGGTGCAGATCTCTACGCCATTGGTATTCGACATCCGCTGGGGTGGAAACTTGGACCGGCGGTGATTTCGAAAAAATTCAAACCCACCGCCGGTTCTCAACTCATTTGGTGACCCTTTGCGCAATCTTTGGCTGCTTTCTGGCGCCCGTCCTGCAGCGTACAGCGGCGGTCGACTCAACCACGCCATCTCGCCTATTTAAGCGGCAAGGGGACGCCGTGTTTTGCACCCGGTTTCTCCTCTCTGTTCTTGCATTCTTGGTTCGTCCGGTAGTTCCTAACCCTCTCCTCAAAATCTGAGAGGGCTCGGTTTTGAATTTTTAGTGTCATGCATGGGTTTTGGATCTAGAAAATCTTTTTCTCCTTATTTTCCTTGTTCTTAGTCCTCGATCTTCTTTGCTAGCGGTACTTTCAGTTCCACATACATATGGCCTTTCTTTGGGAGAAAGCCCTCCACATACAAATATTCCTAGTCCAAGAAAATGGTTTACAAAAAAAAAGGTGCTAGAAGAGTCTTACTAATGAAGGAGAGACACGGGGCTTCGGCTTACGTGGGTGCCATGATTCGAGATCAAACTACGGACTCATATTAAGAGTCAGGAGTCCTTGTGCTTTGAGTGCTAGTGTTCGACCAATATCCCTAGGCAAATGGGCGTATAGTATACGAATCATAAGGTGCATCCATGGAAAAACAATCCTCATTGGACCAAGTTCTTGGGATTTCATCCTCGGTCCAATGGTCAAGTTTGGGATGAAGACTTTTAAGCTCCCTGTGAATCTCATCCTCCAATCTCCTCAATGAGTGCACGTAAGCGAATATGTTGGGAGTTACAACCATGATGATGTGGTAATAAATTAAATTCATCATTTTGGCAATGCATATTAATTAGATATAGATTCACATCATCCTCATTCATTTTGATTCTCCCACTTGCGGATTTACGCTCCACGATCTTACTTATCTTTGCATGTGGCTTGGCGGCCGTTCTCGACCAAACTCTGAGACCGACTTCGAATACGATTGGGACTTCATTGCACACCTTGGCCAAAGCAAACTACGGAAGGGCGACAATCTTTGCATAAGGTTTACTAACTTAGGCACTAGTCGTTCGGTTAGGTTATATCTATGGTCGAGCATTTTTATGTCCTTGCGAGGGACGAGAGAGTGCAATCATAAGGGCATTGACCTTCATCGACTCAAGCGGATACTTAATCCGTGACATCAATTACCGATATTTCTACAATCCTACATTCGTGTGCATGGATCACAAAATTTGGACCCAATAATGATCCCGGCGGCGGTGATGATGATTAGTGTGTTTACTATATATGTTAATTATTTGTAAGGTTGTATGGTTACTTCCTAATTAATTTGTAATGTTCTTGTGTGGCCCATGTGGTCTCAAACTTTTTACGAGCCTTTCACATGCAAATTGGGAAGCACCCCGAAGTTTGAGATTTTTCGGAGTTGGTTTGGTACTTTTCAGTTTATTTGAATTTTTTTTGCGACGCCACCTTGTAATTATAGTTTGAAGCGGCGTACCCACGAAAAGAGCCGAATCTTTGCTAGACTTTTCCACGGGGTCTCATGTGCCCTAGGAGGCAAATCGGCGTGGAGGTCCAAGAAAAAAATTCTTGTGTTTCCATGGTTTAATTAGCCTTCTTGTCGCGGTTTTTTTCTCGAAGAAAATCATAGTAATTAAGATATTTATCATAAAAACCTAAGAACTTGTGTGGGGTCATTTTTTGGGTGTACATGGCTGGGAAAAAAATTCAAGCCATTTCCACCATGGAGGATTACACATCCTTCACAAAGGCACATGATCATCCATGAAGTGGCATCATTTCTATTTCTTTGCTTAGGTTGCGTGTAATAACCTTAGGTGGCGAATAAGATTGAGGTGAAATTTTCCAAATCTTTAGAACCTCCCGCCATTTCGTTCCCCACCGGCGCCCAAACCAGCCTTGCCTATATATATATAAGTGAGTGGCTCGGGGCGAAATTTTGGCAAGCCATTTGAACACCGCGCCATTCGTTCCCCACCGGTGTAGAAGAGCACCGGTGCGGACGACGGGCGCACCACCAACTCAACGTCGCCGTTCCCCGTCCCCCTACGCCGCCCGGCCATCACATTCGCGCATCCCGGTCGTTTCGCTCCGGCGGGAATCGGGAGGCTTGGCGGCGTTCTCCCACGCCCGGCGCTCCTCCACTCGGCGTCCCCAGCGCCGGCATCCCTCGCCCCGGCCCCTTCCACGGTGAGAACTAATTATCCCTTTCGTGTGCGAGTTTTTACCTATGAGAATGACAACTAATTCGCCCATTTGTCCTAGCCTCGCGTCGCCCGCTTGGTCTTCCTCCACTCCGACGGAGGACCGCCGCCACACCTCTCTGCCCGTCCAGCGACCTCACGCCGTCTTCCTCTTCACCGCCCGGCCGCCGTACCATCGCGACCTTGTCCTCCTCAAATCCTCCAAGACAAGATAGGAGCGCCGAGGCGCCGAAAGCTTGGTGAGTGCGTCGGTCCACGCCCTTGAGGTGTTCGTTGAAATGGCCGTCTCGTTCCTTTGCAACTTTGTGCTTTCGAATTGTGATTGAAATTCATGAGTTAGTGTTGTTCGAAATCCGGTTTGGATATTTTAAATATATATGCATTAACTTCTTGTACAACTTTTATGAATAACATAGCAATATCATCCTATTTTGGTGACATGTAAGCATGGCGTGAGTGCGTAGTGTTTGTTGGTCGCGTCTTAGGGGATCTATCTAACTTTGGGAAGATTGCTATGCTCAAGTCAAAGTGCGCTAATAATTGTTCAGAAAATACAACACCGAAGGTGAAATTTGTCGTCGCCTACAAGCGGTGCAAACTAGCGCGGCCACGGAGATTGAAGAGAAGCCACCGCACATACTTATGAAGATTGCGAGAATTGCTACTTAATTGGTTTTGGAAAGATATCATGCTTTTATTTATGTCTATGACTCTATATATGGTCATTGGTGTTTTTATTTTAGAAGTTCATGTAGGCTTAGTTTCTAGAACATTAGGTGGATTTTGTTGTATGTAACCATTAAATCCTATAATGTTTTGACGATATTAATGTATGATGATTTTTTGGATTTAAAAAGAGCTGAATTCCACGAATAAATTCAAAAATTTAAAACAAAAACGCCGGGTGGCATGGGGCGGCGGTGAATGAGCAACAAACCGGTAGTGTAACTATACCAAACACTATCGGTTTGAATTACTAACAACCGTCATAGGCGGCGAAACATCGCATCGGCTGCATTAACAAACCGATAGTCTCCACTCTAATACTTATTTTGTCGGGTTGAGATCAGCCGGCGGTGTTCACGTATAGTTCAGCGAGCGGGTTCAAAGTAAGCCGCCATTGTTAGGTCTTGATACTTTGTCGGCTCGGCGGTCTAACCCGATAGTGTTATCCCCCACAGTTACGTCGGTTCGCTAAAGCCCGGCGGTGCTCCCAATATCAACTCTGCGGGTGACTTCGAAGTTTTGCATTGCTTGGATCAAAAAATCTTTGCGGGTGGGTGGAACAACCGGCGGTGTTCGGTGATAAGGCGCTGCCGGTTTGATATCAAACCGGCAGTCTCTCCTCGCATCACGCCCGGTGTTTTGACCGGTAGTGTTTCAAACCCCACATCACTACCGCTATGGTTACGCGGTTCGGTTTTCGGCGGTGAAGGGGGTTGGAGCCCGGCGGTGATGGACAATTACGTAGTAGTGTGTCCATCCTGCCTTGAAATATTTTTGTCTCGGTTTCGTTGAACTTGTGGACTGAAGTGAATCGAGGAAACACCATACGACTGACTATAAAAATGTGACGAGCCAAAACTACAAGAAAATGACCCTTTGTCGTCCTCATATTAGGAAATGTCTTCTCATACCGGATCAATGAAATCTTGGGAATTGGGCATTTCACAAAATGCGGAGTAGCCATCAGGTCCCTGCGGTACTTTTTATCATTATGACACCCAAACTAAATACATCAAACTTGTTTGTGATTTTTCCCCTTATCTACAAACTCGATTGGCGTATCCACTGAAATATATTTGAAGCATCACATCGTAAGTAAAGTGATGGAAACCTAATTAATTTATTTCATAAAAAGATGGCACAAGGTAATCTCCTTTCTAAAAAGAAATTTTACAATGGTCAGAAAGAACATGAACCACCCGTTCAATGAGATTGGATGGTACAAAATAGGAGGTACCAATGTAAAATTACCTAGAGTAGTATTAAATAGGCAGGGACAGTAACAAAATTAGGTTTTTTTTTTATATATTTTATATATTTATTTCATTTATGGGTCAACTGGACCTTTCTATTTCTTTCTCCCCATTGCTGAAGCATCCAGACGATCGTACGCAGAGAAGGGAACACGGGCGCCGAGATGTCCTGGATGATGGTGTCGATGAACGCCAGTGTCGAGCTGACGAGCATCGCCAAGCGTGAGGATGAGAAAGAGGTCCGGCTGGCTCTGCATGGGCACGTTCCCTATATAGGCGGTGCTCCAGGACGCGCAGGGAACGTGTGTCCGTCCATGTCCCTGAAATTGCTGCAGATGAGGCGTGCACGGACGCGTCGGCCACGTACGCCGATAGCATCTCGCTTAGGTTCACCGCCTGCTGCTGCTGTCCCAGCGAGACTACCGCTGTCGCCACAGAGCGGAGTAGCCGGTTGACCTCGTCCTCGCACATGGCCCTAGCCCCAGCTGGACGAGCGGACGCAGGGCGCGGCGCGCTGAGCAGCTCCGTGGTGCAGATCCTGCAGAGCTGCGGTCGCCGAGCAGAGCCCTGCCCATGGGGTCAGCGCAGCGACTAGGGCCTGGCGCCAAGTATTAGGATAGATATCTTGTAACTTAAGATGTAATCGTCTCTTGATGTACAAGCCACCATGGGGCATTTCCCATGACTATATAACACGCAACCGAGGCGTCTTAGGGACTTACCTCGTTCCCGCATTCGTAACATGGTATTTAGAGCCATACAATTCCACACGGAAATTCTTCATGGCATTCCAACTTCGAATCTGGCTCAGATGCATATCTTTGTCTTTGTCACACTCGGTCGGCCCGAGTCGTCCGGGATAAGCGGGTGGCTGACTAATTAATTATTATATAGGTTTTATTAGTAAATTTATTTAGTTAATTTAAAGTGAGCTCAATAAGACTAATGGGTTTGGGACCGTTAGCAAGCTGTAAACCCCTCATATAAATATGGGGCAACTATTGTGAGATAATCAATCAAGAAAAATTTAGGGTTTAACCCTATCTATCTCAACTCTCCACCCGCCGCCGCCCCGTGTGCGCCGCCCGTCGCCGCCGCGCCCCTCGCCACCGTCGCCGCGCCGTGCCCTACTGGGGCCGCCCTTGGCGATCTACGCCACGTCATGCCTTCCGTCTTCCCCCTCGCGTTGGCCAGGTGAAAGCGGTTTATGACAATTGGTATCCATTGACGGGCGATCTAATGGCCTCGACTAGAGCAACAAGTTCATGGAGGACATCAACGGCATCATCAACAACTACATCACAGCCATGGGGCGTCATTGCCCTCACCATCGGCTAAGCACGTTCCGCCCTCCAAGCGTTTTCTTCGATCGTGGACACCGATGAGTTCACCATCCGCCGCGCCTCGATCCAAAAATTTCTCGACCATCGGGCGCACAAAATTCATGAGAAATTGCTACAGAAATTTCTCTGAAATTCCTACGGATAGCACCACAGAAAATCCTCCTAAAATTCCTCGAGAAATTCCTAGAAGGGTGAGAGTAATTTGAAATTATTTTACCGAGTGAGTATGATGGTAAAGAAGATCCTTCTCATTGGTTGTACAAATGCAATAATTTTTTCTCGCTCAAGGCATAAAGGACAATGATCAAATTCAGCTTGCTTCGTTCCACCTCAAGGGAACGCATTATCTTGGTTTATTCGTTGGGAAAATGAATTGAGTCGCCCGTGACTTGGCCGAGAATTTTCTGCGGCAATCACTAGGCGTTTTGGATCGCCAATGCATAATCATCTCGGCGATCTAACAAGTCACACGCCAAGCGGGAGACTTGGACAACTACACAAATAAATTCACAGCAACACTGAACAAGGTACAACACCTCTCTCTCCCAAACAACAGGTTATGTTGCATGTTATTGGTTTAGCACCTCGATTCGGATAGAGGTACAACTACACCAACCACCTGATTTGGAGACCGCTATAGCATTGGCCAGACGTTTATATTCTTCAACATGTCGGCAACATTCAAAGGTAAATAGCCGACGACATTCAGATGTTCAGATATTAGTCCATGGATTAACTGGCATATCTACATGTCCTACTATGCAATTACTCATCAATATAAATGACAACAATTTATTGGCTTTATTGGATTCTAGATCATCACACAATTTTGTGGACTCTAAATTCGCAACTAAACTGAACCTACCGAGCTCTCCCTCACATCGATCTATACAAGTCGCTGTGGCCAATGGACAACATATAACAAATGTTGGGAGGTATGATGATATTGAATTTTCTATTGCTCTTTGAAAGTTTCAAGGCAAATTTCTTTAGCATCAAATTGGGTGGATATGATGTTGTCACGGGTGTGGAATGGCTGAGCTCTCGGGCAATATTGTTTGGAATTTTAATAAGCTAATTATGAAGTTCGGCGTCACGGACAACCGATCATATGGCGCGGCTTGTCTAAGGAATCGAGATCCTCCACAAGGTATTCATGTCCTTTCTTGTGATCCTCCAATGGAACCTTTGTTGCACAAATTTCAACAACTCTTCAAAGAGCCTTCGGGACTTCCTCCTCAACGGCGCTATGACCATCGTATTCATTTGAAAGATCGATTTCGGCCCGACGGTTGTTCGCCCTTACCGCTACCCTCGGATACAAAAGAATGGCTGGAATGACAATGCGAGATGCTCTCCCAAGGATCATCGGTACATAACTTCACCATTTTTATCCACTATTCTCCTTGTCAAGAAACATGACAAGACATCGGTCAGTCTTTGACTATCGGGCACTAAATGATAATACTATGAAAGATAAATTTCCGATACCTGTCATTGCTGAATTATTGGATGAGTTGCAAGGTGCTAAATTCTTCAGCAAACTAGATCTTCGCTCAGGCTATCACCAGGTACGCATGCATCCACCAGACATCGAAAAGACAGCCTTCAGAACACATCATGGGCACTTTGAATTCTTGGTCATGCCATTTGGTTTATGCAATGCACCTTCAACCTTTCAAGCTTTGATGAATGATATTTTGGGACCTTTTCAATGAAAGTTTGTCTTGGTTTTCTTCGATGATATTTTAATCTTCAGCAAATCTTGGACTGAACACCTCTCACATGTGGAAGAGATCTTCAAAGATCTTGGCATCACACAACATTTTCTTAAAGAAATCTAAATGCCTCTTTGGTCAATCCCAAGCTGGGTTATCCGGGACATATTATTTTCGATGCTAGAGTATTTGTTGATCTGAGAAAATAGAGGCGTGTTGCTTGGCCAATACCTACAACTCTCCGAACTCAGAGGTTCTTAGGACTTGTAGGTTACTACAGAAAAATTTATCATCGATTATGAATGCGATTGCTCGACTCTTACAAATCTTCTTAAGAAGGATTCATTCTTTTGGGCACCTCTATCAACAATAGCCTTTGAGCACCTAAAGTGGACATTGTCATCGACACCAGTCCTTCAACTTCCGGACTTCAACAAAATTTTCATGGTGGAGTGTGATGCTTCGATGCTTGGTATGGGTGCAGTGTTACATCATGGCAATGGTCCAGATAGCTTACAAAAGATGGCGACTTATGAGCGAGAACTCATAGAATTTTGGTAGCTTGGCGGTCAAACATTGGCGGCCGTATCTGCGGGGCCGCCCCTTTCTTATAAGGTCGGATCATTCAGTC
Source organism: Hyparrhenia diplandra (assembly GCA_015847255.1). NCBI lineage: Eukaryota > Viridiplantae > Streptophyta > Magnoliopsida > Poales > Poaceae > Hyparrhenia > Hyparrhenia diplandra. Next base: position 843,891 of record JADLZK010007534.1, read on the forward strand.
TCAAATACATTTTAGACCAACGTTTATCCACCACTCCTCAGCACCAATGGGTTAGCAAATTACTTGGTTATGACTTTACTGTGGAATACAAACCTGGTAAATCCAATGTGGTGGCAGATGCATTATCTCGTCGGAGCGTTGAGGAATCCTCACTAATGGTTGTTTCAGAAATACAATTGGATTTGTTTGCTCAGCTACGAGAGGAAATTGCATTCAGTGATGAAGCCATAGGCCTTATTGATTCCATAATTAATGGTAAGGATTCAACATGGGAAGTCCGTAATGGTTTGAATGTATTCAACAAAAAGGTATGGCTTTGAGAATCATCAAACATCTTCAAACCATTCTTCATGCAATCCATGATTCAACTCATGAGGGAATCTGAGAAGACATTGCATCGATTCCGTCAAACTTTCTTTATTAAACATGATCGACGCATTGTCGGAGATTTCGTGAATGATTGCTTAGTGTGCCAACGAAACAAAACTGAAAATCTACATCTAGTTGGACTTCTTCAACCTTTACCAGTTTCAGAACAGATCTGGGAAGACATCTCAATGGACTTCATTGAAGCACTCCCTAAGGTTAGCACTAAGTCGGTAATTTTAACGATTGGTTGATCGTTTGTCCAAGTATGCCCACTTTATACCCCTCTCTCATCCATACACAACAACTTCAGTGGCTCAAAATTTTTCTCAGAGATTGTTAGATTACATGGTTTACCAAGATCGATTGTTAGTGACCGCGATGTGGTTTTCACAAGTCATTTTTGGCAAGAGCTCTTTAGACTATCAACATTATTCTATCACCAGCGTCGACTTATCATCCTCAAGCGGATGGACAAAGGGAGGTAGTAAACAAAATTATTACAATGTATCTCTCTTTGCTTGGATTGGTGACAAACCAAAGGATTGGGTAAGATGGTTACCATGGGCAGAATATTGCTATAATACTTCATATCATACATCCACCAAAACGACACCATTCAATCTGGTCTATGGGCGCGACCCACCTATGATTCGAGGCTACAATCCGGGTGAGACAACATTACCTTCTGTAGATGCTTTGTTATCTCAACGTGATGCTTTCCTCAATCGGACAAAGGTTAGATCTACAATTGGCTCAAGATTATTACCACAAGTACTTTGATGCTAAACATATGGGCGGCAGGTTCCAAGTGGGTGATTATATCGGCTCAAATTATTCTCACGGTTCTGCGGCAACTATATCACAATTATACAAAGGCAAGCTCTCTCCGAAATATTTTGGACCCTTCGGCATCAACAAAATTCTTACTCGGTTACATATGAGTTGAACCTTTTTTGCGGGAACTTCGCATACACAATGCCTTTCATGTCGGCATGCTTAAGCCTCATCGAGGGGCGATTCCTATTGATATACTAGAATTGCCACGTATACACGAAGGTACACCGGTTCTTGAACCCGAGGTAATGCTTAAATCGAGTCGAGGCAAGGTCGGCTTTAGGTCCTCATCAAATGGAAGAACAAGATAGTTGCGAGATGCTTCATGGGAAGATCTTTGAGCTATTCAACAAAATTTATCCGATTTCGGCTCGAGGGCAATTTGAATCTCGAGCTCCGAGGGGAGAGATGTCACACTCGGTCAACGAGTCGCGGGATAAACGGGTGGCTGAATAATTAATTATTATATAGCTTTTATTAGTAAATTTATTTAGTTAATTTAAAGTGATCTCGATAAGACTAATGGGCTTGGCCCATTAGCAGCTAATAAATCCCTCATATAAATATGGGGGCAACTATTGTGAGACAATCAATCAAGAATAATTTAGGGTTTAACCCTATCTATCTCGACTCTCCACGCCCCCCCCATGTGCGCCGCCGTCGCCGTGCCCCTCGCCGTCGTCGCCCGTGCGCGCCGCGCCTCGGCGATCTACGCCATGTCACGCCTTCCGTCTTCCCCACGGCGTTGATCGGGAAGCGGTTTGTGACATGTGCCATCTCTCGGTTTCTCCGTGACCAACAAACTAGATCGGAAGAACTTCCCCACCGGAAGCTCTATGTGTCGTCGGCTCTCAAGGGAGAGACATTTGTGACCTCACGTCGGTCGACTCCAAGCCGCCATCGCCCGTTCCTTGAAGCCGGCACTTTGTCGGATGGGAAACCGGCGAGCTAAGCCCAACCCGGACTATGCATCTGGGTAGCCAAGGACGGGCGGTCTTCGACTTCATCCTCTCCACTTTGTCCAAAGAGATCTCCAGCCTGATCCCTACTATGGTGACCACGACCAAGGAGCTGTGGGAGGCCATTCAAGGGATGTTCGCATCCCAATCCCGTGCAAGAATTAGTAGCATGAGGATGCCGTTGGCTATGATGTCCAAGGGGGCGTCTACGATGGCCAAATTCTTCACCAAAATGAAAAGCCTAGCAGATGATATGACAGCTGCCGTACGCAAGCTTGAGGATGAGGAGCTTGTCTCCTATATTCTCACTGGCCTAGATCGGGAATATGATCCCGTGGTATCTGATGTTGCGGCTTGTACCAAGTCAATCTCCGTGGTTGAGCTTTTCACTCAACTTACAAGTTTCGGCGGTGTCTTGACATCAAGAATGGCCAAAGGGTACCCGGTCGTCGACCAATATGGTGGCCAAAGGAGGACGCGACAACAACAACTTTCGCAGTGGAGGCCACAGAGGTCGTGGTGGCTTCAAGCAGCAAGGAGGGCACAATGGAGGGCGCTCATCTAGGTTCCAGCCTGGCGTGATATGCCAGGTATGTGGCAAGGAGGGCCACGCTGCCTACAAGTGCTTCAAGCGCTTCGACTGGAATGTCTCCGGTCCTCCTTAGAAGACGGTGTCGCCGGCCACCACATCCCATGGGGTCGACACCAAGCGGGTACATCAACTCTGGCGCGACCGATCATATCACGTCGAGCTAGAGAAGATGACCACCGGGGATCGGTACAATGGTGGAGATCAGGTGCGTCGCCGGCGACAATGGTATGGGCATTAAGCACATTGGTCATAGTACTATACCTTCCCCATTAGGTTCATCAATTCTATTCAACCGTAATATTCTTCATGTTCCAAAAGCCCCAAACAACCTTATATCTGTTCGTCATCTTACACATGACAATAATGTTTTCATTGAACTTCACCCCAATCATTTTCTTATCAAGGAGGAGCGGCGACAAAGAAAATCCTTCATCAAGGCCGATGTGAGAGAGGCCTCTACCCATTGCTGTCCTCGCCCGGTGGTCGGCAACAAATAAAGCGGCGTTTGGAGTCGTCAAGTCGTCGAGAGTCCTTATGGCACAATAGGCTAGGTCATGCATCTATATCTATTGTTAGGCATCCGGTTAGTAGCCACAACATTTCCTTTTCAAAAGAGTGGAATAAACACGTGTGTAATGGTTGCCAACTTGGCAAGAGTCACCAATTACGTTACCCATGTTCAACTAGTAAATCAGAGAGTCCTCTTGATCTTATTTTCTCCCGATGTGCGGGGTCCCGCACCAACATCCGTTGGGAGGCACAACTATTACACGAGTTTTATTGATGATCACGATAAATTTGTTTGGATTTATCTCTAAAGAATAAATCGAAGTTTTTCGATCTTTGTCAAAACTTCTGCAGACTCATTGAATGATAGTTCAATCGAAAGATTAAAAGCATTCAAAGCGATTGGGATGGTGAATATCAAGCCCTACACCTTTTTTCAAGCGGGTAGGCATCGGTCATCTAGTCTCTGTCCTCATGCGCACCAATAGAATGGTGCGTGAGCACAAGCATAGACATATTATCGAGGTTGCCCTATCCCTTCTAGCGCACTCCTCCATGCCCTTAAAATTTTGGGATGAGGCCTTCGCTCTTGCGGTTTATCTCATAAATAGATTGCCCTCAAAGGCCATTGCAAATGATACACCGTGTCATCGCTTGTCAAATTAGCAACTAGATCTAAGTCTCCTTCACACCTTTGGGTGCGCGTCTTTGCCAAACCAAAGACCTTTCAATGATTGTAAGCTTCGGTTTAGATCAAAACAATGTGTTTTCCTTGGCTACGATTGACAAGCATAAGGGGTATAAGTGCTTAGATCCAACTCAAAGAGCGTGTTTACGTGTCCGAGAGATGTGGTGTTTGATGAAATTTTGTTTCCTTTTGCTTCTATGCATCCTAATCTTTGGCGCCCGCTTGCAAGCCGAGCTTAATAAGTTTCTTCCTAATATCTTATTAAATCCATATGATGGGGAAGTGTCGGTACATGACCACGTGCCACGTCCTACTAATGGTTCTTCGGATCGGTTGAAAGTTTCAGTCACGGGCTTCAAATTCGGACGCAAAAGCGGTGGCGATTACGGTGTTGTCCGGCATCATTTTATGTGCCGCCCACGGGGCGGCAAGCGCCTCGGGGCGGATTCGGCTAACACTTGCCCGTCGGATCGGCTAACACCGCCGCCCGGATCCGTCTTGGATCCCCGTCGCCACAGGCCAATTGTCACCGTCCCGGCCGGATCTTACGTGGCTCCCCGAGCACTCCACCACGCTGGCCACGCGTCTCCCGTGGCGGCACAATCGATCCTATGTCATCCATCGAGGCGGATCCACCGGCCGGATCGGTTTGTGGGCCCTTCTTCATCCGGTGCGGCACCTCATCCTGCGGCCAGAGCCCTCTTTGCCACATCTCCCACGGCACCACCACCGATCCATTCGCATGGAGACACCTTGGGGCTGGGATTCGACGACCCAAAACCTACGCAGATGGCACGGTGAGGTGGTGTATGACTTACATTTCTAACCCTCTTGAGCACGTGACGGTCCATGAAGCGATGCAAGATTTTCGTTGGGTTTCGGCCATGGATGATGAGTATCAAGCTCTTCAACGCAACAAGACTTGGCGCTTAGTGGCTCCTCCGCATGGCAAGAATATTATTATTTGTAAATGGGTTTATAAAGTCAAGAAGAAGTCTAATGGTACCGTCGATAGATACAAGGCTCGCTTTGGTTGCCAAAGGGTTCAAACAACAATATGGGATTGACTATGAAGATACCTTTAGTCTAGTGGTGAAAGCAACCATACGTCCCGGTTCTCTCTATTCTTTGTGTCAAATGGTTGGTCCCTTCGCCAACTTGATGTTGAATGCTTTTCTTCATGGAGTCTTGAAAGAAGAGGTCTATATGAGGCAACCATCTGGATATATTGATAAGCGGCATCCAAACTTTGTGTGTAAATTGGACAAGGCTCTCTATGGGTTAAAACAGGCGCCTCGGGATTGGCATGCAAGGCTATCTGGCAAATTGCAAGCATTATTGTAAGTTTTAACCCAAGGCCGACACGTCTGTTTTCTATTATCATCGACGAGGGGTCAGTATCTTCATCTTAATGTATGTGGATGATATTATTGTTGCTAGTTCCCATCTGGATGCCACTTCTGCTCTCTTGCGTGATTTGCAGCATGAATTTGCTCACAAAGATCTTGGTGATCTACACTATTTTCTTGGCATTGAAGTCAAATAGAAACAAGGAGGATTAGTGTTGTCTTAGTCCAAATATGCTTCTGATATTTTGACTTGCTCAGGTATGAATTGGTGTAAGCCGGTTGCTACTCCCTTACCGAGTACTTGAGAAGCTCAGTGTACTTGACGGTGTAAAGCTTGGTCCCGAGGACTCCACACGGTATAGAAGCCTTGTTGGTGGCTTGCGATGAAACAAAGTCCGCCGGTTCCTACACTCGCCGACTACAACTCCTTTGGAGCGTTGTGAAACGGATCTGCGGTATGTTCAAGGAACAATCGACCTTGGGTCGAGCATTGTACCATCAAGTAGTTATGATAATATGACATTGTTACCTGTTGCGGTGCCCTAAGCCGCTACCGCGAACCGCCGGTTAGCGCAGGGAGGAGTGGCCCTCGGGCTGACCTAGCTCGTGGAGGAGCATCATACTTTGAGGCGACCTCGTCAAGCCACCGCCGCCAACGTGTTCTTTTGGCGTGATAACGGACCGACGCCATTTCCGCCACATCCCCGCAACTGCATTGCTCTTCCTTTCACGGCAAGGACCAGCGCACCTATGCAAGGTAATGAAGGTCGTACATCATTTGTGTATGTGTATGTATAAAGGCTTTGTTCTGCTGAGTTGCTTTAGGTTGATTGATTTTGTGTATGTATTAAGCCTACTAACTAGGGATTAATTTTGTCTCGGTTTTATCACAATGGAACCTATGCAAGGTAATGAAAGCCTACACCATTTGGAGACTTGACAAACAACATCAATGGAGGTAATTGTTTATACCTCATGTCCATAGACACTTTTTGCTTGTATTATTTGTGTTAATACTTATAATTAAGTGGATGCTATCAACGTGTTTACAAACAGGTGACCAGACTCCACTCAAAAGCACAAGTTGATGAACGCACAGCGTAAAAGGGAAAGGGAAAAATCACATAGTGCGGCAATAAAAAAACTTAGGGAAAAGTATCATCGACAATGGCGGAAACTACACTAGCTGCTGGATCAAGAGGTCCACCGAAAACAAATTTAACAATCAGACATAGAACAAACATTTATTATCATATAGATACATTATCATTAATTTTGTATCATGTAAAAAATTATCTAAACAGGTGTAGGGGGCGAATCAAATAAGGAAAACACACATCCCAACAAGCTAAAATGGGAAAAGCAAAAGGCACGATTGGCGCCAATGACTCGGAAGAAAGAAATGAAAAAAAAATATAAAGCATCGTGAACGATATCATCAGAAAAATGCATGTAAACTTGATTTTGCTTTCCTGAATTTAGTATTACCTTTTTCTAAATTTAGTATTACCTTTTATGAATTCAATATTCTTATGTAGTATATACACATGTTCTAAAACTATATGTTGCTTGTTGCATCAGTTGTAGTTGAATGCAATATTATCTTTTATGAATTCAGTATTCTTAGATAATATACATATGTTGTAAAACTATATGTTGAATCAATTGTAGTTGAATCGACCACGGATAGCTCCGATGGATATGAAGATAGTGACTGGCTACATCAAAACAATTCATACAATCCTATGTTTTTTATATAAAATTTATTTGTCCCGTATCAACGCATGGGCATTTAACTAGTATATAATATATTCACCAAATGTGTGTATTTGCTTACAGCAGTAGCAATGAATGAATATTGAAAACAATAGCTCTTTGAATTCGACGCTAGTAGGAATATAATAGAGAGTCGGATAGATCACTACATACCATAAAGGTGTTTCTCGAGACTTCCCTTAGGTAGATATTCGTAGCATAGACTGCTTTCGATAATGTCTACAATTACATATCTTCCACTATGCTCAGCCACTTTCTTCCGCAGTTCATGGCAGAATCCAATCAGCTGCACTATATTGTCGTGCTTAAGCGCCATAAGACTTGCAACCTCATTATCAAATATAGTGCTAGGTGCCACGGGCGCGTTTTCAGCATGCCTCTTCACTGCAATTTCGCGGCCTCCTGGCAGAATCCCCTGTTTAACGCACGCCTCATGCATTACTAGGATATTTTTGCGCCAGAATTAATTATTATAACCATAGGACCGAATCTTACCTTGTAAAGTTTTCCGAATATGGTGCAACCAAGTTCTCGCTCAACAGCGAAATCAAGGGTAATTTCCTTCAAAAAAGTAGCTGATAGCTTCGATAATGATGTACTCGCTCCTCCGTCCCTTAAAGCTTGTCGCTCGCGCTTTCTAAGAAAATGACTTTGACTAAATATATATTAAAAAATATTAATATTTATAATACATAATTAGTATTATTGTAAAGATCTTTAAATCTAGTTTTTTTATCAAATTTATTTGGAGATAAAAATGTTACAAGTATTTTCTAGAAATAGAGTCAAACTTGTGGCATGTATACCAACAACGACGACAAGCTTTCAAGGGACGGAGGGAGTATTTGCATGGCTCTACATCGCAGCATACATGGAACCATTGTAAGGGTAAGGAATCTGATACACAGACAAAGATAGAATCCAAACAAGTAGGGATTTTTAGTATCTAGACTAGAATCTGGATTCTAGGAGTCTAGATAATAGAATCCAATAGGATTCAAACGACCATAAGGCAGTCAAGTGTCGTTCAGTTTTCAAAAAAAAAAAAAACACAACTCAGGCATGTAATACTTTCTCCCGTCGCTTCTCTCTTCGTCTCTTACATATGGGACCTATAGTCCATGATCTTAGTCCATCCGTGTTCCAATTCCAAACATCCCACACTCCATACTTATCCTTTAGTTGTGTGTAGCGAAAGGTCGCATGTGCTGGCAAGCCGAGCTTGCAAGCTTCTTCCTGTTTCTCTGCTTCTTGAATTCTTGACCAAAACCATGGAAGCAGCATCTCTCAAATCAGAGAGCAGAAAGACTTGAGTGGCTCACGTAGGGTGGCCCCTGGCAGTGTAAGATAATCTCCTGCTGCCTTTGGTTAATTTGTTGTAGCGGGAAGTTGGCAATCAATTACTTGCTGACCATTGCTGAAATTTGTCAAATAAGCAGTAGAAGACTTGATTACAAGTTAAGGTCTTCACTTACGAAATTTCTAGGAAAGCCACTAAGGCTGTTTTAGGTCAAGGTCTTCTAGATAATTTACAGGAAAGCTACTAGGGCTGTTTTAGGTCGAGGTCTTCTAGGTAATCTCTAGAAAAGCCAGTAGGGCTGTTATATGTAGTATCTATCAGTTATAAATAGAAGATAAAGGCACCAGCCAGTACCTGCACTAGCGTGGTAGTGCTGTAGCAGCATTCAGGGAAGTGAAGCAACTCTTTCCTTCTGTGTGCTCACCCCCTTCTTCTACCTCTAGCTAAAGTGAGTGGGTGGGTGTGCTGGTGAGCTTGCTGCTCACCTGTGTATGATCTCAGGGATCAACAAGTGGTATCAGAGCTACGAACATTGTTGCACTGTCTAGACTAACCGTAGGCGTGGCAGGTGACAATGCTGCCTAGGGCTGCCCAGCCACGACAGGAGCTCGTTGTGCACACGATGCGGGAGGTCAGCGGCACTTCATGGCCATAGTTGATTTGCACCAACTATGGCGAGTGGGTAGTGACCATGATGGTGAAGCTTAGAGCCGGATGGCTCGGAACACCATGGAGAAGGGCACTGACACAGAAGAAGATGATACGTCGGTGATAGAGGACATCCTCGCCGTTATGCTGATGGAGTACAAGGAGCCATTAGGGGCGAAGAAAACTACTATAGAGGTGTGGGACGCCATTGCTACGATGCGTGTCAGCTCTGATCAAGCAAAAAAGGCCCACGACTCAGCTACTGAAGTAGGAGAATGCCAACCTCAAGTTCAAGGATGGTGAATTTGTGGAGGACTTCTCCCTCCGCCGGCCAGATGCTCATCAACAAGTTGGGGAGCCACGACATCACCATCGATGAAGAAGAAGCGCTCTCCAAGTACCTCCACTATGCCGGCAAAGTAGATCCAGATCGCTCTCTCCATAGAGACGATGCTGGAGCTATCTACACGATTATCTTCATGTGCCAGAACGGCGAGCACCATGTGCTGACGGATGTGTATTACATCTCACAACTGCGTTTAGGCATCATTAGCATTGGCCAACTGGATGAGCATGGCAGTGAGGTGCTGATCAAGGATGGCATCCTCATGATCATGGAACAGGAGTAGTGGTCTCTTGCCAAGGTGAAGAGGTCTTGGAACTGGTTGTACCTGCTTGACTTAAAGGTGGAGCAACCCATCTACCTGGCTACATAGTGCATGGAGGAGCCGTGGCTGTGGCACGCTCGCTACGACCATCTCAGCTTTAATGCCCTTAGCAAGCAGGGGAAGATGGTTTGGGGGGTACCTCATAGCGAGCACGCAGCAAACTATGTGACAACCTGCCGGGTCGGGAAGCAAAGGAGGTTGCCATTCCTAAAGAAGGTGAAGTATCGTGTGGCTAAGGCCCTAGATTTGGTCCACGGTGACCTCTTTAGGCCAGTCATGCCGGCGACACATGGAGGCTGCAGGTATTCAATCTTGCTGGTAGATGATTGTAGTCGGTTCATGTGGCTATAGCTTCTAACCAACAAGAGCGAAGCAACAGAGGTGATCAAGAAGTTCAAGGTGGGCGCAGAGGCGGAGGGCAGCAAGAAGTTGCACATGTTGCGGACAGATCGTGGCGGCAAATTCACTTCTATGGAGTTCGCTGCATACTATGTGGGAAGGCGTGGTGTGCCACCACATCATGTTGTACACACCACAACAGAATGGCATGGTGGAGAGGTGCAACTAGACTGTGGTCGGCATGGCGAGGTCGATGATGAAGGCCAAAAAGATGTCTAGTAGAGAGTTACGGGGTGACGCATTGGCCATAGGGGTGTTCATCCTCAACCGCCGCCCACCAAGTCCTTGAAGGGCAAGACGTCATTCGAGGCTTGGCATGGACGCATAAGCTAAATGTCTCCTTCCTAAGAACATTTGACTGTGTTGGCCATGTCAAGAACACGAAGCCCCACCTCGGCAAGCTAGAAGGTAGAAGCACACCGACGGTGCTGTTGGGCAATGAGGAGAGCAGCAAGGCTTATCGTCTCAATGATCCCAAGAGAGGCAAGGTGGTGATCCCTAGGGATGTGGTGTTCGATGAGATGGTGGTTTAGGGCTGGGAAGACTCTGGCTTGGGGGAAGCTGCTAGTGTCAACAACACATTTGCCATCAAGAATTTGGTGATCCAAGGAGATCTTTGGAGAGCGGGCTACTGCTGCTAGAGCTAAGGCCGCTACTTGCTAGAGAGCAAGTTGATGCTACCGTGCACATGCCTCCTCCACAGTCCCCCTGTTGCATCAAGACAAGGGACACCTCCAGCGATGCAGGTTGAGTTCACCTCTCCTCCAAGCGACATTGATGAGTACGTGGATGCCTTCCATGATGGCAAGGAGGTGTAGTTCCATAGGGTGGACAACCTTGTCAGGGACTCGGTTGCACCAGTCCTAGCGAGCAGAATGCTCGGCAATCAGGGTTGCTCCTAATGAGTGTGGAGGAGCTGCCCACGTTTGCGCGGGCCGAGTGGGTGCAAGCAGGAGGTTGGCGATGTTGGAGGAGATGAAGGCGATTGAAGAGAATGGGACTTGGGAGCTCATTTATCCACATCAAGGCTTTCATCCGATCAGGCTCAAATGGGTCTACAAAGTCAATGTTGATGGTGATTAACGTCAACTTTTTACAATCAACTTCTGCATGAAATGATACAGAAGGAAACACAAACACTAGATGTAGGATTTGATTCTAACAAGTTCCACGAAGTTTGGTGATTTCATTTGTCTTGTAGGTTTTCATAGGTTTTTCACTAAATAAAAGTCTTGTATGATGGATTAGAGTGAACCATTGCAAGAGCTTGTCAAGACGATCAAAACGGATATATTACTTGCCACATTGGAGTCACGCACTATGTAAAAAAAAGGGCCTCTACAAATCGCGCGTTGAGGGGCTTCTACGATCGCGCGCGACTGCCCATTAGGTCTCTAAATGTCGACTTTACAGACATGCATGCGGCGTCTCTGCAACGGGCTTTAATCTGAGCGGGATTTCGTGCGTCTCAAACTTCCCGTGCGTAGTGAGCCCTTGTTACACACACGCCGTGGAACGTCTGTGTCCTGGGGTTTTGCTCGGTGTGGTGTACGGTATCTGACATACCTGTTCAAGATGTGACCGTACCTCGGGAAACCTCACGGACCCGGCATTGGTACTCTTGTCTGTATCGCTGCGCCCAAAAGTAGTGACGCCCGTAGCGAGATACCATCAGAAGCTTCAAGCTGCAGGACCCATTTACAAAAACTGCGTCTGAACAATGACGCGCGCATGTCGACGCGTGTGCGTACCCACGCCTGTATCGTATAGCGGCACGAGCGCGGCGCTGAAACGTCTGTAAAGCATTAGTAATATCTGAGACCCGATGCGGACGATAACCGATCTGTCACGGGCGAAAGCGAGACACACGCCAAAACCCGGGTCTATGGTTTTCGCTTCATTTACGAGACGCGTGTGTAGATTACATGTCTGTAGTTCCTCAACCTTTTTACAGACGTTCGTTTTGTCCGCCACGTCTGTAGCTTTCGCTTAGTTTACAGACGCGGTTTTCCCTTTCGACTGTAACTGTTCCGCATTTTTTCAGACGCTTGTAGCGGATGCTCGACCGTAGCTACCTGGGAAATTACAGATGCGTGTCCCTTTCGCGTGTCTGCGTCGAGGTTTCTATTTGACGCTGCGTTTACCGGTGCTCGGAAACCGACGCCGAGACTACAGACGGTGGTTCACGACGCGCATCGGAAACACACTGTCGTTAATTATTTAGATATTAGGAGACGGATTCACGCGTCGAAACTATTCGAAATCCACGGACGCCGTTAGCCGCGGTGGTCCGTACTTATTCGATTATTACAGATAGGTTAAGATGGGTCCTGCATCGTGTCGAGACTAGAGACATCTGTATAATACATATACACAGGTATTGGTACTATTAATACGTATATAATACATATACACAGGTCCGATCACAAACAAATGGCAGACGCCTGCAGCATGGAAAATTCATGTGTATTTCTTAAAATTCATGTGTATCTCTGAAAATTCATATGTATCTCAGAATGTTCTTCACACAGACATACCCAGTTATTCAGGGCACACCACACAGATTGTTCACAACACAAATAACACAATTCAAATGCATGTATCCACCTGATCGTCATGCAGCAAGGAAAACAGAAGGAACTCACGGTTCACGAAACGAATACTCGCCTTCAGGGCTGATGATCTCTTCCATAACTAACTTGGCGATCTCCTCTCTAATATCCTCCAAATTAATCGAATTTCTAGACAAATCGAAATCCTAATACAAAGAAAGGTAGGCATAAGTGTTCGTTGTACACATGGTCTTTATTGCCAAACAAAGGTAGGCACATGATGGAGCTGCACTTCGAAAGTTACCTCGTGATGGTCCGGATGAACTTGTTTCATCGCGCCCCGAAGTGGTGGGCCGTGTACCCACACGTCTTTTCATCGGTTTATGACCGGGCACCGCAAACATATGAAACACAAAGTGGTTATTCACTGAATGGAAACACGCACGGTGTAACTCCAAGTGAAGCACTACTTACTGTACATTCTTGTTTGGACCTCCATGCTTCTTGCCCGAAACATGCTTGTTTGTACCTTGCCATCCCTTTGTTGAGCCATGCTTCGATTTCTCGCGATTTGCACTCGAGAGGCACTCGGACATTCTTGTCATGCGAGCCACTCCCGCATTCTCGCCCCTCGCAGCCTGCGAGGCACTCTGGTCATCCTTGCCTTGCGAGCCAGTTTCCACATCGTTAGCCGATGCACCCTACAAGGCACTCTGACCGTCATTGGCATGCGAGCGAGTCACCGCATTCCCATCCATTGCAGCCTGAGAGGGACTCTGATCATTGCTGTCATTCCCATTTAAGCTGCGTGTCATACAGTCCTTTAGATTGACTTTCATTGAGGCGGCAGAAGTAGGCACAGGAGGTTTTGGGGCGGTAAAAGAAGAGAGCTTTAGGAATGCTACAGTAAGACGGGCTCTGCTCCACTGGATCATCTTACACATGCTTTGTCCAAGAGTTTTAATCTCGGGTCGGCGGATCCAATGAGTGTAGCCTCAAAACCCGGGAGTTACATGATCAATAAAAACAATAGAATGTCCTTCCGTATTGGTTGACCTTTAAGATGTAGTTGATTCGGGTATACCATTCCCCTTGCTACCTCAACCGGATAACCTCGAAGTCTTCACCGCAAGGGTACATGGTGCCGACGTGAAAAGTATCTCTTCAACCGCAAAGATCCGCCGAATCGGCTTCTCGCACGCAGCTGCTCTTCACACCACCTACACGGCTAGGGGTGTTGGCAGGCAGTGAACCATGTCCTCCTGATTCCAACGCCGCCACCTTAGCTGTGAGCTCATCTAGTTGAGGTCCAAACTCTTCTCTATATGCTTTGGCCAACGCACTGAGACATCCTCTTTCGTACATGTCGAGCAAGCCGACCAAAACTTCCAACCGGTCATACTAGACATACCACGCACACGCCCCCATCTGCTCCGGGGTGCCCGGGACCTCTCGTGAGCATATCTCTTTCCCTTACACCGGTGCCCTCAGAAGAAGCACGAGCGGTCTTCTCTAAAACCTTCTCGAGATAAAGACCGAGACTCTTCACCCGACCAAACAATTGCAGCCTTATTACCCGACGACCAGATCGCACCGTGCACGCAAAAAATGCCGAGCGCGGTTCACTCGGAAATTCATGGCAAGGATTCTTGATGCTATTGTGGAGTAAGTAAGTGTCCTCCTTCTCCCATATTACTTCAAACTTTGCCTCATAACCTCCTGTACCCGAGGGCGGTGGTCATGCTTGTTCTTCTCCCTAAGCCGCTTGTATCTCTCACTTGTTGCCGGTGCCTCTTTGTCGCTCTTCGCTTCAACGAAAGTCGCCCAATCGCCCTTGGTGATGTATGGGTGCTTCACCGTGGCATCCAACCCCTTCATGACGTAATTCCGCACTAGATCGCTTTTGAAGGTCCTAAAACTTTTGCCCTACCGACCGCCACGACTTCATATATGCTATGCGCCTTAAGTCACTATGTAAAAAGGCTAATAACCGCCCGGTGAGCCCGGAGACGTCACTAATAACGGCGTCGTGTTGTGACATTCGACGCGCGGGCCGGGCGACCGTCGTAATAGGCATCGGATGGTCCCACAGGACCAAACGGCGTCGATAATAGGAGGTCATTACAGACGGCGTGTTGATGTAAAGCGTCTTTTTTCTCAATCCGCACGCGTTTTTCCTTGGCTGGGCACGCGCGGCTACGGCAGGCGCTTTTTGAAACCGTGTCTGCGCAGAATTCAACCCCGTCTCACACGCGCGTTTCATCATAGGCGCATTTTCGAGACCGATCGATCGTGGATGCAACCCCTAATTCAGACGCGTTTTGCTTATAGACACCTTTCGGCGCCGCACGCCTGTACCGTTATGAGTACTACAGAGACTAGCGTGGGTTGGGAACTCGGCGTGGTCGATACCCGTCCGTGTTGCTTGACACCGGCCGGTACAAGCGGCGTCGCAGATACCGACGCTTGGAACGAGTACAAAGGGTGCAGTGAACGGCCACGTAAATTAAAGTCGTGGCGTTTATTTTCAGACGAGTTGTGTTAGGGGGTGTCTATACATGTCGCGAACCACTACCGACGCCGCGTATAGTTTGGACGAGTTGTGTTTAGGAGGTGTCACGTACATGTCTCGCCCACTACCGACGCGGCGTATAGTTTCGAGACGAGATGTGTTAGCGGGTGTGCGTACATGTCGCACTCCCACCGACACGCGTATAGTTCGGCACGAGTTGTGTTACCGGTGTGCGTACATGTCTCGACCCACTACCGACGCGCGTATAGTTTCAGACGAGTTGTTTAGCGGTGTCTCGTACATGTCGCAACCGCTACCGACGCGCGGTCATTGACACGCGCGTGTCTGTACCGGACTGAATTTGGCCGGGAGCTGCATCCGGTTTTGAGCGGGCCTCCGCCGCTCCGGCCAGGCCGGCCTTCCTTTGGGCCTGAATTTTGACCTAGATGTTAGGCCCGTTCTCTTGTGGTACAACGAAGCCGGGTCTGTTTCCCGCCGACGATGGATGTCGGCATGCGTGTGTAAGTGGCTTGGCCTCGTCCACACGACGCGCCCACGTCGGTTGGGTTTCTGCGCGTATGTGGTACCATGTGTATCAGAACTATAGTACTGCATTACCTAGTAAAGCAGATATGCGTTTGTAAGCGTCACCGGTTAGGGTTATCTGTTAGCGACGATTCTTTTTAATACGTGCTTTTGTACCTTGTACGTGCGTTCGGGTTAGCCGCTCGGGTTGCTGCGGATATATATAAGGCGTTCTTTGCCACACACTTGAGCACCGTCTCTCTCGGCGGTGGCGGCACACCACGGGGGCAGCGGAGGCGCGACGCCACGGGGCGGCGGCTGCGTTGGTGTGTGCTCCGCCATATCGGTATGTAAGTACTCACGGGCGTGCTTAGAGCTCTCCTCCTTTGTCACCGCGTTCCTCTCCCGGCATTATATTGGTGCTCGTGCATTTCAAAGGCGGCGGCGCAAGAAGGGCGTCGCGCGTGCTCGGCCGCCATCTTCGTGTCGAGGCGTGCTAGCTCCGCCCAGCCCCTGCAGGGATTTCGCCGGTGGCGGGCCGTGCTCCGCCCGGCTCTGCGGGGGTCGAAATACGGTGGTCAGGCCGATCTACGAACTGTAGGTGAGCAAACCTAGCTACGAGACGCTTCTAATTAAAAATACAATAGTGCTTACGCATCGATTAATGCATAATGGCCGAGATAGAATTAAAGCATCTAGTTGTTGGCAACAATATCTTGACTTAAATTGGCCGAGGATTTCTTCCATTATATTTCCACCATTCTTAATTTTGTAGACAATGGGGGATCGAAGCCCTTTGGATGTGTCTTGGGTGAGACACGACGGTCGTGAGTACATAGATGGGTTGCAATCTTTCCTAGCTGCTGCGGAGGCCGATATGCGCGAGACCCAGATGCCGGGTTTGTGGTGCCCATGTGTGGACTGCATGAACCAGATGCAATACTCGAGTTCGTTTACAGTCCATGCCCACCTAATCCTTCGAGGTTTCATGGCTGGGTACACAAGTTGGAACAAGCATGGAGAAGGTGTCAACGACGGAGAACAAGCGCAGGTTCACGAAAGTGGTGCGGTGGCGAGGAAGAAGCGACATTTGAGGATGAGGAAATAATTACTGATGATGAAGTAGCAGAGCTTGCTGCGAGCCCTGTCCCTACTGTTGAGGATATGGACAAGTTGCTGCGTGATGGCATGGGCTACGATGAATACACTGCTGAAGAGTTGAAGAAGCTGGAACAGCTCTTGAAAGATATGAGGACACCACTCTCTTCGCCAGCGAGAAAGAGTTTTTCCAAGCTATCTGGTACACTAAAGCTTCTCCAACTCAAGGCAGAGAACCATTGGACTGACAAGAGCTTTAGACAATTGCTACGGGTGATTGGGGATATGCTTCCCCCACAGAATGTGTTGCCAAAGACGACATATGAGGCCAAAAAGATCGTTTGTCCACTGGGATTGAAGTTCGAGAAAATTCATGCTTGCATGTATGACTGCATCCTGTTCCGGGGTGACTATGCAGATCTTGCTGCATGCCCCAAGTGTAAAACCTCTCATTACAAATGAACAACTGATGATGGTGAAGAAGGTGGGGAGGTGCGCCGTAAAGTTCCTTGGAAGGTTGCATGGTACTTTCCAATAATTCCTCGCCTAAAACGTCTTTTTTGCAACCTCCGAGGACGCACGATCGATGACATGGCACTTTCGGATGGCCGGAAGCGTGATGATTATATAAGGCACCCAGCCAGATGGTATTGATGGCGGGACATTGATCACAAACATAAAACTTTTTCGATGACCCAAGGAATATTCGGGTTTGCACTGAGCACGAGATGGCATGAACCCCTTTGGTAACATGAGTAGCACACATAGTGTCTGGCCGGTGCTATTAACTATCTACAATCTTCCACCGTGGTAACGGTAACACGAGGAGGTACATGATGATGTCGGTCTTGATCTCGGTCCTCATCGGCCCGGTATTGACATCGATGTGTACCTAAGGCCGCTTGTTGACGATCTCAAGGAGCTCTGGAAAGAGGGTGGTGTTAGTGTGTGCGATGCTTACAAGAAAGAGCGCTTCAATTTACGTGCCCTGCTCTTCACCACAATCACTGATATTCCAGGACACCGTAGCGTATCTGGGCAGAGCAAAGGGGAGAAAGACTGCTTTCATTGCTTAGACGACACCGAGACTGTTTGGCTGAATAACTCAAAGAAGAGGGTTTATGTAAAGCACCGACGTTTCCTTCCTACAAAGCATCCATACCGTGAGATGAAACATCAGTTTGATGGGACGAAGGAGAAAGCAGCTGCACCAAGGCATTTCAATGGGGAACAGGTCTACAAGCAGGTGGTAAAGGATACAACCGCCCCGCCTGACGAACCAAAGGAAACAAAGAGAAAGAGAAAGAGAAAGAGAAAGAGAAAGCAGCTCGAAGAGCCAAAACCGCAAAAAAGCCTGCCGATAAGAAGAGGTGGAAGAAAATGTCAATCCTATGGGAGCTACCTTACTGGAAAGACATAGCGGTTCGCCACAGCATAGATATCATGCACGTGAAAAAGAACGTCTTTGGAAGTTTGCTTGGGACACTCATGAATGACAAATGGAAATCGAAGGACCATGATAAAGCAAGAGCTGACCTAGAGGAGATGGACATAAGGCCCGAGCTCCTTCCTAACGATGAAACCAGTGCCCGTCCACCTTTGTCTGCCGTAAACCTGACCCGTCAAGAGAAGCAGGAGTTGTGCGACTTCTTTCGTAGTGTCAAACTTCCCTCTGGATACGCAGCCCAGGTCCGGAAACTTGTGCCTGCTAAAGAGAACAAAATGCTTCCGATGAAGGCTCACGATTGCGATGTCATGCTCACGACGATGCTTGCAGTCGGGATCCGAAACATATTGCCGGAAAAGGTGCGAAAGGCTATCATCAGCATCTGCGCCTTCTTTAATGCAATCTCGAGAGAAGGTGATTGACGAACTAAAAACCGAACGATCTTGAAAAGAACATGTGTGACACGATGTGTCTCCTTGAGGCGTACTTCCCGCCGACTTTCTTCGACATATCCGTCCATCTCATGGTCCATCTGGTTAAGGAGATCAGGTATCTTGGACCGATGTACCTCCACCACATGTATCCGTATGAGAGATTTATGAGTACTCTGAACAGGTTTTCAAAGAGTCGGGTTCACCCCGAGGGAAGCATGGCACAGTGCTATTCTACTGAGGAGGTGGTCGATTGGTGTCTCCGTTATCTCGACCCCGAGTAATCCAATCGGCATCTCCAAGTCTCGCCATGACGGAAGGCTAGCGGGGGACGGGGTTTCTTGGGGAGAAGCAAATTACTCACGAAGAAAGACGACTTTGTACAAATGAAGAAGCTGCTAGGAAGCAATGGTTTAGCAGCTCCCTGTCGTAGTCATATCTTGTTGGCTACTCTACTAAGCAGCTCCCTTTCGTAGTCATATTTGTTGGCTACTCTACTACAAGCAGCTCCCTGTCGTATTTTTTTAGGGCAAAAATCTAGATGAAAAACTCGATACTAACACTCCTGCCCACACCTAGGGTGGCCTTGTCATCTGTCTTACCAACCTCATGATCTTTGTGGATGCAAACCATGTGGACGACCTTGGAGGCAGATCCAGCACCGGATCTAGCGCAAACGCTAGGAACAGGTCTGTTGTGTCGTCTTACAAATCTACTCTCGTATGTGACTCAATCTAACTTGTACAAAAATTGTGTTGTCTTAAATATCTTTTTTCGGGTTGATCCTGTACAACCACAAAGAACTAGTGGGCAGGAAATTATAAAAGGATTAAAGAGAAGATCATATCCATCTATCTATGGTGCTCGAGCAATTTGAAGATAATAGTAGATCTTTGTGGTGCGGTCCAAGTGAATAGTAGGAGTAGGTGTGCAGATCGATGATGCCTTTGTGCAAATGGAGGGTGTTTAGTTCCAATGCAACCCAAAAAGTGCTACAGTACGTGGCACATCAAATCTTTTAACGCATGCATGGAGTATTTAAATATAGAGAAACAAAAAAAACTAATTACAGTTTTTTGAAAAGAGCGAGATGAATCTTAAGCCTAATTACTCTATGGTAAGACAATAAATTCCAAATACTCCAAACGAAAAGTGCTACAGTCAGAATATTTCACCAACTAGTAATTGTGTCGAAACAAATTTGGCAGCCCTATATCAAATGGAGATGCAGGAGCTTGGCCAAACTCTCTCTCTCTCTCTGTCTCTATGCGCCTCTCGTCTCTTCCTTCTCCCAAGATCTTTGCATCGAACAGGGCTGTCAAATGACTCCATATGTGACCCTACAGGCCGGTCATGGAAAAAGGAGTCGGCAGATGGGACGGAACGACGGGTGCGAAACTGCAGATGACACCGGCGACCTGCACCAAGGATGGGACGGAACGGCGATAGGCGGCGTGGGCCCTATTGTACTCGAGAGGATTCGCATGCACGGTATACTGAGTAGTACTACTCCCGTGGCCCTGAGCCCCTGTCCCGCTCCTCGCTCGACTCTTCACAAAAAAAAAAAAAGAAAAAAATGATTTCTATTTTTAATCTGGGAGTGCCGCCAAAAGCCTAACGGTCGAGGACCGGCGTAGCCGTTGGTAGCTCGCCAGTGAGCGAGCAACCGGACGCTAGTTCGATTCCCGGGATAGTGTGTGTACTAGTTGTAGTGTACTCCCTCCGTCCCATGGAGTTCGTCGTTTTTGACTTTTGAACTTCATGTTTGACCATCCGTCTTATTCAAAATATTTATGTAAATTATAAAATAAATTAATCAATATTCAAGTATCTTCATTGATAAAATAAGTCGTATCAAAATAAATTATATTTGTGCAAAAAAAATTGAATAAAACGAAACATCGAATAAGATGGCACGGAATCCGTGGTGACAAACTCGGTGGGACGAGAGGAAGTAGTTAGGTGCGCTTGTAGTACACGGGTAGTGTGTGTCGTGGTGCGTGTAGTGTGTGTGTGTGTGAGTGTGTATGAACAGATACTACAACTGTACCCTGACCCGAGTAAGAGGCAACTCAAAAAAAGCCTAAAACAGTCTTTCTCCCTCCTATTAATCCAAACTCTATTTCAAATTCGAAATAGTACATAAGTTTCTGATCGCCCTTAGCAAGATTTAAGAAGCAAAAATGTGTCGCCCTACATGCTTAGGGTGCCCGTGGGGCCATGGTGTCGACATCAAACACTCTACAAGTACTACTACCACATATTGAATATGTTCGGCTGATTTTTGGTCGATTGAATAGTATTATAATTTGAAATAAGATAAGCCAACTTTTTTTCGTTTTTGCATAAAATCCAAGGATGGCAAACTAGTTTAGCAAACTCTTGTAGATGATATATATGTCATTTTCTTGTTAAATGTATACATGAAGCTGCTAGGAAGCAATAGTTTAGCTCCCCTAGTAGTACTCATATATCTTGTTGGCTATTATATTCTTTAGGGTGAAAAACTCAATGAAAGTGAAGAAAAGACATTTTCCCGACAACTTGTGGAGGTAACATATTTTCTTGTTAATAATTATATACATGAAGAAGCAATGGTTTATTAGCTCCTGTAGTACTCATATCTTGTTGGCTATTCTATTTTTCAAGGTGTAAAACTGGATGCTAAGACTCTCCACAACGTTTGAGGTGCTCAAAAGGATCTAACCCTACAACTGGTAGAGCTGGTGTGCCTCCTTCCGCCAGTCGGTCCAAGTGAATAGTAGTAGTAGCTGTAGTTGGTACTCATTGTACCTTCTAACATCGACGAGAGGGGCTCGTGGCCGTAGGACTATAATAATTAATAATCTTCCATATAGGTCTCGAGCTCGGTCATGGACATGGCTAGCGCTTATGACCCGCTATTTGGACATTACTATAATCTGCCGAGGGCCGCAAGCGTCTCAACGGTGTTGTTGTCATCCCTATTCGAGTCTGGACCCAAGGGACGTCCATATTTGTCTTCGTAGCTTAGGTCTGTCTTCCTTTCTTTGGCAAATTTCCTGATTTGAATACATACTGTATTTGAAGTCCAACCCACACTCGCTACAAGTGTCCCCTGCTGGAAGTGAAATGAAACAAAACTACTCTTGCTTTCTCCACCCTCCTCCCACCCTCTGCTCAAAATTGAAATTCGGAGGAGCGTGGCTCCAAAATCCTAAAACATTCTGTCTCCCTCCTCTAAACTCTGTTTAAATTCGAAATACTAGGTGTACGTGTATTACACAAGTTTATAGTCGCTCTTAGCAAAGTTGCGTCTGAAAACCGGGTGCCCGTGGGGCCATGGTGTCCGCATCGAACACTCTACTATAAAAAGGTTCTTGTCTTTCTCTCTCCCAGTCTCTCGTCACTCTCGTCGCTTCCTTCTCCTCCCATACTAGTACTAGTAGTACCACCACTCTTCTCGCCTGTTCTGCTGACTTCCAAACTCTTCTCACCAAATCTTACCAAATAAAGAGTAGAGAGCGGTCCGACATAGGGATCTGCCTCGTCCTCGGCGCCTCGCGTCTCCATCCTTGGCAGGTGCACCTCTTTATCACACCCATGGATCTAGATATGATTTTTCATGTGGTTTTCAAAAACGGCCAAATCTGAAGTTTTTTTGGGTGGTTGCGGATCCGGGGGATCTGTCGGGGCCTCGTGTCCCCTGGTAGCGGCTACGGTGAGGTCGCGTCATCGTCTTCACTTCGACCCGGGGATCCCGGCCGGTGTGGGAGCGGCGGAGAACGAGGCGTTTATCGCGGTGTTCGACAGGATTGCCGACGCCGTCGTCCGCGGGTGCCGGCCGCTCGGATCTCCGGTGTTTTACTTGTGGGTTGGGGCGGCGGCCGAAGAAAAAGTCGCAAGAGAAGCACATCTTGTTGGGTAAACACCTAAATCTAAATTGTAAAGTGCATTACCCTTTTTTGAAGTTTTTTTTGAATGGCTCTAAAAAGGTTTTGTTTTGTCTTGCATATCTGTGTGATTCATTTTATCTGTCTTAAATACCTTTTTCCGATTGATTCAGGTATAAACACAAAGATCTATGCGGGAGATTATAAAAGTGTGGGAGGAGGCCTAAGAAAACGCGAAAAAAAAAACACATTTCTTCTTAGGTAAACCCCGAATCTAATCCCAAAGTGCATTTCATTTTTCACTAACCAACCAATCCCGGATCTATAAACTTCCCACTTTTAGCAAACTTTGCGTCGGGAACCCCGAGAGTGAAACTAAATTATATTTCCACCCTTCGTTTACCTCTTCTCGTCTATTCTTTTTTTTTTTTTTTTGAGGTGTCCCCATGTACGATAGATGGGCCATCCACTAGGCTATAACTTTGCTAAGAGCAACTGTAACTTGTGTAGTAGTACAGTACACGTGCTACTAGTATTTCCAGCCTTCGTTTACCTCTTCTCAAATGCATTACGTTTCCCATGTATACGATAGATGGGCGTCCACTAGGCACTAAACTACCTCTTACGGTTGGAGCCAAGTTTTTTTTTTCTTTTTTGCTAAAATCCAAGTATGGCAAACTAGTTTAGCAAACTCTAGGAGATGACTCCGCCCGCAAAATTAGAGGCGCAACCAAACACACGGCAGGAGATGCTGTCATTTTATTGTTAATTGTAGTACATGAAGCTGCTACGAAGCAATGGTTTAGCAGCTCTCTATCATACTCATATCTTGTTGACTATATTTTTTCAGGGCGAAAAACTCGATGAAAAGCTGGAGGAAGGTGAAGAAAATAATTCTTCCATGTTCAGCTGATAATATTAACACTCCTGCTCACACCTAAGTACTACTGCCCCATAATGGGGGAGGGAGAGGCCTTGTCAAGGAGATGGCGCCCTCATCGTCTTTGTTGATGCGGACCATGTGGGACGACCTTGGAGGCAGTATCTAGCATCGGATTCTGCGCGAACGCCAGGAAAGGTATCTTCTTTTGTTACAAATTTATGTGACTCCTGCCATCTAACTTGTATAAAAATTGTGTTGTCTTAAATACCTTTTTTCGGGTTGATCCCAGGTACAACCACAAAGAAGATTTTAAAAGGATCAAAGAGAAGATCATATACACATCTATCTATCCTCCTGGAGCAATTTGAAGATAATAGATCTTGTGTTGTGGGCACAAGTTGTGGTGCGGTCCAAGTGAATATACAGCAGTAGTAGCTCTCTATCCTCCCTTTTAACATCTAAGAGAGGGGCTCGTGGCCGTAGGACTATAATCTCCCGTGTAGGTCTCGAGCCCTGGTCATGGCCATGGCTAGCGCTTAAGACCTACGCTGGAGATTATAATCCTGTTGAGGGCCACAAGCGTCTCGATGGTGTTGTCGTCTTTATTCGAGTCTGGACCCGAGGGATGTCCATATTTGTCTTCGTAGCTTAGGTCTTTCGGCAAAATATGTAGTGCAAACCACCATCTTCGTGTAAACTTGTGTAAACCACGGCAAAAAAATTATGTAAATTCATCAAAAAAATCACACATGTAGATGATATGATGATACACAGCCTTGTAAAATATCATGTCCAAACTCGACTCTGTTTGTGACTGAGTTATAAAAATAACAAATTTCTAACAAATTGACTGGACAACTTTCTAGCTTGAAATTTGTTATTTTTATATCTCACAAACGAAGTCGAGTTTGGACAAGATATTTTACAAGGTTGTGTATCATCATATCATCTATATGTGTGAATTTTTGGTGAATTTAGATGTTTTTTTTTTTTTTTGCCATGGTTTACACGGGTTTACACCTAAGGCGTGGTTTGCACTACATATTTTCCCTAGGTCTTTCTTCGACAATGTTCTTGCTTCATC
The DNA here is from genome assembly GCA_015847255.1 of Hyparrhenia diplandra. Taxonomy (NCBI): domain Eukaryota; kingdom Viridiplantae; phylum Streptophyta; class Magnoliopsida; order Poales; family Poaceae; genus Hyparrhenia; species Hyparrhenia diplandra. Next base: position 868,384 of record JADLZK010007534.1, read on the forward strand.
TTGTTTCATCTTATATTGTCTCACAGGGTACTATTAAATCAGCCGAAATCAGCCTTTAGCAGAACAACCCGTTTCTCTGTAATGTTATTATTATCAAAATTTTGTTCAAATTTGGAATGCTCTAGCTCTCCAAGAATCTTGAAATAAATAACTTAAGATCGAGAGAGTATTTATCTATACAAAGTTTGGCTAATTTCCTAATTTGAATACATTTTGAAGTCCAACCCACGCTCACTACAAAAACTCATTCGGTGCAGTGTCCCGTTAGCAGAACAACCCGTTTCTCTGTAATGTTATTATTACCAAAATTCCTTGCATTGTAGTATGATTGTATCTCTTGCCTCTAAAATAGCTTTTCAACTTGGCTTAAACCTATGTTTCACAATTTGGCTGGTAGGGTCTTTTATTGTTTTCTGAACCCTGGAAGAACATACTTTGCCTGGCAGGTTATTATTTATAGAAATGCAGTTTCTAGTGGAAGTGACTGAAGAGATCTCAGCTGTGCATTTCAGCTACTGAGGATGACCCCATTACTAAGAATGTTTACAGCTCGATTCACCCGTACCGTGCATAGCAACCAAAAGAATAGCCATCACAGGCACTTTCTAACAGCCTACAGTTCACCAAACTCTGAACCATACAAAAAAACATCCATTTTGATCTCCCAACTCGCCCAATTTCTTTCTCACCTCAGCTGTGACTGGGTACTACAAACTAAGCATCTCCCTCGTTGATAAGGGCGTCGATGTCGACCTCGCGGACCACCGCGTCCGCCGTAGGCGCGTAAGCCGTCGAGGAGATCTCGTAGTTCGCCAGTCTTGCCCTTCGGGAACCCCTCCACCCGCCGAGGTCCGCTGCACCATCGACTCCGCCATCGCCAGTGCCATCACGGCGCCCGACGGCGAAATCGCGCGTACCACCGCGGCACGCGTGCGATTCTCGCTCTGCCTCCAACTCACGGGTACCGCGCTGCGGCGCAAGCAAGCAAGCGAGGATTAGGAAAACCGGCGTAAGGACAAGGGCAATCAGCGACTCACCGGCGAGGTGGAAGTCGGCGTTCTCCGCTGGATGCGAAGGGGCGCCATCTCCGCTCCCATACCGGCGGCCCCAGGTCAAACATGGAATTCAGGTCTTTGGCGAAGGCGCTCACTTGGAGTGGGAGGAGGAGGAGACGGGCCGGATCGGGGAGCACGTGGAGGCGGGGGAGCCACAACCCGAGCGTAGGTCCCGCGGTGGCGGCGGGGCCGGGTTGCGGCGGTGTGACGCCCGGACCCCCCCGGCTCTGGCTCCAGCAGTAGAACCACCCTCCATCGTGCTCACAAGTAGGAGTGGTACAAGATGAGGGGTGCGGAAGAGGAACAGACAGAAGAGTGGAGTGAACCCGTACGCAGGGGAGGGGGGCAAAGCCTGAACTCTTCCCCTCCCTTTTCGAAAAAAAAAACAAAAAGGTGTGGCGGACGCCGTCGGAAAAACCCTTCCCCTCCTCCCTCCGCTTCGCGGTTGGCGGTCGATTTTGCCGCCGCACCCCATCCGTGGGGCCTCCTAGAATATGTATTTATTCTTCTAAAAAAAGAATATATATATTTATTGGTTCTAAGAAAAAGAATATATATTTATTCATGCTTGTAATATTGTTCAAACATGTCAGGTTGTCACGATTTGTTCATGTAAAATATTGTTCCATGGGAAATGGGGACTCGAATCTAAGCTGGATGCGGCGGGGTTGAGATTTAGGCCCCGTTTGGTTTAGATTCTAGATTTTGAAAATCTAGATTCTGAATGGATTTCTAAAATCTAGATTCTAAATAAAATCTAATTTTCATGTTTGGAGGATACATAGATTTTTTTCTCTAAGATTTTAGAATCTAAGGTGATCCAAACGGGGCCTTATTTGAGGTGTCCAACAAAAAGCGCAATTATTTGACTTTTTAAAATCTAATTTGACCAAAATTGCACGCCTATGTTTGTAATTTTGACGCAGCGGCTTGCGTGCCGAATCTATCCCAATTTTTTGGGCCGAGAGGATCGGGGTTCAATAACTCTTGACATACTCGGACCCGTGTTGGATACATGCGACCATTTGTAAAATGCCGCGTCGTAGCCTATACGTCTTGCTTCAACTCCTTCCCTCCACTCGCTTCAACTCCTTCACTTCCCCGCCCGGGCGTGCCGCCGCTGCGCTCTAGCCTCTTCCCCGCCCACCACACGCGCCGCCGCCTCCATTCCTCCTCGCCCTCTCCCCTCCCCCATTTGCCGTTGAAGATGAAGTGGCACGAGGAGAGGGACCCAAAAACGGGGAGGTTCGTCCCCGGTTCCTCGTCCCCGGCGATGTCGACGGAGGTGACGACACCGCCAAGGTTCAACAAAGGGCGTCCCGCCGCCTCGAGGGTACAACAAGCCGGGCATACGTGCCGCTTCATCCTTGTCTCGTGAAAGACTAGAAGCTCCGTGGCCACTCCACAGGCATCAAACCCTAGCGGCGATGATGGAGAGGCGGGCGTCATGCGGCGATGGCGTTGGAGGAGTTGCATCCGCAACACCGGAGTTGAGGCGCCACCCCCGCCGGGGCACGACATGCTGTGGCGATCGCGGCGGGCGCGGGACGCCGCTATTCTGCGAGGCCTTGTACTTCACCTCCGTGTCGGCGTCGTTGAGGCGGCTAGCGGCCAAGAAGGCGGGCGGGCGAGGGCGAAGGAGAAGTCCTCGGCAGCGTCGAGAGGCAGCGGTGAGGAAGGCTGGCGGCGGAGGCGCACGCCGAAGGAGAAGGAAGCGAGCTCGTCGTTGGCGCAAGTAATAATGCCTCGTTTAAAACTTTTTTTTCCACTTTCGGGGATGACCCCATTTCCATTACTTTTGATTACGGAAACACAAGTATTCATTAGAAGTTTTCGTAAGAGAAGCTACAAAAATGCAGGACATGCCTAAGAGACTCTCTTGAGCTTAAAAGCCCGAACACAACGTAACCTCCCTTGAACCCATATATCACGGGCAATCGGACAACGACGCGCTAGTTCAAACGGTAACAACAAACACCAAAAGTAGACTAAGCCCTCTCCCGAGCACCCGAAACTTAGCATAACAACAACTCCCGGCTTCTAATCATCTAGCCTATTAACATGGCCTCACGTCATATATATAGATTATAGACCTTTTTGATTCTTGCGAGAACATGTTACTTGCGGTATCCTCATGATTTCGGATCTCCTTTTTCCCGAGCACTTCTCGGTCTTCCATCCCGCCATCTTCTGGTATATATATATATATATATATACACATACTTGTTTAAAACTTAAAATTGTGGAAACCAATAGCTATTTTGGCATATATATATATAGTTACGTGAGCGGTAGTAGTTCTCTAGCCACCGGTTTTGGCATAGTTCACTTTTCTTCATCTGTTGCGGTTTACGAGCGTGATTTAATTTGAGGATTGTGATTTGTTTTTTTGTTGACACGATCTCATCGGACCCATATAATTGTTTCTTGCATATATATACGTAGTGCACGGAGGTGGTGGTTGTGAAACCCATCATGCGGAAGCTCGGGAAGTTTCTGGGGCTATTGAGGATCTCAACAAAGGGAAAGGCTGAGAAGGAGAGGCTCATGATGCAAAGGCTCGACCAAGTCTTAGGCTTTGTTGAGTCTGTTTGTTGAGTACGTGAAGAATTAAAAAGGCTGAGAAGATGCGGTGCTCGGGGCGAGTGCGGGGTGCCATTCGTTCGATGCCGACACCACACTAATTAATGTGATCGATCTTATCTTTGTCTTGACTTACTTTTGTTGATGTTGTACTATCTAGCTAAGTTTGTATTAAAACTATGTGTGATGATCGATGCAAACTCGATGACCGCTTGCTCAATCGATAAAATATATGATGCTAGTAGCTTGTTCGTACAAATTGTTGACCACACATACATATGCCTGCATATATAGCTAGCTATTTAATTTTACAGCATAGACCATGTTCAGTTTTACAGCACTGAGACCATGTTCAGTTTTACAGCATTGAGAGATGGTATGCCATCTCAAATCAACCTAGCTCCAAGGCCAATATGTCACCACATAAAGCCAGAAAATAAAAAGCTAGAGGTACTTTTATAACAAAAGAACAACAACCAGTTCAAACACTCAAACCACACCATAAACCTGCACATGTCACATGAGCTTTAACAACAGCAATAGCTATGCATACTCATTTGCGCACTGGCTTTTTTCGGCGCCTTTTTGCCACGGGCCCCTCCTTCTCTTTATGTCCATCTCGAGGTATGGAGTCGGCTCGCCGATCGGCTCGCTCGCTAGAATCTTAGGGATGATTTTTGTATCAAAAGAAGGGATTTCACCGAACTCATCGATACCTTCCTCTTCCCTTTGGATTTTCAAGTCCGATAACCCGCTTTTTCGGGGAGAGCCACTTGTAGGTTCTTGCTTCTAGTGTCGCGCACATAGAAGACTTGGCTAACCTTTGATTTGCGAGTACAAATGGCTCTTGCGTGCGCACGGCTTTGCCCAAGGTCAACGCAAGTGTAGCCGTATTTGTCTTTCTTGAGACACCTTTGATTATCGGGAACCCATCTACACCGAAAAAGGGCGTACTTCACGTCTCCTGGATATGAGAGTTCCCATATCTCTTCAATCACGCCGTAGTATGGTTTTACGCACCTTCGAGAATCGGTTGCAACAATACGAACACCAGAGTTCTGGTACACACTTTTCTTGTCTTGATCAGCGGTGTAAAAGGTGTAGCCATTTATGTCATAGCCCTGATAAGTTGTGACTGTGAAGAAAGGCCCCTTTGCCAGCTATCGAGCTTTTTCATCGTCGCAAGAGTTGTCTGAACTGGCAAGTCGGTCTTTGATCCAGATGTTGAACCGTCTAATATGCGCCCTCGTTAACTGAGACTCGGTCCAATCCGGATTTTCTTCCTGCAACAACTGATAATGCTCTGCGACGTAAGGATCTATCTCTGTTTCGTGTAGCATCACAAGAGAGTGGGCTTTGTCAAAGTCGTCTTTCTTCGGAGTAATTTGCTTCTCCCCAAGAAACCCTGTCCCCGCTAGCCTTCCGTCATGGCGAGACTTGGAGATGCCGATTGGATTACTGGGGTCAGTATAACGGAGACACCAATCGACCACCTCCTCAGTAGAATAGCAGCGTGCCATAGCTCCCAAAGGATTGACATTTTCTTCCACCTCTTCTTATCGGCGGGCTTTTTGCGGTTTACGGCTCTTCGAGCTGCTTTCTCTTTCTCTTTCTCTTTCTCTTTGTTTCCTTTGGTTCGTCGGGCGGGGCGGTCGTATCCTTTACCACTGCTCGTAGACCTATTCCCCATTGAAATGCCTTGAGTGCGGTTGCTTTCTCCTTCGTCCCATCAACCGACGTTTCATCTCACGGTATGGATGCTTTGTAGGAAGGAAAGCGTCGGTGCTTTACATAAACCCTCTTCTTTGAGTTATTCACCAAAAGCGGTCTCGGTGTCGTCTAAGCAATGAAAGCAGTCTTTCTCCCCTTTGCTCTGCCTAGACACGCTACGGTGTCCTGGAATATCAGTGATTGTGGTGAAGAGTAGGGCACGTAAATTGAAGCGCTCTTTCTTGTAAGCATCGTACCTGCGACGACACCACCCTCTTTCTAGAGCTCCTTGAGATCGTCAACAAGCGACCTCGGTACACATCGGTGTCAATACGGGCGATGAGGACCGAGAGATCAAGGCCCGACATCATCATGTACCTCCTCGTGTTACATAGCCACGGTGGAAGATTGTAGATAGTTAATAGCACCGGCCGGACACTATGTGTGCTACTCATGTTACCAAAGGGGTTCATGCCATCCGTGCTTTCAGTGCAAACCGAATATTCCTTGGGTCATCGAGAAAAAGTTTTATGTTTGTGATCAATGTCCCTGCCGAATACCATTTCTTTGGGTGCCTTATATAGTCATCACGCTTCCGGCCATCCGAGTGCCATGTCATCGGGCCGTGCGTCCCCGGAGGTTGCAAAAAGACGTTTTAGGCGAGGAATTATTGGAAAGTACCATGCAACCTTCCGAGGAACTTTACGGCGCACCTCCCCGCCTTCTTCACCATCATCGGTTGTTCGTTTTGTAACGAGAGGTTTTACACTTGGGGCATGCGGCAAGATCTGCATAGTCACCCCGGAACGGGATGCGATCATACATGCAAGCATGAATTTTCTCGAACTTCAATCCCGGTGGACAAACGATCTTTTTGGCCTCATATGTCGTCTTTGGCAACACATTGCGTGGGGAAGCATATCCCCAATCACCCGTAGCAATTGTCTAAAGCTCTTGTCGGTCAATGGTTCTACGCCTTGAGTTGGAGAAGCTTTAGTGTACCAGATAGCTTGGAAAAACTCTTTTACGCTAGGCGAAGAGAGTGGTGTCCTCATATCTTTCAAGAGCTGTTTCAGCTTCTTCAACTCTTCAGCGGTGTATTCATCGTAGCCCATGCCATCACGCGGCAACTTGTCCATATCCTCAACGGTAGGGGACGGGGCTCGCAGCAAGCTCGCTACTTCATCATCGGTAATTATTTCCTCATCCTCAAATGTCGCTTCTTCCTCGCCACCGGCACCACTTTCGGGAAACTGCGCTTGTTCTCCGTCGTTGACACCTTCTCAATGCTTGTTCCAACTTGTGTACCCAGCCATGAAACCTCGAAGAATTAGGTGGGCATGGACTGTAAAAACGAACTCGAGTATTGCATCCGGTTCATGCAGTCCACACATGGGCACCACAAACCCGGCATCCGGGTCTCGCGCATATATCGGCCTCCGCGGTGACTAGGAAAGATTGCAACCCATCTATGTACTCACGGTCGTCGTGTCTCACCCGGTACATCCAGTGGCTTCGATCCCCCATCGTCTACAAAATTAAGCATGGTGGAAATATAATGGAAGAAATCCTCGACCAATTTAAGTCAAGATATTGTTGCCAACAACTAGATGCTTTAATTATATCTCGGCCATTATGCATTAATCAATGCGAAGCACTATTGTATTTTAATTAGAAGCGTCTGTAGCTAGGTTTGCTCACCTACGTTCGAGGAGATCGGCGACCCACGTCACCGGGCGACCCCCAGAGAGAAATTTGGCGGAGCATGGCTCGGCCACCGGCGAAATCCTGCGGGGGTGGCGGAGCTAGCACGCCTCGACACGAAGATGGCGGCCGGAGCACGCGTACGCCCTTCTTGCGTCGCTCGCTGAAACGCCACGAGCACCAATATAATGCGGAGAGGAACGCGGTGACAAAGGAGGAGAGCTCTAAGCACGCCCGCGGTACTACGGCTCGATATGGCGGAGCACACACCAACGCGGCCGCCGTCCCGTGCGTCGCGCTCCTCCGCGCCCCCCGCGCGGTGTGCCGCCACCGCCCGAGAAGAGAGAGGCGGTGCTCAAGTGTGTGGCGGCAACGCCTTATATATGTCGCGGCAACCCGGCGCCTAACCCGAACGCACGTACAAGGTACGGGCGCGCGTACTAAAGAATCGTCGCTAACGGATAACCCTAACGATGCGCTTACAAGCGCATATCCGCTTTACTAGGTAGGAGTACTATAGTTCTGGACACATGGTACCACATACGCGCCTGAACCAACGAACGTGGCGCGCGCCCGCGATGTGCCGTCACTTACACACGCATGCCGACATCCATCGTCACGGGAAACGGCCCGGCTCGTTGTACCACAAGAGAACGGGCCTAACATCCAGTCCAAAGTCGGGCCCAAAGGAAGGCGGCTACGCGCGGAGCGGCGGAGGCCCGTTCAAAACCGGATGCAGGCCCGGTAAATTGGTCAGTGCTGAGACGCGTGTCAATGACCGCAGCGTCAGTAGCGGTTTGCGACATGTACGGACACCTGCTAAACAACTCGCTCGAAACTATACGCGGCGTCGGTAGTGGCGAGACATGTACGAGACACACTGGTAACACAACTCGCACGAAACTATACGCGTCGGTGGGGAGTCGCGCGACATGTACTGACACTGTTAACACATCTCGCCCGAAACTATACGCACGCGTCGGTAGTGGCCGAGACATGTACGAGACACCTTCTAACACAACTCGTGCGAAAAATAAACGCGCGTCGGTAGTGGTTGCGACATGTACGGACACCTTCTAACACAACTCGTCTGAAAATAAACGCGACTTTAATTTACGTGGTCGTTCTGGACCTTTGTCCGTTCCGGCGTCGATATCTGCGCCACGCCCGTGCACGGTGTCAAGCAACACGGGCCGGTGTCGACCACGCCGAGTCTGTGAATCCACGCGGCGTCGTAAGCTCGTAGCGAATCTGCATTGCACGGGCGCGAAAAGATGTCCGTAAGCAAAAACGGCGTCTGAATTAGGGTTGCATCCACGGTCGATCGGTCTCGAAAATGCGCCTGTGATGAAACGCGTGTTCGAGATACGTTGAATTCTGCGGACAATCGGTTTCAAAAAGCGTCGCCGTAGCCGCAGCGTCTGTGAACGAAAACGCTGGGTCGGATTAAGAAAACAGGACGCTTTACATCACCACGCGTCGTAATGACCTCCTATTACCGACGCCGTATTGGTCCCTGTGGGACCATCCGACGCCTATTATGCGACGGTCGCCCAGCTCGCGCGTCGATAATGTCACAACACGACGCCGTTATTAGTGACGTCTCTCGGGCTCACCGGGCGGTTATTAGCCTTTTTACATAGTATCGAGTCAAAGATATCAGGAGCAGGAGCAGGGTCTAGTATTTTGGCCATAACTCTCTCATACAAACTCCGTTTTTGATTGTGAGTACTCTATCGAAAGCTTATTCAGAGGCCTACGCACCCGTCAAGGCTCGAGACCGCCCGGAGGCGCCACTTCAGCAGCCTTCCGGAAGCTTCCTCCACCAACCTATGGGAACTCTAGAATTCATACTAGCCGCCGATTTAAGTCGGTTTTAGGTCGTTTTGATCCAAGGGCTCGATTCATTGCTCAGTTCTATAAATATAGGGGCAGACCTCACCCCCCGAAACCCCAATTCAATATTCTCTTTTGGATCACGGTGTCCCTTGTAAGGATCTACCTCTTAGTTAGCTTCAATAAAAGATTAGTTCTCATTAGATCTAATCTAGAAAATAGAGAGAGGAGAGGTGAGAGATCGGAAGGAGCTTTTGATTTATCGATTCTCCTCAAGCTTTGTACTTCTACGGATCTACTTCTTCATTGAATTAGGGTTCTTTATTTAATATTCTAAGTTCTCTATTTACTTTACTTTAGTATTTACTTTCAGTTTATTTATTTGATTCTCGCTTGCATCGAGTGCTCTAGTTTTCACGTGAGACTAGAGTAGTAATTATTAGATTAGGCATGGTTCTTAGTCTAGTGGTTACCTAGAATTGCACCCAATCTCATGGATAGTTTGTGGTAGCCCCAGGTGGTGACAGCCCTGACGGCCGACGTATTCCACCACGTTCGGGTTGGTGTTTGTATAGGACTACAGTTGGAGCTTCCTAGCTCCTTTCTCACCCCTTTTACGTGGCTAGTGTTCTGACGTTCCAAAATAAGTAAACCTTAGAGTATCTTTAATTTATATCAATTAGAGACTTAGAAACCTATTCTCTCTCTCCATAAAAATATTTAGTTATCTTTAGATGGCTTTGACTCTTGATTAGTACACTTCACGTTCCCCGTGGAAATCGATACCTTGAAATAATCTTAGGTGAAGGCTACATCGGTATCCGTGCGCTTGCGGATTTTCTGTGTGCGTTAACAAATACCAACAGTCAAGCGGGATGAGTGTTGCACCATCATCAAACACAAGACATCTCCCATTGCTCGTGGCTTCATCCAGTGAGAAGGCATCAACTTTGAGGAAATCTTTGCTCCGGTGGCGTGAATCGAGTCACGTTCGCTTGCTGGCGGCCATGGCGTGAGTGAAGGAATGGCTCGTCCATCAAGTCCGCGTTCTCGACGGTAAGGCGATGAAGATAGTATTTTTCAAGCAAGCTCTAGGCTTCGTCGTGAAGGGAGAAGAGCACAAGGTGTTGTGGTTGGGCAAGGATTTGTACGGTGAGGCGGGCACCACGTGTGTGGAACACCAAGCTCCATGCCATGCTGGGCGTACATGGGTTCGTGCACCACAAAATAGAGCAGCGCTCTACACGCAGTGATAGGGGAAGGAGGAGCTCATCGTTGGCGTAATGTGGATGACTTGATCGTCACCGAAGAGTGTGAGGAGGACATTGACGACTTCAAGCGCGAGATGGTCGCTCGTTTCAAGATGAGCAATCTCGGTGCACTCTCCTACTGCCTCGGCATTGAGGTGAGGCAAGGGGAGGAGCACATCTCCTTGGGCCATCACGTCTACGTGGAGAAGATGTTGGATCCCAGCGGCATGGCTGATTGCAGGCCATGCATGACCCCATTGGAGGAGCGGTTGAAGCCGTCGAAACATAGAACGATGGCGAAGGTGGATGTGACGTGCCACCTGGAGTATTGTTGGGCGGGCTGCGCTACCTCATGCATACTCGGCCGAACATCGGCGTTTGCGGTTAGTGCGTGAGTTGCTTCATGGTGGATCCCCATGAAGATCACTAGATGATGGTGAAGAGGTTGTTGCGCTACATCAAGGGGTCACTTGATCAGGCGGTCTTCTTTCCCTAGCATGACAGAGGAAGTGGGCTGCAGCACATGGTGTTTAGCGAAGCCCCGCCCAAGTCCGGTGAGGGTGAGCCAGAGCCCACTGTTTTTAGCGATACAGACATGGCAAAGTGACATCAATGGACGGCAGAGCACCTTAGGGCGCACTCGTCTTCCTCGGTCAGCCCCGGTTGCTTGGCGATCACTGAAGCAAAAAGATGGTGGTTGTCAAAATGTGCGGTGGAGTATGTTGTAGCAGCCACTGCGGCGTGCCAGGCAGTTTGGCTGTGCCGTTGCTAGGTGAGCTGACCGGCGAGGAAGCTCGCCCGCCAACGCTGATGGTGGACAATAAGCCTGCCATCTCCCTTGCCAAGAACCATGTCCTCCACAACTGGAGCAAATCGTTGGAGGGCAGGTCGTCATTGAGTTTGCTGAGACTGGTAGGCAGTTTGCTGATATCCTCACCAAATCACTCATTAGGCGTGCGCAGTTCCTGGAGTTGAGGAAGATGATTAGCATGGATGAGGTCAAGGCTCAGGGTTAGCAGCTGGTTTAGGGGAAGCCTATAAAATATTTTGTTGCTACCCTTGGTTAATTTGGAAGTTGGGAAGTTAGTTAATTACTTGCTGATCACTGCTGAAATTTGCTAGATAAGTAGTAGAAGACCTGATTGCAAGTCAAGGTCTTTTCTAAGGAAATTTCTAGGAAAGCCACTAGGGCTATTCCAGGTCAAGGTCTTCTAGGTAATTTCTAGGAAAGCAACTAGGGCTGTTATATGTAGTCTCTATCAGGTATAAATATAAGATAAAGGCACCAACCAGCAGCAGTTCAACTGCATCACCAATTCACACATATTCAGTTTTCAACAAAAGACCGAGTGTGATGTGTGTGTTGTTCTCAGGAGCATAGCAACCACACTAGCGTGGTAGTGCTGCAGCAGCATTCAGGAAAGTGCAGCAGATCTTTCCTTGTGTGTGTTCTCACCCCTTCTTCAACCTCTAGCCAAAGTGAATGAGTGGGTGTGCTAGTGAGCTTGCTGCTCACCTGTGTAGGGATCCCACAGACCAGTGGCGGATTTGCGGCCCAGGCCCTAGTCGTCAGCTCAAAACGAAAGGCCCCCAAGAGCTGGAAAAGCTTGAGAGCTAGGGCACTCCTTGACTCGGGCACTCCCTCATACCGCCGCGCGCACTCGGCGTACTCCCTCCGTCCCTCGGCCATCGCCGTCGCCCGCCGTCGGCCCTCCACCGCCGGACCCGCCCCTGTCCCACCCTCGTCGGCATCCCGCTCCGTTTCGGGCAAGACCGCAGTCGGGGAGCTTCGCCGCGCAGCCGCGCCGCGGGCGCAGGCACCCCGCATCGGCCGCCCCATCGCCCCAAAGAGCCCGCCTCCGGGATCCAGCGTTTGGCTTTCCCAGCCTACCTCCCGCATCGGCCGGATCAGCGACGGTCAGTCCCCTCTACTCCCCGAGATTTTGTAAGGCTGTAATGAATATATTTTTGTTTTGACTTTTGAGTGGAAAGGGCCTTCTCAACTATGAAAATTATTAAGACTAATAACTTGTCAAATAAGATGGGTGATGAATGGTTGAATTATCGGTTGTTTTGTTATATTGAGCGAGATATGTTTGCAAACATACCAGATGATGATATCTTGTAATATTTTCAAGAATTGAAGTCTCATTTGAAGAAGTTGCCTAGTACAACTCGTTATAATGGTATGTTACATTGGGAGAGACTATAAATGTATGTTCAATTAATTTTTTATGATATTTTCATTTATATTTTGATCTTATTTACATGTAGAGCTTGATGAGACGATGGAAGATTGCGAATGTAGAACCTCACTGGGCACGGTATTTTTTTTTTCATCTCATCATGTGTATAGTAATGCATTCTTAGCTTCTTAGAGGCCTAGTCATGAGTAAAAGGTGGCTCCCACTCGCCCTGCCAATGGATTGGGCTTGAATGAGTTTATCAATTTGGATTGCACATGAATTGGCTTTGGGCCGGAGAAAACGGGTTTCTATTTCATTGTGGGCTGGATCGGTTGGGGCTATGGAGGTAGTGGATTGGGTTCTGGTTTGGTTGGACTAGCTCTCCCAACCCATGGATGCCTACGGGTTCCCAACCCACAGCACCTCGTTTCGGCCGCACTCCCACCCATCCCGCTCCTCCGCCGCCGCCACCATGGCCGCCGCGGCGTCCGACCACCTGCTGCTCCACCCGCCGTCCGAGCTCGAGGACACCCGCTGCTGCTCCACCTTGTGCATCACCGACGCCATGGAGATTGGAGATCCGAGCTAGCCACAGGTGGTGGCGGCGTGGGAAGTAGGCGGAGGACCGAGGCCAGAGGAGACCCGCGGGAGAGGGGGGAGGCCGGGAGGCACGGCAGGAGGGGGTAGCAGACTGATACGCGCTTCTTCGATCGTTGGCAACACGCACGGGCGCTGCCGGCGCTCCCCAAGATGTGCGTCTTTCTCTCCACCTCCTTCTCCCTTTTCTTGCTCTTATGTTTTTGCTGAATCTTGCTTTCAAAAGAAACTGTATGGCTTGTGTTTTAACACCTGGTAGCCTAGACTGAAGATGCCTGAACTGATAGTAATAGTTTAGCATGGAGCACTGGATCTAGTAACGCCAGACAGATGCCTGAACATACAGCGTTACTTCCCACTAGTACTAAATCAGTTATTTTTTTGAGGCCAGAGAAGAAATCATTCTCTGACAACATTGCACACTAGTACTAAAAAGAGAATAGAGGAGGTTTGTAGCTTAATAAGTACCTTGTAAAGTAGTTCGATGACAAGTTTCATCTGTGCTCCAACAGGAGATTTCGTAATCGAATTAATATGCTGAAGCCTTTCAGTATCATGCTGTGTAGAGTTCTTTGTCCAAATGTAAGAGGACGATATACAGACTAATTAAATAGTCACATGGCATGTCTTCCACGTGATTGATGATGGATGTTTGACACGAAGACCAACAATAACTTGCATATATATGCAGCATGACAACACTGTTCTGAACATATATGTGAAACTAGAGGCTTTCCTCCCGGGCCTCCTGGCATCGCTGCACAACCAAATATATATCTTTTACACCCCATCTTCAGTTTCAGCTGTTCTACTTGTGCTTTGATATCTGCTTGTTTTAACTAGATCACTAAACTTGTACATTTGGGCATCCATGGATGGACTGTTTGTCAAGGCTGCTGTTCCACTAGTACACATGCAGAACGCATCGGCAGTGCTTGGTTGACCTGCTTTATGAGCCTACAAGCTTGCTTCACAGGCCTTCAAGTAAACTTCAGAGCCAGTGCATCAAGTACCTTGGACAGTAAGCCCCTCGTCATCAGTACTAATAATGTTTAAATACTGATACAAGTAATTAGCACTATTTTTAACAGCTGGCTGGCTGCTACACATAAATATTTTAGTCTATCTGCCATTTACATTTTATGACATTGTCTGCTGGCTGCTATGTTATTTATCTATTAGATCTTTATTTAAATGTTACCAATAGCTACTTTTCTGTTCATGCTGAGTGATATAGTCAAGTATTTTCTTATCTAGGGATTTTGTTGTCTAGCCTATCAGCCAACATGTCTACAACTGAAAGTTCCGGTGATTCAACCCCAACACGTGTTAAGAGGTCCAAGGTGTGGGAACATTTTGAAGAGAATCCAGTAGATGATGGTTTTAAAGCTGTTGCAAGTATTGTCAGCTCCATTTAAGCACTAAGTCTGGAACTAGAAGCCTTAGAACTCACATTTCTCAGTATTGCCATGCCATTGGGGAAGCTAAGAGGAACAGATTCTTAGCCACCATGAAGAAGAGCATAGAAAATTTTGTCTTTGACCCTCAGTTTAGTCGTGAGCGTATGATAGAATGGGCCATACATGCTGAAATTCCATTCAACAAGTTTGATGATCCATACTGCAAACCATGGCTCCAATCCATGCAGCCAACTGTGACTAGTTTGGGGCGACTAACTGTTCGTGATGAGTGTCTAAAGAAGTATCAGAAAATGAAGCAAGATATTCACAATGAACTTGAAAACCTAGACTCTCGTGTGTAGGGTCGAGATGGGGACTAGAGGGGTGAATAGTCCTTACTAAAACTAATTGCACCGGCTAAACAAATATAATGCGGAATTGAAACTATTCGTTTAGCCAAGACTTCACCCCCCTCTAGCTATGACTCTAAATCACCTCACAAAAGATCCTACACAAAGCAAATGAGGTGATAAGCCTAGCTTGAGCTGCTAACCGTTTCTATTGCAAGGTCACACAAACCTATGCACTTTGGTACTTCAAAAGGGTGAGCTCCTACACAATTCTAATGAGCAAAAGCACAAAGTTGACCTAAGCTCACTAGATGCACAATGGACAAGGCAACACACGCCTAACCCAAAGGCTCAAATTACTTAGCTATACAAACTAAGCAAAGCAACTAAACAAGCTACACAAGCTAGTAAATGCAAGAGCTACTCCACAAGCACAAGCACAAGATATATATGAATGTAAAAACAAAGCTTGTGATTTGGAGAATGCAAACCACCGAGAAGAGTTGACAAGTTGACACGGTGATTTTTTCGAGGTATCGGGAAGCTTGCCAACTTCCCTCTACTCCTCGTTGTGTCGACCAACACCTTGGGTGGTTCCGTCGGTGTTTCACCTAGATGGTTCTTGATTGTGATCCGCAAATCACTTGCCCCTCAAGGCACGCCCACAAGGCACCGCAAGACACCACTCAAGTGAGCCTCTCAAGGCACCGCGATCGAACCCACACTCACAAGTGAGGTAACTCAATGACACGCTTAGTAGTGTTGCTCTTGGCGATCCCCGCGAGGTGAGCACGAACCTCTTACAAATTCTCCTCCGAAACACCGCACAATCTCCCTTGCGTGCTTCAACGGAGTCACAATCTCCAAACCGTCTAGGTGATGGCAATCACCAAGAGTAATAGGAAATCTACAATAGCAATCACCACCTAGTGCCACCAAATTGAATCACAAATGTATGCATACTAGGTTTTCCAATCCCTCTCAAATTAGCTCTAATCTTGAGTGAAATCAAATGGGGAATGAGTGAATCTTCAACCTCTCATACACACCCACCAAGGGCTCTCAATCTCTCATATCAATTTTGCCTCAAATCATGGGAGAGAAAGAGGAGAGAAAGAACCCTAACTTTTCTGTCCAAGAGAAAGAATGGGGGAGAGAGGGCTCACTGTGCTCAGCTTGGGTTAGTGCACCAGGAAGGGAACCGGCACCCTTTTTACCTTGCTGCTGGCCGACGGGGCCAACCCTCCAACGGTCGGCTGCAGCTCGCTGCTCTCCTTTCCAACGGGCGGCAGCAGGAGCGCTCGCCCTTTTCTCTGTTCGCTCTCGAACCAAGCCTCGGCGGCGGCCTCTATTTTCCTGTACGCCCGAGCAGCAGAGGCGACTGAAATTTTCTTCGACGGGGAAGCGAACCAGCTGCACCCTCCGCCTGGGCCTCGCTCAGCATCCTGTGCACCTGGGCAAGTCGACGCGCCAGCAACCAGTGGCCCACGAGCGGCAATGTTGGTCCAGCAGCGCGCGTACAATTTCCATCAGGAGGCAACAGCGGCAGCCTGTCCTCATCTGCCTTTTCCTTTTTTTTCTAAATACCATCAGCCGCTCGAGCATAGCATTTCCTATTTCTTTTCTTAAACAGGAAGCAGCCAATTGCCACATATATACACGTATATACAGCTCGTGCACATCTACTACTTCTCAGTAGCAAAGACCCATTAGAGATCTCTCGACATCAGCTATGCCACCTAAGCAGCCCCACCCAGATCGCATGGCCCCACCGTCCACCTAGATCGCATGGCCCCACCGTCCACCTAGATCGCATGGCCCCACCGTCCACCTAGATCGCATGGCCCCACCGTCCACTCAACAATCGTGCACGCATCCTCTTCCCTTTCAGTTGCTGCTGCCCCTTCTCCTTCCCACCCATCCCTCCCTCTGACTATTCTCTTTCTCCTTCCCAGCATCATCCAATCAACAGCAGTTTCAGCTAAACGCTTCCACTTTCCCTCGTCATCAATACTAAACGTCAAACGTCTCCATGATGGAATTCAGATGGTGTATATATGGAAGGCATTACCTACTGCCCAGGCCCTCAACCACGCAGGGGAGAGCCGTGCCACCCTATCCTGTGGCCGGTGCCGATGATAGGACGGGGACGGGAAGGCTGAAGCCGCCACGTGCGTCGAGGAACCGAACACCGAAGCCGCACGGGCCTGCGCTCGGGCGTCGCCGTCGGCGCAAGTGGAGGCGCGCCTGGGCCGCCGTCCAGGCCGCACAGGGGACGCGACCCTGAGCGAGGCGAGGAGAGTGCGGAGAAGGCGACGGGGAGAGGCAGCTCCGCCGCCCGGAGCCGCGCCGCCGTCGGGAGCGCCTGGCAGCTGCATCAGCAACGACGGTGTCGGGATTTGTCGGAGAGATTTGGGGATGGAAAGAAGGATTGTGTGGCTTCCGCAGGCTGATTTGGAGGGCAGTTTTTGCATGCTGATTTAGCGCCGCAGGGTGGGCGGATTTGTGCGGACGGAGCCGAAAAGTGTGGTCAAGAAGGCAAGGATAGGTCCGTTGTTGGGGTCCATGCACAGGAACGGTGCCCACGCTGTGAGAAAATCTAAAGTTCAGGCATCGGTACACATGTCATCCTAACAAAATTTTTGGCACCGCAACGCTATAGAAAGTCTTAGCTCGCTATATATGATGAAAGTTTCAGTATCCACCTGTTGCTGC
Source organism: Hyparrhenia diplandra (assembly GCA_015847255.1). Lineage (NCBI taxonomy): Eukaryota > Viridiplantae > Streptophyta > Magnoliopsida > Poales > Poaceae > Hyparrhenia > Hyparrhenia diplandra. Next base: position 885,770 of record JADLZK010007534.1, read on the forward strand.
TGGCTGCGACTACTGAAAGTTTCCTATACAACAAGTTCACAGCTGCCATGGCGAATGCAGATCCTCTTTTCCATTCAGATTATTCTTTGTATTTTTTTCTCCAGATCCTCTTTTCCATTCAGATTATTATTTGTATTTTTTTTCTTCATTGCTTATTTATTTAGTCTGGCGCATTTCATTTCGAGGGCATCATCATAAAAAAGATTGATCATTCACCTCACAAAATTACAGAATTTACGTATTAAGTGTTTTGGTCATTGAGACAAAGTTGTGGAATATTCTATTATTTTATTTGCCTTTTCAGGTGAGAGTTTCTTGATTTTGACCAAAGTTGGCAACATAATCGTGCTTATCAGCTTGACTATGTAGTTCTTTTGAAACTGCACAATGAAAATGTTATTAGAAGCAACACAGCGATCGGTTCGTTTTTCGTTGCATAAGTTACACTCTGACAACTAGATTAATACTTGCAATCATCATCAATAATAGAAGTTCAATTATTTTTCTAAGTACCCGCAGAACGCTGGGAATTCATCTAGTATAAGTAATTCCAACGTCCAAGCAAGAACGTGCATGTGCACACCATATATATGTGTATATATATTGCTCTATCTTTTCCTTTTCCAAGAAAACAATATCTCTTGATCCAAATATTTTGCTATCTCATCCAGAAATATGTCAAATCTCAAGACCATATTTGATAGCATTTTCTCAAGCCTTTTCCAAGAAGATTCTCGTCAAGTCACAATGTCATTAACCTATATGCATATGCAATTTGCAATTCAACTTAGTGGCACTAGGTGAGTAAAGGGATTGAAGTTTTCCCCTCTTTTATAGTACGGTTATCAAACCTAAATCCGGTCATAACCTTCTCTACTCACCAATGACCGCTTAAAATGAAATGCCCTATAGGTTATACCTTTGCCTTGCGCATTTCCATTCCGCTCATCTCCAAGTGCCGATGCAACACATGCACCAACACGATCAAGAATGATATGATCCACTTCATATCATCACATGACCTTCTTGGTCCATCGATCTTGACCTCACTTCCTCTTCACCATTGCGTCGGTCCGTCGGCGCCAAGTCTTGCCCTAAGCTTCACCGCCTCGCGGTCCATGACTTCATAGCCTCGACTTGCCCTTCACACTTGCAATCGGTCCATCAAGCCAAGCCTTGTCTTGATCTTCACCACCTTGCACTAGTACGTAATTGAACTTCCGTGGCGGTCTTTTTTGATTTTCCGTGGTGGGCATAGGAACCGCCACGAAGCTAGGGTCACGGTTAATCGAACGATTAACCGTGGCGGTCTCCTTGCCCGCCATGGAAAATCTATTAACCGTGGCGGTCATTTAACAAAAACCGCCACGGTTAATAGATTAACCATGGCGGTCATCTTTATATGCCCGCCATAGTTAATGTATTAACCATGGCGGTTTTTGTAATATAACCGCCACGGTTAATTAATTCAGGATTAATAAAAAAATAATTTGAAAATATTATAAAATTATAAATTATGATTTAAACCACATATTAAATAATAAAATAAGAGAATATTGACATAAATCTTGAACATGCATGACAATTCGACATTCAACTAACATGGACATTCAATTAAGCACTTAGAGTTTAAAAGTGATCACCACACATCACAATTTACAAAACTCGATCGAACGATCGATTGATCAATCAAGTTTAGGTTACAAATTAAGTATTTACGATCGACATCTAATCGAAAGAAAGGTCATCCCACGTATAGTCCTTCATGTCTAGCTTATTTCTCGATCCTGTAATTCCCATAAGTTCTTGTTTGTGGCAAGGTCGCTCCGAGGGTCGAAGAAATGGGCGGTAGGTAGCACTAACGTCCTCAATGTCGCCCCTACGGATGGCGCCAACCGGTTTCTTGAACGTCATGTCGTTCAAGCTTTTCGATCCCAATATTGTGGCGTGGTTCTCTTCTTCGGCTTTCGCGCCGGGTAGTACGGTACACGTCACTGCTGCGAATGGCAGGTATACAAACCACACGAGGTTGGTGCACGTAGGTCGCTACCGCACCGCATGCACGATATATGTACCGGAAAATGGTTAGAATATTATGAGACCATTCAATATGGACGAGCAAACGAGAGTAATGCTACATATACCTCATAATCTCGCCTGATCTTCATTTTGTCCTTATGGTTATTTTTGCGTATGCTGGGCCTCTGATCGATTGAATCGGGGTCGGCCAAGTATGCCTTGTAAGCCCTGTACGAAATCCAACAGTGTCATGACTTACAGAAGTTTGTGGTATGAAATAGTATACAAGTGTCGTGACTTACGATTCGGGGGCCTTGTTGGCGTTTCTTAACGCACAGATAAATCCATAAAGCGCACGGAATTGTCGTTATAGCTTTCACCTAAAAATATTCAGGGTATCGTATTTTCCACAGGAACGAATGTACTCTCTCTAACTAGTTCGCCCAAGGACACACACGGCCAAAGATGGGGAGGATTAGCGAGAAGGGTCCCTACACCTTTAAGGTCTATGGTTAGCCATCTCCAGAGCTACTTGTTCACTTCGGGCACCGGCCCGCGCCCATCCGGGCAGAGTCCGGCAATTAGCACTGCGCCACACCCGAATGTGGGGGGATTTCAAGGGACGGACAAGGCTTGTCACGACCAAGCCGCCTACCCCCTCAACCGTGGGATGCGCCACAAAAGGTAGAAAACCGCTAGCCCAAACACCACGTCACGCTAGTGATTATCACTCTAGTGTTTGCCGGGTTCCCTGGTCAAACGGTTCCACCACTAGAGTCGACCAAAGTACAAATTTACCGATCCCGCAAACAAGTAGATAAATCGTGGATAAACAAAAGACAATAAAGATTATCGAACCGTGGAAGCTTACTTAGCCAAGATCCCGTGAAGGAGCCAAGCACGAATCCACCGAGGTACAAGGTTGGGGAGACACCGACAAGTCCGGCGCTTCCCCGCTCTCGACCCTTCACATCTCTCCTCCGCCGATCTCTCTACTACTAATGAGGGCCTAAGCCCATTGGAGTGAAGGAGTGGAGTAGAGGGGAGAGCTCTCTTAGAGGAGAGGGAGAGACTCTTCCTTGGAATGATGTGTGTTGAATGAGGGGGAGAGAGCCTCCTTTTATAGGTAGAGGAGAGGGGGGCTCTTTGAAAGATGGCCATCCCCACATGGAAGGAACCAAAACCGACCCGGTAAACCTTCCTAATCGAGCAAACCGACCATCCCACGCCGGTATCCCCGGTTTGGCAAGTTCATGAACCGCCCCCCGAGGCCGGCCGAAACCGCCTCGGGGAGGGTGCGGCCGCGACGGGTGGTCTTGGCGCACCCCCTCGGCTCGCCTCTGGCCGGGTCTCGGTGGGGTGTCTTCCTTCGTCTTGAAAAGTTGTGGGGCGGGCTTGGCTCGGCCCGATTTTGATGTTTTTGGGTCGATTTGCTTACGGGCTTGTGTTTTGCAATAATGCGCTTTCCGGATGGCGTACTTTGGTCGTTTTTTCCACTTGCTTTTATTATAAATCTGCAAAATAAAATACTAGACACTACAAGTGGAATTTTTATTAGTGATAAATGTATATGAGTATAAAAGGTATAGTTTTACTCCCTTTATGATAGTAAGTTGACGGGAAAAATATGTCGTTGGTGACCAGTCAACAAACTCCCCAAGCTTACCCTTTGCGCGCCCTCGAGCAAAAAGATAAGTACTTGGTTGTTGATCGGGAGTTGCTACTATGCCGATTACGTTTTACAAGTGCCATGGTTATAATAAGATGTTCTACTAGAGTTTGAATAAAATGGCACATCTTTTTCCCACCCTTTATTATCTTTTATCGTAGCGGGGCTTTCTAGCTTTTTCTCAAAGTCTTGGCGGTTGCCGAGATAGAACGGTTATAACGTAAAACACATATCATTCATCCTTTTGATCAACTTTTTATCCGGGATTTATTTATTTAGATATATTTTTTTTCTAGAAAGTATGGGCTTTATTGCTATATATATTTTTCTCTTTTTTTTTTTTTTGAAGAGGTGGGCTCTACTCGCCCTAGACTTTCGTCTTTTATTTCCTCTCTCTCTTTTTTTTAGAGATGTGGGCTCTACTCGCCCTCGGACACTTGTCTATTTTTCATCTCTCAAAAATTTTTTTAGCATAGCCCATATCATTTCTCTTTTTTTTTTTTTAAAGTAGATTCCCGGATGTCAAGTCTCTCTTTTTGGACGAAATCATAGCAAATCCATTTGTACCATATCATACTTGGCAACAACTTAGACTAGATAGAGCCTATGCAACCCACTTGAATCGGGTTTTTCGGGATGAGTTTTTAGACTTAGCCACTAAATCCAAACTTTAGAGAAATTCAAATTATAAACTAGGCACATGCAAAACATAAGACGAGCAACTATTCATCATTTCAACAAGGGACTAAGACTAAACATTTTCATAGCTCGTATGTATAGGAATGGAATTTTGTCTCTCCTTTTTTTTAGTATAACTCATCATTTCATAAGATAGAGAATATAATCAAAATGTGAGATACACGTTACCTTTCTTGAGTCCTCCCCAAGCTAGCTCTTTACTTACCTTTCATGGTTGTGCTAGCTTGTGCGCGCAATGATTTGAGTTTTGGAGGCTCCCTCTAAGCTTGTCTTTTGATATCATCACAAAAACAGGACAAAGAACTTGGGGTTGAAAGGTTTATCTCCTCTTCTCTCATTTCTCCTCATTCTTCTCTCCCCTTTCTTTTTATTATTGTTAGGAAATGTGAGAGCGAGAGTTTTGCACAAACCCCAGGTTGAAGAGGAAGGAGTTAATGGTAGTTGTTCGCCTCGTCCTTCTCCATCATGAATTGCTCGGCCCGTGCATTTGTGTTGGGGAGATCTCGGGATGGGTGTGCTTGTGTGCTTGAGAGACCTCCCCTACACTTATTCTTGTACTGTTTATTTTAAACAAAGAAAACAAAACAAAAACAACAACATAGCTCTATCGGCAAGAACACCGTGGAGCCTTTATTGAGATTATTTATTTTCTTTTATTTTATTTTATTTTATTTTATGTTATTTGTTCACAACAAACATCACTCAAGCAAGGCTAATCATAAAGAAGAAGCGTGTAAGCACAGCCTTGGTTTATCTCCAACATAAGATACTTCCATTGACCATGACAACAATACTCTAAGATCATTAACCAAGATCCAACGCCATGTCGAAATTTTTGATTAAAGGAGGTCTTTTTAACCTAAGCACCATGCTCAATTTAAAAAAAGACCTATGGATGTCTTTGTATACGAGCTCATCCAAACTAGAGCACAAATCAAGAACACGGGAAGCATAAAGTTTTGGTTCTATGGAGACAAAAATGAGTGAATGATTTGGTGAACATTACCTTTGCATACCTGGATATTTTTACCGTCGGCATTTACGGATGAAGCATAGAAGTTGTTCTTTGCGGGTTGCGTGATGGCTTTGTCAGTGTACCATAAGACTAGGCCACGCACACACAAATTTGTGTGTATAGGCCATGGGTCTTGATGGTAGCACAAAGGATGAGAGACAAACCCATCTTGCTTGTGGAAGCAATGATGAGTGGAGTCGCAAAGACTTTGGTATGTACCTTGACCATGCGGGGCCAACCTACTCCTCTCTTCTCTTATTGATTTTTTTCTATTCTATTATACATATATATTTTTTTTTTCTTTTCAACAACACTCTCTCTTTGTTTTTTTCTTCTTCTCTTTTTTTTTCAATTCTCTCTCTTTTTTTTATTCTTTCTTCTCTTCTTCTTTTTTCAAAGCGGGGTGACATCATCTTTTATTCGCCATTTTTTTGTATGATGCCTTGGTGTATGGAACTTGAGGTTTTCGCCATCTTTCCCCACACTTGGACCTTTGTGCAAAATTCAAGTGTGCAAAGTCCGGTCTCCTTCTCGAGTGTGTTCCACCATCCATGAGCATCGAAGTTGTTGTTTTTTTTTTGACAAATCAGGGTTATCTCCGGTACAGTTGCTTTGTTTATGGTTGTAAGCTTGACCTTGGGAATTCCTCTTGCGACTATGAAAGGTAGTGAAGTTCAAACCTCACCACTAAGAATTTTAGCATTACGCTCCATTTTGCAAGGTTAGCGTCATCGTGCTACTACGAGATTTGTAATGTTTATGATAAACATAAGCATCAACAAGCATCCTCTTAAAAAAGTTTAGCAACAAGGATCAAGAGGTGGTTGTGATCCTCGTAGGAGCACTTTCGGCTAGAACAAAACAAACTCGGAGAATCCAAAAGTGAGTATGTATCATGAGAAGTTTCGAATGAAAACTCGACATGCTCAAGCGGCCAGGGTTCATGCTTGGTCTCAAGAGTTGTTGCTTCGTGCATGTCCATGGCACATGAGTTCTTATCCTCAAAAGATGTGTCATGAAGGGCCGAACGTTGAATCTCGACATTTGTCAAGAACAACGTTTTCTTGGCCGTAGGGACATGTCTTGTGTGTTCGAGTGAGGGCGATGGGTGTTTCGTTTTCACTAAGATGCGAAAGCAACTTAGGTGAATCGAATGGAGTTGTGAACTTTGCCTCCTCGAACAGGTTTTGGTTGGGAAGATGCTTCGCCTTTGGGATTTCTAGGTGAGAGGCACAAGCATTCCTTCCCAACTTCTCATCATGGCGCTCCTCTATAGGTTTTTCATGAAAAATCTTTTCAAGAGGGTAGCCTATGAGAAGATCAAAGTCGAGGATGGGATAGATATAGAAATCTAAGTGAACCTTGGTTTCGTGAATTTTTTTATTGGCACGGCCCTAGCAATCCCACAACATGCAAAGATGAGGCCGAATTGACCCTTGAAGAGTCTATCGGTCGAGGCTAGCGGTATATTACCCAAAAGGGTTTCCGCAAGATATTGTGACATGATATTCGCCTCTATTGTGGGGTTGTGTAGGGCATCTAAGGAATTTCTCGTAATGAACAAGGTATGGTCGTGGAAGGTGAAAGAATCAATTGCTTCGGAAGAACGTTTCACCTCCATTAACCATTCTTTTGAAGGTTTCATGTTAGAGGAAGATTCCTTAGTTGGAGCCGTGCTCCATTTGCTCCATTCGTGCCATAGAAGGTTCAAGGTTCTCCCATGATCCTCGATTTGATCGGGAACTCCGAAGGATAAAGCATCCCTTCCTTCGGTGTTCGTGGTTCGGGAGAGGGCTCAACAAATCGGTTTTATTGTTGATATAGGGAATGGTTCGACCGACGAGGGCTCCTCAAAACTTGACATGCCCTTGTTGTGGAGGGAGTCGGTTTTACAAAGGGAGAAGCATGCTTCTCTAGGATGTTATCAAGGATTCTCCTCTTTTCCGTTGTAGGTTTGCTTGAAAACGACCCTCCGGCGGTCATGTCAAGGCATAGATAGGCGTTTTTGTCAAGACCGAACAAAAGATATGCAAAAGCACACTATCGGGTAATGACAAGTCTCGGCTAGCTTGTATTAACATTGTAAACCCTGGCCCAGGCTGAACCTATGGACTCCTTCTCGCCCCGCTTCGAAATCGAGGATTGTCCTTGGTAGGGTGTTGATGGGGAAAAATGCTAGACAAAAATGCCTTTGAGTTCTTCCCAATCCCCATTCAAACTTCCTACGACATTAGTGTACCATTGTTCTCGCTCTCCCTAAGAGGGAAAACGGAAACAACGCCCACATGATATTTTCCCCGTGTCATGCCGGGGAATGCTTAGGCACGCACATATCTCCTCGAAAACTTGTAGGTGGCTACATGGGTTTTCGGTGTGGTAGAGAGAGAAGGGGTCTCGCCTCGAACAATGGATTTTAAATATGGATGGAGTTCATAGCCGGATGAAAGTTTTGGTTTTGAAAAAGATTTCGGCTCGTGAACTCCTCCGTTGAAGCCGAAGGATTTTCGAAATGATTGGGCTTCATTTGGAAAAAGAAAATAAATAACTATTTTGATTTTTTTTATAGATAGATACGAGGACTCACTAGGTTCGAAGATAATAGCAACCGTTCCCGACAACGGCGCTTTAAAGCTTGTTGACGTTTCTTAACGCACACAGATAAATCCGCAAGCGCACGGAATTGTCGTTGTAGCTTTCACCCGGAAATATTCAGGGTATCGTATTTTCCACAGGGAACGGATGTACTCTCTCCTAACTAGTTCGCCCAAGGACACACACGGCCAAAGATGGGGAGGATTAGCGAGAAGGGTCCCTACACCTTTAAGGTCTATGGTTAGCCATCTCCAGAGCTACTTGTTCACTTCGGCACCGGCCCACGCCCATCCGGCGCGAGTTCGGCAATTAGCACTGCGCCACACCCGAACGTGGGGGGATTTCAAGGGACGGACAAGGCTTGTCACGACCAAGCCGCCTACCCCCTCAACCGTGGGATGCGCCACAAAAGGTAGAAAACCGCTAGCCCAAACACCACGTCTACGCTAGTGATTATCACTCTAGTGTTTGCCAGGTTCCCCGGTCAAAGGCTCTTTGAAAGATGGCCATCCCCACATGGAAGGAACCAAAACCGACTGGTAAACCTTCCTAATCAGAGCAAACCGACCATCCCACGTCGGTATCCCCGGTTTGGCAAGTTCATGAACCGCCTCCCCGAGGCTGGGCTGAAACCGCCTCAGGGAGGGTGCGGCCGCACCAGGTGGTCTTGTAGCGCACACCCCGTGGGCCTCGCCCTGGCCCGGGTCTCGGTGGGGTGTCTTCCTTCGTCTTGAAAAGTTGTGGGCCGGGCTTGGCTCGGCCCAGTTTTGATGTTTTGGGTCGATTTGCTCCTGGGCTTGTGTTTTGCAATAATGCGCTTTCCCGGATGGCGTACTTTGGTCGGTTTTCCACTTGCTTTTATTATAAATCTGCAAAATAAAATACTAGACACTACAAGTGGAATTTTATTAGTGATAAATGTATATGAGTATAAAAGGTATAGTTTTACTCCTTTATGGTAGTAAGTTGACGGGAAAAATATGTCGTTGGTGACCGTCAACAAACTCCCCAAGCTTACCCTTTGCGCGTCCTCGAGCAAAAAGATAAGTACTTGGTTGTTGATCAGGAGTTGCTACTATGCCGATTATGTTTTACAAGTGCTAGGGGTTATAATAAGATGTTCTACTAGAGTTTGAATAAAATGGCACATCTTTTTCCCACCCTTTGTTACCTTTTATCGTAGCGGGCTTTCTAGCTTTTCTCAAAGTCTTGGGCGGTTGCGGATAGAACGGTTATAACGTAAACACTTATCATTCATCCTTTTGATCAACTTTTTATCAGGGATTTATTTATTTAGATATTTTTTTTTTCTAGAAAGTATGGGCTTTATTGCTATATATATTTTATATTTTTTTTTTTTTTGAAGAGGTGGGCTCTACTCGCCCTAGACTTTCGTCTTTTATTTCCTCTCTCTCTTTTTTTTTAGAGATGTGGGCTCTACTCGCCCTCGGACACTTGTCCATTTTTCATCTCAAAATTTTTTTTTTTTTAGCATAGCCCATATCATTTTTTTTTTTTTCAAAGTAGATTTCCGGATGTCAAGTCTCTCTTTTTGGACGAAATCATAGCAAATCCATTTGTACCATATCATACTTGGCAACAACTTAGACTAGATAGAGCTTATGCAACCCACTTGAATCAGGTTTTTCGGGATGAGTTTTTAGACTTAGCCACTAAATCCAAACTTTAGAGAAATTCAAATTATAAACTAGGCACATGCAAAACATAAAGACGAGCAACTATTCATCATTTCAACAAGGGACTAAGACTAAACATTTTCATAGCTCATATGTATAGGAATGGAATTTTGTCTCTCTTTTTTTTTTTTAGTATAACTCATCATTTCATAAGATAGAGAATATAATCAAAATGTGAGATACACGTTACCTTTCTTGGAGTCCTCCCCAAGCTAGCTCTTTACTTACCTTTCATGGTTGTGCTAGCTTGTGCGCGCAATGATTTGAGTTTTGGAGGCTCCCCCCAAGCTTGTCTTTTGATATCATCACAAAAACAGGACAAAGAACTTGGGGTTGAAAGGTTTATCTCCTCTTCTCTCATTTCTCCTCATTCTTCTCTCCCCTTTCTTTTATTATTGTTAGGAAATGTGAGAGCGAGAGTTTTGCACAAACCAGGTTGAAAGAGGAAGGAGTTAATGGTAGTTGTTCGCCTCGTCCTTCTCCATCATGAATTGCTCGGTGTTCGTGCATTTGTGTTGGGGAGATCTCGAATGGGTGTGCTTGTGTGCTTGAGAGACCTCCCCACACTTATTCTTGTACTGTTTATTTTAAACAAAAGAAAACAAAACAAAAACAACAACATGGCTCTATCGGCAAGAACACCGTGGAGCCTTTATTGAGATTATTTATTTTCTTTTTATTTTATTTTATTTTATTTTATTTTATTTTATTTGTTCACAACAAAGCATCACTCAAGCAAGGCTAATCTTTCCCTTTACCGCCAACGGGTATATAGAGAGTGCCCACCGCGGGTTCGACGAGATCGTCGATTGGGTTCTTGCTAGCTCCAAAGACTCGTACTCACACCTTGCATGTTGGAAATACCTCTTGTCGTTAATACCTCTTCTATTTTCTTCTCAACTATGTCCTTTATGGCTTCCTCATAGCCTTGCATCCTAAGGTTTTCCTTGTACCTCTGCCTCGTGTGGTAGTTGGCCGCGTCGGATGCCCAGGAATCCATGGTCTTCCAGCTAATCCTCGAGCCCTGGCCCCGAACTCGGCCACGGTGCTCGGGTCTTCCGATTGCCTTGGTCAGCTCATCGTGCTCCCTCCTAGGTTGGAACTCCCCGCGCTCCTTGGCCTCTATGACAAGCATCACCTTCTTCTCCACCTCGTCGACCTTTGGGTCATTGTACTTGGATGTGCTGCCCGCCTTTTTGTTTTTTGGGCGGACGGGCATAGAAGAAGTCACGTGCCCTCTCGGGAAGGGCTAGCAACGGATTCGCTATCCCTTTCTTAGCGTCCTCCCTTTCTTTCCGCCGCCATCCACCTTTATGACCGGCATATCCTATCATGCCGAGGTTGTGCTCGAGTTCGTTCTTCTTTGCGAGTTCTTTACCCATTTTCGACTTGGCCTCATACTCTTCGCTAGTCGTAAGGTTGACGAACTCATCCCAGACCGATTGTTTTATGAAGTTGTAGGCTTGAAAGGGTGACTTGCCCTTACGCACATAGTTTGTGTACGATTGTTCCGTAGGGTGCGAAGCGCTTTGCTTGCAATGGACCACATGCTTCTTGCATTTCTTTTTTGTCAAAGCCTTCCTCCGGCCCCGGATAACGGAACAAGACATTCACGCCTTTCCACACCTTCTTCTTCTCCTCCGAGGACATTCCTCCGATCTAGGTAAGTGATGGACACAATGTCCTTGGCTACAACGGAGACCTGGTTGCTAAAGGTGGCCCTGATAGCTTCCGGCTCCAAGGGCTCTCCATGCGGCCCTATCCTCAATATATGACGCACCACTTCAGCTTTCTTGTGCCTCCCGTGGCCGGCCTCTTTTCAAGCCCGACTTCTTGGAAGTGGTGGTCGGAAGTCTTTGGGGGTGGGACGCATTCCCGCGCCTCCGACCGAGCTCTCTCTTCACCAAACTCTAGACGCAGAGGCACCAATGGTACTGTCACGACAACAACAACTAAAATTAGTCGTGGTACTTACATGAGGCACACGACGTTGTGTTAGTCGTATACTTACGTTGGGCACTTTAGTTGCAGGCTGTGCACTCTGAGAACCCTGTGTGGTGGGCTCCTCTGGTTCCTAGCTGGGATCCTCTTCCTCCTCCCTAGGACGTTTTCTCGTGGCCTCGGTGATGTTACCTCTTCGCTCACGTATCCACCGTCGGAAGAAGAATCGGACGTGGAGGCCACATCCTCCTCATGTTCGCCGGCCACCCATTGCACGATCTTTTTATCGGTTGGTTCGGATGCCATTGATTCTACGGGAACACACGTAGTATTCTATTATAGTAATTTATAGTTAAGAGTAAAGTACAAGAAATTATTGTACTAGAGCCATCACAGAGTCATCTTTAAACATAGATTTATTGTATTCCTCTCATGATTACATATATAGTTTTCCATTTTACATAGAGTAATTACAAAAAAACAAAAAATTAACTAAAATTACAAAAAATGTGTAAAAATACAAAAAAATTGTGTAAAAATGTGTATTTGGCTCGAGAAGTACCCAACTATCTTATCAAATCGCAACTAAACCGGTTGCTTGTATATGTTATACAAGCCGCCCCTCGTTTAGCCGCTCACGAGTATGGGGAGATTTCATCATCGCCGCTGCCTCGGCTTTGAAAAGATTCACATCATCACATATGCCACCGCCTCCTCAGGACTAAGTATACAAATAGTTTGATCATCATATAAGTATAGAGAGTAGAGGTAGAAAAGAGGTAGACAGAGAGCCACCACAAATCAAAATAGCTAGGACCAATACACTATGTAAAAAGGCTAATAACCGCCAGTGAGCCCAGAGACGTCACTAATAACGGCGTCACGTGTTGTGACATTCGACGCTGCGGCCGGGCGACCGTTAGTAATAGGCGTCGGATGGTCCCACGGGACCAATACGGCGCCGCACAGGTCATTACAGACACGTGTTGATGTAACGCGCCCGTTTTCTTAATCCGCACGCGTTTTCCTTGGTCGGGCACGAACACGCCAGCCTACGGCAGACGCTTTTGAAACCGAGGTCGCAGAATTCAACCTATCTCGCACACGCGTTTCATCACAGCGCATTTTCGAGACCGATCGACCGCGTGAATGCAACCCCTAATTCGAGACCAGCGTTTTTGCTTACAGACACCTTTTTGGCGCCGCACGCCTGCACCGCTACGAGTACTACGACGACGCGTGGGGTTCACAGACTTCGCGTGGTCGATACCCGTCCGTGTTGCTTGACACCGGTACAGACGCGTGCGTCGCAGATACCGACGCTTGGAACAAGACAAGGGTCTGTAACGCCACGTAAATTAAAGTCGCGGCGTTTATTTTTCGCAGACGAGTTGTTTTAGGGGTGTCCGTACATGTCGCGAACCACTACCGACGGCGTTTATTTTCGTGACGAGTTGTGTTATCGGTGTTCAGACATGTCTCGGCCACCACCGACGCCAGCGATAGTTTCAGACGAGATGTGTTAACAGGTGTGCAGACATGTCGCAGCCTCCCGCCGACGCCAGATAGTTTCGAGACGAGTTGTGTTACCAAAAGTGTCAGACATGTCTCACCCACTACCGACGCGCGTGTATAGTTTCGCACAAGTTGTTTAGCAGGTGTCTCGTAGATATGTCGCAACCGCTACCGACGCGCGTGGTCATTGACACGCCGTCGTACCCGCATCGAATTTGGCCGGGCCTCGCATCCGGTTTGAATGGGCCTCCGCTTCGCTCGTGCCAGGCCGGCCTTCCTTTGGGCCTGAATTTGGCCTCGGATGTTAGGCCCGTTCTCTTGTGGTACAACGAGCCGGGCCGTTTCCCGCCGACGATGGATGTCGAATGCGTGTGTAAGTGGATCGCCTCATCGCAGCACGCGCCACGTTCGTTGGGTTACAGCGCGTATGTGTTACCATGTGTCTCGTAACTATAGTACTCCTACCTAGTAAAGCGTATATGCGTTTGTAAGCATACCGGTTAGGGTTATCCGTTAGCGACGATTCTTTAGTACGTGCGCCCGTACCTTGTACGTGCGTTCGGGTTAGCCGCCGGGTTGTCGCGGATATATATAAGGCGTTGTCGCCACACACTTGAGCACCGCTCTCTTCGGGCGGTGGCGGCACACCGCAGGGGGCAGCGGAGGAGCGACGCAGACGGACGGCGGTGCGTTGGTGTGTGCTCCGCCATATCGAAATGTAAGTACTCGCGGGCGTGCTTAGAGCTCTCTCCTTTGTCACCGCATTCCTCTCCGGGCATTATATTGGTGCTCTCGGCGTTCGTGCGAGCGACGCAAGAAGGGCGCGTCTGAGACGCTGCGTCCGCCGCCATCTTCATGTCGAGGCGTGCTAGCTCCGCCCAGCCCCGCAGGATTTGGCCGGGTGGCCGCCGCCCGCCGCCTCGCAGGGGTCGCCGGATACGGTGGTCGCCGATCTCCGAATCGTAGGTGAGCAAACCTAGCTACAGACGCTTCTAATTAAAATACAATAGTGCTTCGCAGATCGATTAATGCATAATGGCCGAGATAGAATTAAAGCATCTAGTTGTTGGCAACAATATCTTGACTTAAATTGGTCGAGGATTTCTTCCATTATATTTCCACCATGCTTAATTTTGTAGACGATGGGGGATCGAAGCCCTTTGGATGTACCGGGTGAGACGCGACGGTCGTGAGTACATAGATGGGTTGCAATCTTTCCTAGCCGCTGCGGAGGCCGATATCGCGCGAGACCCGGATGCAGGGTTTGTGGTGCCCATGTGTGGACCGCATGAACCGGATGCAATACTGAGTTCGTTTACGATCCATGCCCACCTAATCCTTCGAGGTTTCATGGTGGGTACACAAGTTGGAACAAGCATGGAGAAGGTGTCAACGACGGAGAACAAGCGCAGTTCCGAAAGTGGTGCCGGTGGCGAGGAAGAAGCGACATTTGAGGATGAGGAAATAATTATCGATGATGAAGTAGCAGAGCTTGCTCGCGAGCCCCCGTCCCTACCGTTGAGGATATGGACAAGTTGCCGCGTGATGGCATGGGCTACGATGAATACACCGCTGAAGAGTTGAAGAAGCCGAACAGCTCTTGAAAGATATGAGGACACCACTCTCTTCGCCTAGCGTAAAGAGTTTTTCCAAGCTATACGGTACACTAAAGCTTCTCCAACTCAAGGCAGAGAACCATTGGACCGACAAGAGCTTCGGACAATTGCTACGGGTGATTGGGGATATGCTTCCCCACAAAATGTGTTGCCAAAGACGACATATGAGGCCAAAAAGATCGTTTGTCCACCGGGATTGAAGTTCGAGAAAATTCATGCTTGCATGTATGATCGCATCCTGTTCCGGGGTGACTATGCAGATCTTGCCGCATGCCCCAAGTGTAAAACCTCTTGTTACAAACGAACAACCGATGATGGTGAAGAAGGGGAGGTGCGCCGTAAAGTTCCTCGGAAGGTTGCATGGTACTTTCCAATAATTCCTCGCCTAAAAACGTCTTTTTGCAACCTCTCGAGGACGCACGATCGATGACATGGCACTCGGATGGCCGGAAGCGTGATGATTATATAAGGCACCCGCCAGATGGTATTCAGTGGCGGGACATTGATCACAAACATAAAACTTTTTCTGATGACCCAAGGAATATTCGGTTTGCACTGAGCACAGATGGCATGAACCCCTTTGGTAACATGAGTAGCACACATAGTGTCTGGCCGGTGCTATTAACTATCTACAATCTTCCACCGTGGCTATGTAACACGAGGAGGTACATGATGATGTCGGGCCTTGATCTCTCGGTCCTCATCGGCCCGTGTATTGACACCGATGTGTACCGAGGCCGCTTGTTGACGATCTCAAGGAGCTCCGAAAGAGGGTGGTGTCGGTGTGTACGATGCTTACAAGAAAGAGCGCTTCAATTTACGCGTGCCCTACTCTTCACCACAATCACCGATATTCCAGACACCGTAGCGTGTCTCAGGGCAGAGCAAAGGGGAGAAAGACCGCTTTCATTGCTTAGACGACACCGAGACTGTTTGGCTGAATAACTCAAAGAAGAGGGTTTATGTAAAGCACCGACGTTTCCTTCCTACAAAGCATCCATACCGTGAGATGAAACGTCAGTTTGATGGGACGAAGGAGAAAGCAGCTGCACCAAGGCATTTCAATGGGGAACAGGTCTACGAGCAGGTGGTAAAGGATACGACCGCCCCGCCCCGACGAACCAAAGGAAACAAAGAGAAAGAGAAAGAGAAAGAGAAAGCAGCTCGAAGAGCCGTAAAACCGCAAAAAAGCCCGCCGATAAGAAGAGGTGGAAGAAAATGTCAATCCTATGGGAGCTACCTTATCGAAAGACATAGCGGTTCGCCACAAAGATAGGTATCATGCACGTGAAAAAGAACATCTTTGGATGTTTGCTTGGGACACTCATGAATGACAAATGGAAATCGAAGGACCATGATAAAGCAAGAGCCGACCTAGAGGAGATGGACATAAGGCCCGAGCTCCTTCCTAACGACGAAACCTGCCCGTCCACCTTTGTCGGCCGTAAACCCGACCCGCCAAGAGAAGCGAGGAGTTGTGCGACTTCTTTTCGTAGTGTCAAACTTCCCTCCGGATACGCAGCCCCAGTCCGGAAACTTGTGCCCGCTAAAGAGAACAAAATGCTTCCGATGAAGGCTCACGATTGCGATGTCATGCTCACGACGATGCTTGTCGGGATCCGAAACATATTGCCGAAAAGGTGCGAAAGGCTATCATCGCCCTGCGCCTTCTTTAATGCAATCTCGAAGGTGATCGACGAACGAAAAACCGAACGATCTTGAAAAGAACATGTGTGACACGATGTGTCTCCTTGAGGCTTACTTCCCGCCGACTTTCTTCGACATATCCGTCCATCTCATGGTCCATCCGGTTAAGGAGATCAGGTATCTTGGACCGATGTACCTCCACCACATGTATCCGTATGAGAGATTTATGAGTCCTCCGAACAGTTTTCAAAGAGTCGTGTTCACCCCGAGGGAAGCATGGCACAATGCTATTCTACTCGAGGAGGTGGTCGATTGGTGTCTCCGTTATACCGAGCCCAGTAATCCAATCGGCATCTCCAAGTCTCGCCCGACGGAAGGCTAGCGGGGGACGGGGTTTCTTGGGGAGAAGCAAATTACTCCGAAGAAAGACGACTTTGACAAAGCCCACTCTCTTGTGATGCTACACGAAATGTAGATAGATCCTTACGTCGCAGAGCATTATCGCTTGTTGCGTGAAGAAAATCCGGATTGACCGAAGTCTCGCTTAACGAGGGCGCATATTAGACGGTTCAACATCTAG
The DNA here is from genome assembly GCA_015847255.1 of Hyparrhenia diplandra. Classification (NCBI taxonomy): domain Eukaryota; kingdom Viridiplantae; phylum Streptophyta; class Magnoliopsida; order Poales; family Poaceae; genus Hyparrhenia; species Hyparrhenia diplandra. Next base: position 902,760 of record JADLZK010007534.1, read on the forward strand.
ATCAAAGACCGACTTGCCAGTTCAGACAACTCTTGCGACGATGAAAAAGCTCGACAGCTGGCAAAGGGGCCTTTCTTCACAGTCACAACTTATCAGGGCTATGACATAAATGGCTACACCTTTTACACCGCTGATCAAGACAAGAAAAGTGTGTACCAGAACTCTGGTGTTCGTATTGTTGCAACTGATTCTCAGAAGGTGCGAAAACCATACTACGGCGTGATTGAAGAGATATGGGAACTCTCGTATCCGTGAGACATGAAGTACGCCCTTTTTCGGTGTAGATGGGTTCCCGATAATCAAAGGTGTCTCAAGAAAGACAAATACGGCTACACTTTGCGTTGACCTTGGGACAGGCCGTGCGCACGCAAGAGCCATTTGTACTCGCAAATCAGGTTAGCCAAGTCTTCTATGTGCGCGACACTAGAAGCAAGAACCTACAAGTGGCTCTCCCTGGGAAAAAGCGGGTTATCGGACTTGAAAATCCAAAGTGGAAGAGGAAGGTATCTATGAGTTCAGTGAAATCCCTTCTTTTTGATGCAAAAATCATCCCTAAGATTACGGCGAGCGAGCCGACTCCATACCTCGAGATGGACATAAAGAGAAGGAGGGGCCCGTGGCAAAAGGCGCGAAAAAAAGCGCGCGCAAATGAGTATGCATAGCTATTGTTGTTGTTAAAGCTCATGTGACATGTGCAGTGTTTATGGTGTGGTTTGAGTGTTTGAACCGGTTGTTGTTCTTTTGTTATAAAAGTACCTCTAGCTTTTTATTTTTCGGCTTTATGTGGTGACATATTGGCCTTGGAGCTAGGTTGATTTGAGATGGCATACCATCTCTCAATGTCAGTAAAACCGAACATGGTCTCAATGTTGTAAAACCGAACATGATCTATCTTTGTAAAATTAAATAGCTAGCTATATATGGGCATATGTATGTGTGGTCAACAATTTGTACGAACAAGCTACTAGCATCATATATTTTATCAAATTGAGCAAGCAAATCATCGAGTTTGCATCGATCATCACACATAGTTTTAATACAAACTTAGCTAGATAGTACATCATCAACAAAAGTAAGTCAAGACAACATAAGATCGATCACATTAATTAGTGTGGTGTCGGCATCGAGCGAATGGCACCGCACCTCGTCCCCGAGCATCGTACCTTCTCAGCCTTTTAATTCTTCACGTACTCAACAGGCCAGACTCAACAGCCGGAAGACTTGGTCGAGCCATTGCATCATGAGCCTCTCCTTTTTTTTGAGAAACATGAGTCTCTCCTTCTCAGCCTTCCCTTTGTTGAGATCCTCAATAGCCCCGTAAACTTCCCGGAGCTTCCGCATGATGGGTTTCACAACCACCACCTCCGAGGCACTACATATATATATGCAAGAAACAATTATATGAGGGGTCCAGATAAGATCGTGTCAACAAAAAACAAATCACAATCCTCAAATCACGTTCGAAACCGCAATGTATGACTAAAAGTGAACTATGCTTTAACCGGTGGCTAGAGAACTACAAGATTACACGCGTACCATTCACGTAACTATATATATGCCAAAACAGCTAGTATTGGTTTCCACAATTTTGAGTTTTAAACAAGTACTCCCTCCATCTCAAAATAGATGTCACTATGGGATGCGTGCCGATCAAACTTTCTCAACTTTGACTAGCTAGGTTTGTAGAAAATACGTGCAATATTTAAATCTACAAATAAATTTGTTAAAAAAACTAGACTTAAAGATCTTTCCAATGATATTTATTACTTAGCATAAATATTTTATTATTTATATATTTTAATATATAATTGCGGCGGCATTTTGAAAATATTGATTTCTCGGGGAAGCGAGAATGACATCTATTTTGAGACAGAGGGGTATATATATATATATATATATATATATATATATATATATATATATAGGGTAAATTTTTTCTACACCCTAGGCGTAGTTACACCCATATGTATATCTCAAGATTTGTGGTATATATGACCGAACGAAGTGCATGTGGATGAAGTATATGATCATACTAGACCATCTATGGTGATATATATGTTAAGTATGCATTCATACGTTGAGTATATGGATATACTTTTTTTATATACAAAGAAGTAGTGGCATTTTTATGTAATATATTAAAAATATAGGTTCCATCGAAATTTTTTTTCGTAGTAAGATCTAGAGTATCTTAATATGAGTATCTAAACATACTCAAACCGATAAACAAGTATGAACACATACACAATGTGATTTTTTGAATATGGGTGTAACTATACCCGGTGTATAGAAAGTGCACCCTATATATATATATATATATATATATATATATATATATATATACACACCAGAAGATGGCGGGATGGAAGACGAGAGAGAAGTGCTCAGAAAAGGAGATCCGGAAATCATGAGGATACCGCAAGTAACATGTTCTCGCAAGAATCGAAAAGGTCTATAATCTATATATATGACGTGATGCCATGTTAATAGGCTAGATGATTAGAAGCCGGGAGTTGTTGTTATGCTAAGTTTCGGTGCTCGGGAGAGGGCTTAGTCTACTTTTGGTGTTTGCCGTTACCGCTTGAACCGGCCGTCGTTGTCCGATTGCCCGTGATATATGGGTTCAAGGGAGGTTACGTTGTGTTCGCTTTTAAGCTCAGAGTCTCTTAGGCATGTCCCGCGTTTTGTAGCTTCTCTTCTAAAACTTCTAGTGAATGCTTGTGTTTTCGAATCAAAAGTAATGGAAATGGGGTCATCCCCCGAGTGGAAAAAGTTTTAAACGAGGCATTATTACTTGCGCCAACGACGAGCTCGCTTCCTTCCTCCTTGGCGCCGCTCCGCCGCCCGCCTTCCTCACCGCTTGCCTCACGACGCCGCCGCCGAGGACTTCTCCTTCCCTCGCCTCCGCCGGCTTCCCGGCCGCTAGCCGCCCTCAACGACGCCCGGCCGAGGCGAAGTACAAGGCCTCGAACGGTAATGGCGCCCGCGCCGCCAAGATCGCCCGCATGTCGTGCCCCGGCGGGGTGGCACCTCCAACTCCAGTGTTGCCGACGCAACTCCTCCAACGCCATCGCCGCCACACCGCGATAAACGCCGCGTTCTCCGCCGCGGCCCACACCACCGGGATCCCCGGTCAGGAAGTCAAGACGATGACGCGACCTCACCGTAGCCGCTACCGGGACACGAGGCCCCCCGACAGATCCCAGATCCGCAACCACCCAAAAAAAAAAAACTTCAGATTTGCTTTGTTCGAAAACCACATGAAAAAATCATATCTAGATCCATGGGTGTGATAAAGAGGTGCACCCGCCAAGGATGGAGACGCGAGGGCCGAGGGGCGAGGCAGATCCCTATGTCGGACCGCTCTCTACTCTTTATTTGGTAAGATTTGGTGAGAAGAGTTTGGAAGTCAGCAGAACAAAGCGAAGAATAGTGGTGGTACTACTAGTACTAGTATGGGAGGAGAAGGAAGCGGCGAGAGTGACGAGAGACGGGAGAGAGAAAGACAAGAACCTTTTTATAGTAGAGTGTTCGATGCGGACACCATGGCCCCACGGGCACCCGGTTTTCAGACACAACTTTGCTAAGAGCGACTATAAACTTGTGTAATACACGTACACCTAGTATTTCGAATTTAAACAGAGTTTAGAGGAGGGAGACAGAATGTTTTAGGCTTTTGGAGCCACGCTCCTCCGAATTTCAATTTTGAGCAGAGGGTGGGAGGAGGGTGGAGAAAGCAAGAGTAGTTTTTAAGTTTTGTTTCATTTCTCTTCCAAAGAGAGGACACTTGTAGCGAGTGTGGGTTGGACTTCAAATACGTATGTATTCAAATCAGGAAATTTGCCAAAGAAAGGAAGACAGACCTAAGCTACGAAGACAAATATGGACGTCCCTTGGGTCCAGACTCGAATAGGGATGACAACAACACCGTTGAGACGCTTGCGGCCCTCGGCAGGATTATAATGTCCAGCGCGGGTCTTAAGCGCTAGCCATGTCCATGACCAGAGCTCGAGACCTATATGGAAGATTATTAATTATTATAGTCCTACGGCCACGAGCCAAAATCAGCCGAACATATTCAATATGTAGTAGTAGTACTGTAGAGTGTTTGATGCTGACACCATGGCCCCACGGGCACCCGGTTAATGTAGGGCGACACATTTTTGCTTCTTAAATCTTGCTAAGGGCGACTGTAACTTGTGTACTATTTCGAATTTGAAATAGAGTTTGGATTAATAGGAGGGAGAAAGACTGTTTTTTTTAGCTTTTTTTTGAGTTGCCTCTTACTCCGGGTCTGGGTACAGTTGTAGTATCTGTTCATACACACTCACACACACACACTACACGCACACGACACACACTACCCGTGTACTACAACCAGACCTAACTACACTACAACTAGTACACACACTATCCTGGGAATCGAACTAGCGTCCGGTTGCTCGCTCACCTGGCGAGCTACCAACGCCTACGCCGGTCCCTCATTTGCTTTTGGCGGCACTCCCGCATTAAAAATAGAAATCATTTTTTTTTTTTTTTCTTTTTGTGAAGAGTCTAGCGAGGAGCGGGACAGGGGCCCGGGGCCCCGGGAGTAGTACTACTCCAATACCGCATGCGAATCCTCCGAGTACAATAGGGCCCACGCCGCCTATCGCCGTTCCGGCCCATCCTGGTGCAGGTCGCCCGCACCCGCACCGACTCCTTTTTTCCATGACCGGCCCGTAGGGTCACATATGGAGTCATTTGACAGCCCGTTCGATGCAAGATCGGGAGAAGGAAGAGACGAGAGGCGCATAGAGACAGAGAGAGAGAGAGAGAGTTTGGCCAAGCTCCCCAGATCTCCATTTGATATAGGGTGCCGTTGTTAGCGCAGAACCAACGACATATTTTTCCCGCCAACTTACTACCATAAAGGAGTAAAATTAAACCTTTTTATACTCATATACTTTTATCACTAATAAATTCCACTTGTAGTGTCTTGTATTTTATTTTGCAGATTTATAATAAAAGCAAGTGGAAAATCGACCAAAGTACGCCTTCCGAGAAAGCGCATTATTGCAAAACCCAAGCCCAAGAGCAAATCGACCCATAACATCAAATCGGGCCGAGCACAGCCCGGCCCACAACTTTTCGGGCATAAAGACGACACCCCACCGAGACCCGGCCGTGCCGAGCCCGAGGGGTGCGCGCGCACCACCCGGTGCGGCCGCACCCTCCCCGAGGCGTTTCGGCCCGCCTCGGGAGGCGGTTCGTGCACTTTCCAAACGGGGTTTTCCCGCGTTGGTCGGTTGGCGATACAAGGAAGGTTTACCAGGTCGGTTTTGATGTAAATTAGCACTTAGGCCCCTCCTCCAAGTGTATAAGTAGGCCCCTCTCCCTCTCTCAACACACACCACTTGGAGTCCAAAGAAACCAAGCAATCTCTCTCTCTCTACCACCTCTACCTCTCTCTCTTCTACTTCTTCTTTCTTCTTCTTCTTTCTTCTTTATTCTTTCTTAGTTAACACTTGGAGTAGAAGAGCTACAAGGAGGGCTTGTCTCCTAGAAGAAAGTGCTTTGGTAATACATCCACTCTATGGAGCATTCTTCTATTTGCAAGTCTTATATTTATGTTCTTGGCCTAACTTATGAACTAGAGTATAGTTTTGTTCATGTTCTTGTGTTGGTATATGAACTAGCATATAGTTTACATATCATAATCTTGACATGTTCATTACAGTTCATCATCAATCATCATATGCCTAACTTGATTAGAGGTGGGATATCGGTTCGTTGTTCCTTCGGGTTTGCTCTTGTTCTAGTCCGTCCATTCGACGAGTGGGGATCCCGGGGGACAAGAGTATCGCTTTAATATGGCATGGTGCCCGGGTATTACGACACCCGCGGATATGAGGGCATGCCACGGTTGAGGGGGTAGGCGGCTTGGTCGTGACAAGCCTTGACCGTCCCTTGAAATCCCCCCCACGTTCGTATGTTACGTAGGAGTTCAGAATGCTTCGAATCGGGCCGTATGGTATCCAGTGGAGTCTCCCGCTATCCTAGACCTCACCATGATTAAATCAGTTTGCATATGATCCTAACTATTCATTTGTATGGCCATGACTAGATACATTAGAACTACTCCATTAGGTTATTCATTTATTCATTTATTCTTTATCTATTTTCTTTATCCTTTTGTCGGTGGATTCCTAAGTGTGTGTCACACTATCCATGAACCGTTATTGATTACCCCGTTATGAACATTTTGGTCTAAGCAAACACATGTTCCTCTATTCGGATGCCATGCTAATTTATTAATCACATGCCTTCCTTTGGGAAAATATAAATAACGATACCCCGAATACTTAGGGTGAAATGCTACAATGATAGATCCGCGGCGCTATAGCGGATGAATATCTAAGATGGCAAGATCTATCCCGTTGACAGTTCCATTTCGGATCACCGACATGGTGGTTTACTTGGGAATGTCACGCGCATTTCTCGACGCCTTATTGGGGATGGGTTTTATACTGCTTTCCTTTGATTGCGTTAAGAAATGCCAACAAGCATTTCTCGCGCCGTTGCCGGGAAGGCATTGTGAAAAAAAAAAATATAATAAATAGTGGCTATGAATATGAACCTGTGTGTGGATACCATTTGCTCATACAGGTTAATTTTATGTTTTCTCCTCGTTGTGGATGAAAACAGATAGTGTATGTCGGGTTTCCTCTTGCCGGAAAACTTCATCTCCGATCCGAGGCACTCCTAAGGAAGAACCGGTCTCGCGGCCGCTTCTTCTTTCACCGAACCTCGACGGCCGAGACCGACATCCCCGCACCAACCGCAACTCAAGCCATGGCCGGTCGCCGCGCGATTTCTCAACTCCCATTGTCACCAACGTGCTCCACCGGGCCGACGGTGAACGTGGGCGACAAAAAACTTCGAAGCCAGACTTGGGCCGATCACCATGGTGCAGGCCAGCCCATTCTGCGGATCGCCGAAAGCGAGGACGCAAATGCTCATCTCCAACACTTCCCGGAGCGCGCGATACTATCGCCATCAAAGATGTCGCAGCCAGACGTCATCAGCTCCGCCTCGCTTCCCTCTCTCCCTCGTGGGGAAGGCGAAACGATGGTTCTACAAGGACAAGGAAGTCGCCGATGCGTGGGCCAAGTGCTCGCGGGCGTTCTTCGCCAAGTTCTTCCCCATGGGCAAAACCAATGCCCCGAGGGGAAGAATCGCCAATTTCCCAGCAGACATCAATGGAACCTATCCCGAGGCGTGGGAGAGGCTGCAGAATACATTCCCGCATGCCCGCACCACGGGATGGAAAAATCGGCCGGTATTCCGTAACTTCTACAATGGTCTCACGGCCATATCAAAGGGGCACCTCGACGCCGCTGGCGGTGGCGCATTTCTATCGCCACCATCGATCGTGCAACAGCCCCGATTGATAAAATGGTGGCAAATCGAGCCGGGCGAAGACGAGCCCCCGCCAAAACACAAAAAGGCATGCATACCGTGAAGGAGGCGGATATGCTTGCCGCAAAAATGGACCGCCGCTAAAGAGGCCGGAGGAGTGCAAAGACGGATGCTACGCCCGCCAGCCGCCCCGATCTACGCCTACGACGCCACATGACCGTGGTGAGACGGTGGTGAGGTTGGCCACCAGGGATAACCGCCCCGAGACCCGCGGAAGAAGTCGCCTTCATCAACAAACAAAGAACGGTATCGCCAACCGCAAAGAGTGGCGGGAACAACCGGGCCCCAGCCACCATTCCAAGGCAACCAGGGGTACAACTCCAACTATAACCCCGGGTCAGGCCATCACTAAAGGACCCTGCATCGGGCGGCGAAAATTAACGAAAATCTCACCAAAAGATGAGCCACCAAGACAAGATCTTGGAAGGTGTGAATAACAAGCTTGAAGGGTTGACGTCGGCCGTGAAGAACCAACTCGGCTTCAACAAGATGATAGAGACACGCCTAGCCCGCATTGCGGCCAAGTGCCGCTTTATCGACTCGGGAAGGATCCTGTGGCAACCCGAGGTCCCACACGAGTCGGATTAACATGATATCTCCGAGGCTCACCCAACCCAGAGCTGAAAAAGATCCCCGTGGACTCGCCATTCATTGCCAAGAAGGGAGATCCCGGGCGTCCGATAATCACCGTGCCATTGGCCCCACAATTTTGCTAATGCATTTTGTGACCGGGGGCCAGATAATGTGATGTCCAAGACCACCTTCAACAAAATCCATGGAGGGACGCTTACTCCCGCCAAATTTGTCCTCCAAATGGCGGATCAATCAACAAGGCGGCCCGAGGGAATACCGGAGGACATCTTCGATTAAGATCCAAGATGAATACATCCCCTGCAGACTTTGTGGTCTTGGATATGGGCCCAAAGGAGGATGTGTCTCTCCTCCCGGGAGACCATTTCTTTATACCGCCAAGGCCGACATCGCCCCGGGAAGGGCTTCATCGTCTTCCATATCAAGGATAAGGCGGTAAAAGTGCCCATTCATTGGGTACAAGCAACAACACACCCAAGCAATCATCGTCATCAAGACCGGTGTGGAATGTTGAAGGATCCGCCCGAGACCCCCGGGCAGGTACCTCCCGCCGCAGCGAGGGGAAAGTCGACAGCCGACTATAAATAACCCGCTCAAAAAAAAATGGGGTATATCCAAAAAAAAAAAAAAGAAAAAAATGGGGTATATCCAAAAAAAAAGAAAAAATGGGGTATAGAAAAAAAAAAAAATCTATATATATATATTAATATATTTATGTGTTTCATAAAATATTTTTATTAACAAAATATTTTGGAAAACTAAAATAAAAATCTTTATAAATAAAATAAGTCTTTACATGAAAAATAAAGAAAAAAATATTTTCTACATAAAAAGTATATACAAAAATATTTTTAAAATAATTTTTCTATTTAAAAATAAATTTATATTTGAAAATTTTTGGAGAAATTCAAAAAGGGGAGAAAACGGCCGAACCAAAGATGAGGACTACTTGGCCACGAACTTTTCGTGACCGTTGACACGCCCCGCCAAAGCTAAAGCGGCCTCGGGCGGTGGTGCGGCGCCCCAAGCAAAGCGGCCGCACGCGTCTTGCCGCCGTTCGGGCCCGCCGCCAACGGCCGGCCTCCGGCTATAATAGCTCGAGCACCGGTGTGAGAACTCCCACCCCTCATTTTCACTCTCTCACTCTCACACTCTCTCCCGCTTGTTCCACACTCCATTTTCTCCACCAAAAACATTGTGCCGAGCAAGATTTCGGTGTGAAAGTTCATACTTTCAACTAACCCTTGCACACCCGAGGTCTCGCCGATCGTTTTGCAAAGAGCCATGAAGAAAGCCTGGAGGATCTTCGGGCGGGTTGAGGCGGTCGTCAAGACAGAGCTCATGACATACAAGCACAAGCTCCGCCCTCAACGCCGACAACCTTGAAGACTCTCCTATGCAAGAAGATGTTGCACTGGTCGGGAGGAAGAAGCTCAAGCTCCCCCGACAATCGACGGCCGACGCGCCGTACTCGACCTTCGGGAAGGACGGAGATGCAAGCATATCTCCTACTCAAGGATCGTGTGTTCCAACACACGCCCGAATCGACCCCGACCTCCTCGATCGTATTGTGTATGGATGATGAACTTCTTATCCTTTGAGAGCAGCGATGGGTGGCGGGACATTCCCCCTCTCGAGGAGGAAGGTTCTCGCCTCCTAACAATTCGTTTTTATGCACACTAGTAGAGGATCGCCTAGGAATTTCTTTTCGCCTCTTTGGTACACTTTATCACGTTACATGGGTGGACCTAGCTCAAGCATCTGGGGGTTTCAATTGTAGATGTGCAATAAATATAGATGCCGCTCTCTCCCGGCTTTGTCGAAACCACTTTTGGGAGGAGATATCCGGTGCACATGAGGCCGGTACTTTCAAACCTCGCCACTCACGGATCCAAAGACCCATCACTTAGATTTATCCATCGCCGGATCTCGTTGACTTTGTTTCCTAGACACGGTGTTAGATGGGTGAATGAGATTGAATTAAAATTACTCTATGCCGTTGTTCACAAGATTAAGGTAGCTCCAGTGGTGGAGATGTGCAGAACTTTTACATATTATCACAAAAGTTGTTGTTCCCTGCACACCGCACATCTCTTATCACACGCCTCGCTTCGCGATTGGGGCTTTGGAAAATCAGCAGATAGAGTACATTTCTACACCCAGGACCTTTGACTGTTATGCCAGCCTAGTGCAGGGGCACTTAATTAAGGTTTTACCATCCGGCGAGCTTGGTCATTTTTTTTCCCGGCTATGCAACTATAGTTCGGTTACCTAACCCGGACTTACGGTTGTATAAAAGCCAGCACTAACATTTGAGCTCGAGATCGCCGATAGCTTGCGCAGAAAGATACCCCCATCGTTCTTCACGCAGTATTAGGAGACCGCAGGTCGGATCCTCCTCCCACGAGCCCTACTTCACGCCACAAAGACGCCCACGCCTACACCGGTGTTCCAGGCAGCATGGCCTCACCCTATGGGGACCCCAGGGGTAATACCCGGTATGATCCTAGGTGGGAGCCGCCTCGCACACCGGCACCATCGAGTGGCTCGAAGGAGATGCAAAGAAGATGGAGGGCCAACAGATTTGACTTTGACAACAGCTCTCCGACGATATGCCCCCGCTGGGTTCAAGACAGGCAACCACCACAAGGGGTGGAGGCTATCGGTGTCCAGCTGCAAAGACTCGACGTCCGCACTAGGAACATTGAGCACACGCTCAATACCCATGTGCAAAATACCGCACGCTGATTAGAATCGGGAGCGAGAAGTCACCGAGATGGACCCAATTGAGTCCAACATGGCTACTCGCACCAAGACGCGAGGAAGCACTCGAGGTACCAAGGCTTCGATCCCGATCAATAGGCCTCCAGATAGCTTGGGGAGGACCCCGCAGGTATCATTGCATTGCATATTTAATTCCATCAAATTTTATTTTATTTTAGCATGTTTACATTTTAGCAATATTGCATTGAAAAAAAATCCAAAAATAGAATAAGTAGCTCTTCTTTGTGCCTTAATGCTTATATATATGAGCTATAAAAATGTTTAGTCTTAGTCCCTTGTTGAAATGATGAATAGTTGCTCTGCCTTATGCTTTGTCTCGTGCCTAGTTTATAATTCGAAGTTCTCTAAAGTTTGGGTTTAGTGGCTAATTCTAAAACTCATCGAAAAAAAAAAACCCGATTCATGTGGGTTGCATATGCTCTATCTAGTCTAAGTTGTTGCCAAATATGATATGGTACAAATGGATTTGCTATGACTTCGTCCAAAAGAGAAACTTGACATCCGGGAATCTATGCTAAAAAAAAAAAAAAAAAAAAAAAAAAGAGAAATGTTTTTGGGCTATGCTAAAAAAAAAAAAAAATGAGATAAAAATGGACAAGTGTCCGAGGGCGAGTAGAGCCCACATCTCAAAAAAAAAAAAAGAAAGAAAAAGAAAAGAGAGGAAATAAAAGACAAAGTCTAGGGCGAGCAGAGCCCACCTCTCCAAAAAAAAAAAAAAATATATAGCAATAAAGCCCATGCTTTCTCGAAAAGAAATAAATATTATCTAAATAAAATCCCGGATAAACAGGTTGATCAAAAGGATGAATGATAAGCACCTCTCGTTATAACCGCTCTATCTCGGCAACCACTCAAGGCTTTGAGAAAAGCCGGAAAGCCCCGCTACGATGAAAGGTAATAAAAGGGTAGGAAAAAGATGTGCCATTTTATTCAAACTCTAGTAGACACTCTTATTATAACCCCTCGCACTTGTAAAACGTAATCGGCATAGTAGCAACTCCCGATCAACAACCAAGTACTTATCTCTTTTTGCTCGAGGACGCGCAAAAGGGTAAGCTTGGGGAGTTTGTTGACGGTAACCAACGACATATTTCCCCCGCCAACTTACTACCATAAAGGGAGTAAAATTAAACCTTTTTATACTCATATACTTTTTATCACTAATAAATTTCACTTGTAGTGTCTTGTATTTTATTTTGCAGATTTATAATAAAAGCAAGTGGAAAATCGACCAAAGTACGCCTTCCGAGAAAGCGTATTATTGCAAAACCCAAGCCCAAGAGCAAATCGACCCAAAACATCAAATCGCGGGCCGAGCACAGCCCGGCCCACAACTTTTCAGGCGAAAGACGACACCCCACCGAGACCCGGGCCAGGCCGAGCCTGGGGGTGCGCGCGCGCACCACCGGTGCGGCCGCACCCTCCCCGAGGCGGTTTTCGCCCCCCCCCTGGGAGGCGGCGGTTCGTGCACTTTCCAAACGGGGTTTCCCGCCCCGCGTTGGTCGGTTTGCGCTTACAAGGAAGGTTTACTGTGTCGGTTTTGATGTAAATTAGCACTTAGGCCCCTCCTCCAAGTGTATAAGTAGGCCCCCTCTCTCCCTCTCTCAACACACACCACTTGGAGTCCAAAGAAACCAAAGAATCTCTCTCTCTCTACCACCTCTACCTCTCTCTCTTCTACTTCTTCTTTCTTCTTCTTCTTTCTTCTTTATTCTTTCTTAGTTAACACTTGGAGTAGAAGAGCTACAAGGAGGGCTTGTCTCCTAGAAGAAAGTGCTTTGGTAATACATCCACTCTATGGAGCATTCTTCTATTTGCAAGTCTTATATTTATGTTCTTGGCCTAACTTATGAACTAGAGTATAGTTTTGTTCATGTTCTTGTGTTGGTATATGAACTAGCATATAGTTTACATATCATAATCTTGACATGTTCATTACAGTTCATCATCGATCATCATATGCCTAACTTGATTAGAGGTGGGATATCGGTTCGTTGTTCCTTCGGGTTTGCTCTTGTTCTAGTCCGTCCATTCGACGAGTGGGGATCCCGGGGGACAAGAGTAGTGTTTCTAATATGCGGGCATGGTGCCCGGTATTACGACACCCGCGGATATGAGGGCATGCCACGGTTGAGGGGGTAGGCGGCTTGGTCGTGACAAGCCTTGACCGTCCCTTGAAATCCCCCACGTTCGTATGTTCTCGTAGGAGTTCGTAAATGCTTCCTATCGGGCCGTATGGTATCTAGGAGTCTCCCCGCTATCCTAGACCTAACCATGATTAAATCGGTTTGCATATGATCCTAACTATTCATTTGTATGGCCATGACTAGATACATTAGAACTACTCCATTAGGTTATTCATTTATTCATTTATTCTTTATCTATTTTCTTTATCCTTTTTGTCGGAGGATTCCTAAGTGTGTGTCACACTATCCATGAACCGTTATTGCTTACCCCCTGTTATGAACATTTTGGTCTAAGCAAACACATGTTCCTCTATTCAGATGCCATGCTAATTTATTAATCACATGCCTTCCCTTTGGGAAAATATAAATAACGATACCCTCGAATACTTCCGGGTGAAATGCTACAATGATAGATCCCGTGCGCTTTGGCGGATGAATATCTAAGATGGCAAGATCTATCCCGTTGATGATTCCATTTCGGATCACCGACATGGTGGTTTACTTGGGAATGTCGCGCATTTTCGACGCTCTTATTGGGGATGGGTTTTATACCGTTTGCTTTGATTGCGTTAAGAAATGCCAACAACCGCCAAATTTGTTTTCGACACAATTACTAGTTCGTGAAATATTCTGATTGTAGCACTTTTCGTTTGGAGTATTTGGTATTTATTGTCTTACCATAGAGTAATTAGGCTTAAGATTCATCTCGCTCTTTTCGCCTAAACTGTGTAATTAGTTTTTTTTGTTTCTATATTTAAATACTCCATGCATGCGTTAAAAGATTTGATGTGCCACGCATCGTAGCACTTTTTGGGTTGCATGGGAACTAAACACCTCCATTTGCACAAAGGCATCATCGATCTCGCACACCTACTCCTACTATTCACTTGGACCGCACCACAAAGATCTACTATTATCTTCAAATTGCTCGAGCACCATAGATAGATGGATATGATCTTCTCTTTAATCCTTTTATAATTTCCTCGCCCACTAGTTCTTTTGGTTGTACAGGATCAACCCAAAAAAAAGATATTTAAGACAACACAATTTTTGTACAAGTTAGATTGAGTCACATACAGAGAGTAGATTTGTAAGACGACACAACAGACCTGTTCCTAGCGTTTGCGCTAGATCCGGTGCCGGATCTGCCTCCAAGGTCGTCCACATGGTTTGCATCCACAAAGATCATGAGGTTGGTAAGACAGATGACAAGGCCACCCTAGGTGGGGGCAGGAGTGTTAGTATCGAAGTTTTTCATCTAGATTTTTGCCCTAAAAAAATACGACGAGGAGTCGCTTGTAGTAGAGTAGCCAACAAATATGACTACGAAAGGGAGTCGCTTAGTAGAGTAGCCAACAAGATATGACTACGACGAGGGAGCTGCTAAACCATTGCTTCCTAGCAGCTTCTTCATTTATACAATTAACGAGAAATTATGAAATTTAACCCATTATCGTGTGCCGCTAGAAATATGACCCGAATTCGCATGCCTTATGAAATATGACCCATGTCGCGAAGTTCTTATGAAATCTGGATTTTTTTGGGATTTTTGTATTTTCTATAAATTTAGAAAATTTCTTTTAACTGTTTGAGAATGGGAAAGGACATTATTACCCTTTCCTCAATTCCTCTTGAGCCCGTCGGGGCTCTCACGGAGAGTTAGACCCAAGACGACCTTCGCCTTGAGTCCGTGAAGTGTAGCGATAGCGCCGTGGGCCGCCGAACCGCCGTCCGCTGCCCCAAGTCTACACGCCACGCGCTCTCCATTTGCCTCCTCCCGCGCCTCATTTGCCCAGCCCACATCCATAGGGTGGCCGCGCATGGCAAGTCGCCACGACCGGGCGGCGTTGGTAGGCGGCCCCCGATGCCCTAAACAGTGAAAAATGGCCCCTCGTAATTATTGAAACTGAAAATTCAAAAAGTCTAGATTTCATAGCAAATCGCACAACATGGGTCATATTTCGTAAAAGCAAGTTTAATTCTGCGTGTCATATTTCTAGCGGCCAGGATTAAATTTCACAATTTCTCACAATTAAAAGTAAAATGACAAGGCGTCTCTAAGAGTTTGCTAAACTAGTCTACCATCCTTGGATTTTTACAAAAATGAAAAAAAATTGACTCACGTTCCTCTATTTGCTTCCTTTAGAAGGAATATATTCTGGCCCTAGTCATCAAGATTCCCAGTTTCTCTGCATTCATCGTGTGGGCCCACTTGTAATTTTCTAAATACGTATATCCATGTGACATCTTGTTTTGAAGAATTAATTGAAACAAATTTAATGGTGTAATCGAATTTAATTTAGATTTTTGGTTTGTTAGTTAAAACATTTTTTAGGTATTTTAAATTGTGCGGCCGCCCGGTGGCCATGCTCTCTCTCATCTATAATTAATCCGACGCTTCGCGACAAGGAACCGTAAGCGTTCACGCTGGCCGGGCATCGCCGGCCGGCCGCTCTCGCGGCCGCGAGTCCAGACAGCTTGTTGGAAAAGGTTTTGGTCAAAACTTTTTGGGAATATAAAACTCGTCGTTCCGCCCATCCTCGCAGTTGTCATCTCGCACCAAAGACGTGGTCTCGTAGAATCGTAATCATGATGATGATATGCTCGAACACTATGTACAGTAGGTGTACTGTACATCAGGGGTCACGTATGGAGCCATTTCACATGCCTGTTCGATCGATCGAGAGAGAGAGAAGGAGGTGAGTGTTCGATGCCAAATTTGTTTCAACACAAGGCCAAAATTTGCCTCTTTACGGAACAAATCAAGCTGAATTGTTTTGAGCCACAATGCACAAACTAGCAATACTGGTTTGATACAGAGCAAAAATAGAAAAACAACAGAAGCATGCAGGGTGTGGCGGCCACCGCAGAAAGCTGAACCAAACACTCGCCTTGGGTCTGTGGCATGCCTAATCTTACGCAGGCGAGTTGGGGCGTGATCCTGACACCCCCTTAACCTTAAGCTCTAGCCATGCGCATGATACGTGAAGCGGAATCCACGTGAAGCAAGGCGAGGCCAGCCGATAACATCCAAGAAGGTTGAGAGGTGGAAAAGGATCTCCAAGCGAAGATGTGCTTTTCTTGCGACATTTTCTTCGCCGCCTCCCCATCCATTTATAATCTCCCGCGTAGGTCTTTGTGTTTGTACCTAGGAAGAATCGGGAAAAGGTATAAGACAGCAAAATTATTGAGCAATGGTGTACAAGCTAGTACTCCAGATAGCATGAGTCACACAGATATGCAAAGACAAAACAAAACCTTTTTATAGCCATTCAAAAAAAACCCTTCAAAAAAAGGAAGGATAATGCACTTTACAATCTAGATTTCGGTGCTTACCCAAGAAGATGTGCTTCCGCGACGGACCCCAGATCTGCAACCACCAAAAAAAGAAAAGAAGATGTGCTTCCGCGACGGACCCCAGCTTCAAAAAACACATAAAAAAACATATCTAGCTGTATGGATGTGATAAAGAGCACCACCGCCCAGATGGAGACGGCTTAAGGCGAGGCAAGTCCCCCGTGGTCGGACAGCTCAGTACTACTCGGGTTTGGTTGAGATGAATTTGGAAAGTCGGGGAAGGAAAGAGGTGAGAAGAGTACTAGTAGGTGTAGTATGGGAGAAGGAAGAGACGAGAGACTCATGAGAGAAAACCGCCCATAGTAGCACTATAAAGGAATCCGAGGTGGCAAATCGTAGAGTGTTCAATGCAACTAAAGGAATCCGAGGTGGCAAACGTAGAGTGTTCCGATGCGCACACCATGGTCCCACGGTTAATGTAAAAGGGCGATCAGTAACTTGTGTGATTTGGGAAATTTCAAACATTATTTGGAGTAATAGGACTAGGGAGTAGGAATGGCCCCCGAAAAAAGTTTGTCCTACTCTATCCCAACTACCATCGTGTGGGCCCCATCGTTAATTTTATCTAAATACTAGTATATCCATGTGATGTCTTGTTTTGAAGAATTAATTGAAACAAATTTATGGTGTACATCGAATTTAATTTAGATTTTTGGTTTGTCGGTTAAAACATTTTTTAGGTATTTTAAATTGTGGGGCCCTCAACATGCCCGAACCATGATGTTTTGTTGTTGTTTAATTTGTGGGGCCCGGCCGGTGGCCATGCTCTCTCTCGTTTATAATTCGACGCTTCGCGACAAGGAACCGTAAGCGCTCACGTTGCCACGGCCGCCGGCTCATCCAAAGACGGGTTCAGTAGAATCGTAATCATGATGATGACATGCTCGAACACCGTGGTACGTGAGGTGTACCGTACATCGTGGGTCACGTATGGAGTCATTTCACATGCCTGCTCGATCGAGAGAGAGAGAGAGAGAGAGAGAGAGAGAGAGAGAAGAAGGTGAGTGTTCGATGCCAAATTTGTTTCAACATCCAAAATTTGCCTCTTTACGGAACAAATCGAGCTGAATTCGTTTGTTGAGCCACAATGCACAAACTAGCAATACAGGTTCGATGCAGATTCTTGAGAGCCGAGCATTCCAAATTTTAACAATTTTTTTGATAAAATATAACAACATTACGGAGAACAGGTTGTTTTGCTAACTCCCCGATTTTGGTCGATTTAATAGTATTCCGTGAGACACAACAAGCTGAAACAAGATGAAGCAAGAGTGTTTAACATTGTCAAAAAGAGGAAGCAAGACCTATAAGCTACGAAGGCATCAGAAGGCCGCAAGAGCCGGAGCCGGGGAGCCCCAAAATCGAGCCCGGCTCCTAGCGACATGGCCCAATGTCGCTGAGAGGGAGAGGGAGGGAGAGAGAAAAGTGGCTCCTAGCTACAGTGCGGTGCAGGAGGAGCCGGAGCCAAAGCTTCTTTTGCCAAACTTGTTTAGTCGGAGTCTAAGCGACTGAAAAATGCTCGACTCGGGCGAGGAGAGGGAGTGGCCCCGCCGGCGACCTCCAAAGACCCATACTTTTATAATCTCCCCGCAGAGGTCTTTGTGGTTGTACAAGCTATAGCATGAATCACACAAATATACAAGACAAAACAAAACCTTTTTAGAGCCACTAAAAAAACTTCAAAAAAGAAGTGCATTTCAGAGATCTCAGCAGTGTTTACCCAAGAAGATGTGCTTCTTTTGCGACATTTTCTTCGGCCTCCTTCCAACCCAACACTAGAGATCAGAGCGGCCGGGACTTCAGAGACCACATGAAGTCGAGATCTGAACGGCCGGGACTCGATCTAGCTACATGGATGTGATAAAGAGCACCACCTGCCCGGGATGGAGACGAAGGCGAAGGCGAGGCAGACCCCCGTGTCGGACCGCTCTGCATCTGTGTTGGTTGAGATGAGTTTGGAAAGTTAGGACGGAGAAGAGGTGAGAAGAGTACTAACTAGTACAAAAGAGGTGTAGTATGGGAGAAGGAAGAGACGAGAGACCGAGAGAGAAAATCGCGCCCATAGTAGCACTATAAAGGAATCCGAGGTGGCAAATGTAGAGTGTTCGATGCGCACACCATGGTCCCATGGTTAATGTAAAAGGGCGAATCGTAACTTGTGTGCTATTTCGAAATTTCAAACATTGTTTGGAGTAATAGGAAGGACTATGGGAGAATTAGAATTTGGCCCCTAAATAAGTTTGTCTTAGAAATCTGGAACCATTTTTTTTTGAATTTGGGAATCGGCCCCAAAACGAAAAATTTGTTAGGAATTCGGCCTTTCGTCACTTTTGGAAAATATGCATGGTTACTACTAACAAAACATCCAACTTTTCATCACGCATGTGATCGATAGATCGATCAATCCCAATTTAAAACTTGCTTATAGTGCCCACACAACACCACGTAAGAAACTTTCACACTCCTTGCGGATCCTACACTCCTCGTTGTAGAACATCCTCCACGCTTGAAATGAATCGCCCATCCGTGAATGGCGGCGCACCGCCGGTTTCGCACCGATGCCGATGCCGTCATGGCGAGGCACCGGTGGTGTTGGAGGACGGTATTCTCTACTCCAATTTGGTGGTATATGTGCCATCATCAAGTCGCTCCTCAAGAAATCCCATGCATGTCGCCAGTGGCCGCTCGCCAGAGTTCCAGCCCTCGCAGTTCGCAGACGTCCGCCCGCCGCCGGTGGTCGCCGACCATCACGCAACACCCGCCGCGCAGATAGTCGTCGTCACGCTGCACGGTGTTGGCCCTGTAGAGCACAAGAGCAAAGAACATACTTGGCGGTTTCATGGCTCGACGTGGCGGCGCCCGCAGCTTCTCGAGCGACGGCGTGGCGGTGCGGCAGTACGGCTCGACGAAGACGGCATACATGCCGGCTTTGAAGCACGCCCGTTGCCGACGGCGGCGAAGCTTGGTGATAAGATTCTCGCGATACTTGAGCGAGTAGTACGGGCCACCAGCCCGCCGCCTGCCGGGGTAAAGCACCGTCCCCGGATGCTCTGGCCCAACCAGGGTCGCCGACGCCGCTTTCATCTGTGAACAGGTGGCCCGGGCAGATTGTGGAGGTCCTCCATGGGATTCGGGCTGAGACCTTGGCGACACCAATCGCAATCTCTACAAGCATGTCACGCTGGAAGGTTTTTCATGGCGTGAGCGCGGGCGGCTGGAGCTTTTTGGTGGGGGCGCGCTTCTAGCTATGTTTTGTCGGCGAAGAGTTGGTCAGCAGCAATAATGCGGGTGCTAAGATCGGTGCGGGCGTGGGTTATGGGCGGGCGGTCGGGTGCACTCCGGCGGAGGTGTCGAGCCAAATGGGCGGACAAACTATCCCGGTCTTGGCGCTGGCCCAGTAAGATAAATGTTTTCAAACCGTTACATGTTTTCCCATGACAAGATGATCTCAAATCAAAATGTTGTAAGCTATAAAGTTTCATGGATATTTGAGAACTATAATCATTATGTTGGTGGTTTGTCTATCCGACGTCACTTAAAAAATTTAAATTTCAATTTCCAATTTTTTGAAATTGAGACCTATATATATATATATATAGTTTATCTTTACAAGATAATGTGAAACCAAAAAGTTTTCAACTAGAGAGTTTCACAACTTAGCAAGACCTAAAATTCTTATTTTGGTTGTTTCCCCATCCGACATAGTGCTAGTGACATTGTTCACGAATCTTAGAAATTTGTCTTCTAGTTTCATAAACTCTATGACACATGTGTAAATCTCGTGGACAAGTGTTACCGCGACATCATCATATGAATAAATGACCTACATAAAAGATGTACATCTTAAGAAGTTATACAAGTTTTGACCATAGATTAAAAAGAAAAATTAGGTTCTTGTTGGAAGCTCGGGCGTGGCGGGGAGGTGAACAAAAGTTGGCGCTTCGGCCGTAGCGATTCGAAAGTGACGGACATGACCGCATGAGCGCTGAACACGCCCAAGGAAATGGGCAGAGACGCCTTTTCTTTAGACGAAACTATATATCCCAATGCGCGTCTCTAAGCTAAATGTTTTCAATCTGTTACATGTTTTTCCATGACAAGAGATGATGCCAAATCAAAACGTTGTAAACTACAAAGTTTCATGGATAATTGAGAGTTACAATCGTCATGTTGGTGGTTTGTCTATCCGAGGTCACTTAAAACATTTAAATTTCAATTTCCATTTTTTGAAATTGAGACCTAGATTTCCTTTACAAGGTAATGTCAAACCAAAAAGTTTTCAACTAGAGATTTCAGAACTTAGCAAGATCTACATTTTTTGGGTTGTTTCCCCATCCAACATAGTAGTGCTAGTGACATTGTTCACAAATCTTAGAAATCTCTCTCATAGTTTCATCAACTATATATGAGATATGTGTAAATGTTGTGAACAATGTTACCGCTGACTATCGTCGGATGAAGAAATGGCCAATATAAAAGGTGTACTACATCTTTAGAAGTTATACAACTTTTACGTGCTTGACTTCTTCTCAAAATGAAATCATTGGATGAACCAAAAAAATGTTGTATGCGAAGTTGTAATTTTGAAATTCAAATTTCAAATGTTCTCAATAAAACATGACAAAAGTAATAGCAGTAAGAATACAATATCTTGACATATACATCATTATTCTTTAAAAAATAGAAAGAAAAACTATCACATTTGGAGTTACTATGAGGGAGAAAGACTAGTTACAAGTTTTGGCCACAGATTAAAAAAATCAGAGTTCTTGAGTCGAAGGCCTCGCAAGCATGTCTCCATATGCGATCCGCGCTCAACAGTCCGCGCTTCGGTTAGGCGAGCTACCGATGGTGAGTTAAACCCGGTCGCGGATGCAGACCGGAAGTCGCGAGACGTGGGATTTTAAAGGCGTGTTTGGTGCCCTGGATATGCCCCCCGGCCGGGCTCCCCGTCGAAAAAGGTCCCGGTGTTTGGTTACCGCTCTCGCCCCGAGCAGGCTCCCCTTTCGTGCAAAAAGTGCTCCACGGCCGGGCTCGAGAGGAACGGCCCGAATCGAAGCGTTCCTCCCGGCCCAGGCTTCGCTCCGTGCTCCCCGTGCGCCCGCGCCGGCGATTCGGCCGCCCTGGAGATGACAACTCTCTAGGGTTTCCTCCTCCCTTCGCACCAATCTCTGCCTATATATCCCCCTCGCTCCCTCCTCCTGCTCTTTCCCGCCGCTCGAAGTTCTTCGCCACCGGTCGGTTTTTCTCTCCCCTCTCGATTTGTTCTTTCTTTGTGAATCGTGGATCTGAGGCCTCTCTCTCTCTCTCTCTCTCTTGTGTTGTAGCGGTGGATCCGAGCCATCTCCCTCTCGAGGTGATTTTTTTTTCCTCTCTCCTTGTTCTTGAAACCCTAGCCTAGGATTATAATGCCTTATTTTTGATGATTTTTTTTTCATAAAATCGAGCACATGCCCTATATGCCCGTGATGTTTTTCCCATACTTTAAGCACATATGCCTTAGGGCTGTGATCATTGTTCCTATAATCTGAGCACATGACCTAGCCAATGATGTTTCTACATGAACTCTGAGCACACATAAGCCATGCCGTGTTATGTTTCCTACAATTTGTTTCTTTTGCAAAGAATGGCATGGTATGTGGTTCATCATGGCAGGGAACCTGGGGTGTACTCAACCTGGAAAGAAGCACACGAGCAAGCAAGTACATAGGTTCCAGGGAAATTGCTACAGGAAATATAACACAAAAGACGAGGCTGAGCAAGCTTTTGTAGCTGGTCGTAGACAGCAGGTGGATCCACCCCTTCTACTACCACTTGTTAATCCACCGTAAACCAACCTCGTTGGAGATCGGGGCACCTTGTTTACTAGTGCTCGTAGTAGTCCTAATTATTGTTGTAGTCATAGGGTTTTTAGTTTGGAAGTTGTGGTAAAAGACTAGTTACTTTTATTGTGATCGGCTTGTAGCTTGTGACAATTTGAATGTGATGCAACTAGCATGTATGCAGCAACCAAACACGCCCTTAATGATTGGGCCGGCCGGTGCACTCCGGCCAAGCAATGGCTTACATGATGCGTTGTAGCGAAAAATTGGGGCGGCGCCTTTTCCTATAGACTCATCTACCACTTTTTGTTATGACTTATTACATCACTAAAGATATTGTAATGATGTTTTATTTATTTTATAATTTACATAAAAAATTTGAATAAAACGGCAATCAAACACAGCTTATGTGAGTCAAAGAATTGCAAGTATTGTGGAACGGAGGGAGTATACTTACACAAAGCGCGTCTATACACACCCTTGCATGTGAATCCTTTGCGTATCCTACACACCTCTTTGTAGAATGGGGCCCACGCCCGCCACCGTCGTTCCGTCCATCTTTCCGCAGGGCGCTATTGTGATCTCGCAGTGACCAAGACCGATCGATCGTTCGGCCGTTCGGTTCACCCACCGACCAAGAGTGCTTTTCTCTCACAAAAGGCAGACCCGGCCAAATAATTTTCTCACACAACAAATCAGCACCGGCCCAACCGAGGCACCGACCGGGCCGACGAGAACGAAGGACGGGACGCCCACTACTACAGACTCCATGTTCCCAAAGACGGTCCGTAACTTTTTTTCCAAAGACTGTTCACTAATTCTTATTTTAATTTGGTTGTTTCCCCATCCGACATAGTGTTAGACATTGTTCACAAATCTTAGAGATGTCTCTCGTAGTTTCATATAAACTATATGTGGATGTGTAAATCTTGTGAATAATGTTACCGTGACGTCGTCGGGTGAAGAAATGACAAAGTGTAAAAGGTGTACATCATAAGAAGTTGCACAACTTTTATATGTTCATGACTTCTTCTCGCTGAAATCATTAGATGCTCCAAAAAAATGTTGTTTGAAGTTGTAATTTTGAAATTCAAATTTCAAATGTTATTGATGAAACATGACAAATAGTAATAGAAGTAATAATAATACAATCGCTCGATAGAGCATGATTTAAAAAAAATAGAAAGAAAAACCATCAATTTTGGAGTTACTATGAGGGAGAAAGACTAGTTACAAGTTTTGAGCAGAGATTAAAAAGGAAAATTAGAGTTTTTGAGCCCCGTACACTACCTATTTTAAATAGCCCACTATAGCCTTTCGAGGCGTGGTGCCGCTATTTCATTCATGTAAGTACAATTTTAGCCGCTCCGCTATAGTTTTTTTCCTTGTATCGGTTTAATTAATATGATGCGTGTCAATCTTTTTCTATCATTTGCGTTCTCTTTGTTCCCTCGTCTTAGAAACCCGCGCCAACGGTGAATCACCCCTTCGAGGAGAAGTCCATCATGGCGCGGCACACGGAGATGATGATGTCTCTAGCGACGGGAGGACGAACACCATGATCCCCGGAACCTAGCGTTCCTATCTATGCTATCCGGATGAGCGGGTTTGAATGGGCTCCGCCTACCGCGAGCTTCGCGCCCGGCGTTGGCGGGCGGGGCACGCTGGGCGGAGCGGGGAGCGACACTCTCCGGCGACCGAGGACAGGCCGAGGTTACATGGATGGGATATGGAGGCATCGGGGAGTGCGGCGTAAACGGTTTTCAAAACTTCGGTCGAGGCGGGGACGGGTCGCGAGAGGGGTTGTTGCCGTCGTGGTGAACGCTAGCTTTCGAGCAGCGGGCCGGCCGGGCGTGTGAATGGGCGGACACGGGCGGCGTTCAATGGTGACCTCAACGGCACAGAATAGCGCGCCTTCAAGCCGACGAGCCTCGAGGTGGCAAGGTAAGAAAGAAGGGAGAGAGTTCAGCCCGAGAGGCGGCTAACTATAGCCATGCCGGCCGGGGGTGCTCGCGGCGCGCCATGGCTGCGTGGCCGTAGCGTGGCGAGAATTAATGGTAGACACCTCAAAACAGAAGTGAGCATTATAACACACGGATTATATTACAACTAATTAAAACATCTCGGTCTTCGTTCCATCCGGATCTACGTTTCTTGAACATCACTACTAGGTAAGGATCGAACATATGCACACCATATATGCATCACCTACGACGCGTGCACACTTCCAAAAGCTACCAAAAGTTGTTATATCTAGCTAGGCGTCACCGCAACCGCGTGAGCAACTCCCCGCATTGGAAGAACGGCACAAGTACACTCATGCCCACAAGCCATCAACGAAGAACAAAGTAGACTCGTCGCTGATCCCGCTTTGCTGCTGCGCAGTACACTCCCCACGGTTGACTTCCCACGCTCCGACTCAGACCACCGTCAATGTCGCCCGCGGCGCCGCACGCTGCATCGAAGATGCCCGTGTTGGCGAGGCACTTAGCGGTTGGGCGAAAGCAGAAGACCACGGAGAAACCGAAAACCCCCGGATACGGGCGCCACCATCAGCTCGCCGCTCAACACCGCTATTGCCGGTCGCGCGCGTGGAGGCGCACGATTATCGGTGCCCCACGCCGCCGCCGCCACCACGCCGCCTTCGATCCCCCGCAACACCTTTCGTGCGGTGTCGTCGTCATCGGCGCCCGGTGTTCATCCTGAGAGAGCAAGGGCGTGTACGTATGAGGCGAGTTCATGCCCGCGATCGGCGGCGTCGCTGCAAAGATGTCGGCGGGCGCGGCGGTGCCGCGGCCATCGGCGGTCAGGCGCACGGGCTCGCTCGAAGCACGCCTCCGGGTTCTTGCCGATGATGGCGAGATTGGTGACGCAGGGTACGCCATTCCCTGTTCTATTGGAAAACCCGCTCGGTGGGATGCTCCATCCCACCATGGCGTCGCCGCACACCTCTCGCCATCCGCTACAGGTGCGGTGAGAATGGTGAGGTCGTCCATGGGATCCTCGCCTCCTTGGCGACGCGGATGGCAACCAATGCAAGCATCTCCGGCGGAAGCCGCTGCATGGTGCGCGGGCGGCGGCACGCTGCACCGGCGGCGGTGGTGGTGCGTGGAAGGCGACGCGTGAAGCTAAGCTTATAAGCGGCAGCGGCGGCGGCGAGATAGATGTATAGGCGGGCGCGGAAGTGAGTTCGCGCTCCAATTGCGCGATCTTGCGTAGAGGTGGCGGACGACGTCGTAGAGCGGACTTCAAGACAAGGCGTCGCTTTATTACTCACGCGCTTTTTAGTATCGCGTGTGCGTAGACTAGTTGCGAACCCACGCTAGTCGGCAAGCGTGGAGTACTCCCTCCGTCCAACCAAAAAAAACCGCAATTCTTTGACCTTTCAAAATCTAATTTGACCATTCGTTTTATTTGAATAATGTATATAAATATTATCAATTTTGTTATGACTTATTAGATCATTAAAGATATTATAACAATAGCTAATTTATTTTGGAATTTACACAAATATGTTGAGCAAGACGAATATATAGTCAAATTAGATTTTGAAAAGGTCAAAAAATTATGTTTTTTTTTATGAACGGAGGGAGTATCACTCACGCCTTTTACACAACGCTGGTCAACGGATGACATCCCTATTAAGCATGTGTGGATCCACTCCACTCAGTTGACTTTTCACGGTGTAGAATCTTGACACCAAGCATGCATTGCAACCGACACGTTGTGATATTTGCAAATTACCACAATAATAACATTTGCATCGGGCATTTCATGTTTACAAAGACATACATCGAACACATCCAATGACAACCACGGACAAGAGACGAATAATAAACATGTTCGTCTTCCTCATCAAGTCCTCCAAAGATTGCTCCAAGTTTTTCTTCTTGGTGTCACCACTTGGGGACCGCCCACTGAAGCTTCTTCTTCATCCAAAGACCAGCTCCTCTTTCCAATTCGAAGGGCGAACAGCTATGATGCCAAGATCCTTCAAGACCTCAAAGTATTCCTTTTCAAATCGGTAGTAATGACATTGCTACTTATTAGGGTCTCAAAAAACGGGCACACAAATTAGTGCAAAACTAGGGCGGGGAGGCCGGGACAACACATCAACACTACGTAAGCGAAATACTCACCCCATTTCCTAGCACACTTGAAGTAGAGTCGGCCGCAGGTTATCACCATCCTTCTTGGTCCGCGCCTCCACCACCCGAAAGCAAGACCGCAGTCCCAGGACAAGCGATGAGCGGGAACCCGCTAAGCTCACCAACTGGATCCCATTGAAGCCTATTCCTCGCCCGTCCACCTCCGCACGACGACTCCGCCAAAGGAGACCGAGACATCGGGCTGGAGCTCAGCTGGGAGAAGGGATGGAAGAGAGCGAGAGATGGAATGAATCGCGAGAGGCGTAAGCGGATACAAAGGGAGAGCAAACGCAGTAGTAGATCCCGACAGGCGGACGGCCCTCCACGGGTGTGCACTATGACCACGACGGGGACGGCCCCACCACGCGCCATTTGCAGCGGCTGAAGTGGCTTCTCTTTTCACGTAAATAATACTATTCAATCAGCCAAAATCAGCCGAACGACTTATTATACTCCCTCAGGGATGGTATTAGAAGTCGTTTTGGACAAGGTTTGGGTCAAACATCGAGAATATAAATCATCAATAACTTTTAAGTTGTTGAGTTTGTAAATGTAAAAATTATATGAGTAGATTTGTCTTAAAAAATACTTTGATAAAAGTATACATATATCACATCTCTATAAATATTTTTATAATAATAAGCGGTAAAAGTTATGTTTTGGAGACCGTGTCGCTATCCTAAACGACTTCTAACCATCCCGGGAGGGAGTAGTTTTACTTGTGCTGCCCAATTTTTTCGCTACGATTTTACGCGCCGAACCATTACAAAACCCAAAAATTTTATCCGCCTCGTCACAAAAAGGCGATTCATTTCGATAGGGGTGTTTGGTTCCTAGCCACACTCCTCTCCTGGCGACTCTAGGGTTTCCGGCCGCCTCATCGGCCCGCCGCCACCGCCGACGCATCCGCGCCATTCAAGCCCGACACCGCTTCCGCCACCGAGGCCTCCTTCTCCGACGGCTTCTTCCTCCACCAGGCGGCCGGCCATTCTAGGGTTTGATATCTAGCCTATCAATCTTGTGCGTGCCCTCTTTATTCTTGAACTACTGTTTGTTAGATTCCACTATTTCTGAACTACCTTTTTTATTTTTCCGTGATCTCGTGCCTCTCAAGCCTGTTCGCTTGTGTTTAATATATAGTATTACATGCACGTGAGAGAGAATAATTTGAAACAAGATGAAGCAAGCGCAAGCGAACAGTCGACTAGTCCTCACATACCGTCTATACGTCTGAATTAAATTATAATTTTATCCTCATAATATGGATATAATTGAGTTGTACATACTTGAACTTGACACCTCACTTTGCTACCGTGCCCGATTGCTACTATATATAACTACAATGTTGTTGTTATCCATCGGCCGCTTATTTTCTTTATAGATGAATATGTGTGCTCAAGTAAACACGACTGCCCCTGTAGAGTACTACAGGTATCTTGTCATACAAAAATGTGCATATTAAATGAACCGCCACGAAACTATAGTTTCTTTATACTCCACTATTCTGAACTACCTTTTTTTTTTTTTTTTGGTGATCTCGTGCCCTCGAGAGCCCTGCTCGCTTGTTTAATAGTATCCCGTGAGAGAATAAGTTGAAACAAGATGAAGCAAGATTGCAAGAACAAGTTTAACAGGCTCTCGTCTACTCCTCATACAATGCCTATTACGATTCATGTAATTGAAGCGTATAATTTGTATCCTCGGATGGATGTATTGAGTTGTACATCTTGAACTTGACACACCGCCTACTACATTAATGTTGTTACCTTTGTGTTTTTGTTTTAGGAGACCGCAACTACTACTTTGCTATTTTCTTTATAGATAAATATACATGCTCAAGAACAATGACTGCTCCTATTAAATGAAATGTTACTAAACTGCAGATTTGTCTATACTATTCTATTCTGAACTACATTTAATTTATTTTGTGTTCGTGACTCGTGGTTTCTTGTAGTCCTAATAGACGCCCTATTGCAGAATTGAAGCGTATAATATTAGCCTCACATGGATACTTCGGTGATTTCCATCTAACGTTGAGGCATCAACGCCATCCGGTGTCGCCTGAATTTTTCGGCCGCCACGAAGTGAGGAAAGGTGATAATTTCGCCGCTTATTTTCTTCATAGATGAATACACAAGATCGAGAACACTAAGGGGTGTTTGGTTCACGCCACACTTTTCCACGCCATGCATGTGGCGCCACAAACACTAGGCGGTTGTTTGGTTTGAGAGTAAATTAAGGCAAGCCACAAGATTCCAACCGCCATGCACTCACAAATTCTCGCCACAATCGTGGCGGCCATTTTGCTTGCCGACTCGGGCGGCCGCCACAACTGCATGGCAAAGGTTGGCCCCCAACCAAACAACCCCTTAGTTTTGCCTAGTGAGGAAAGCGATAATTTCGCCGCTTATTTTCTTCATAGATGAATACAAAAGCTTGAGAACACTAAACGCTCTGTCAAGTATTGTCTTACAAAAATTTTCCCACTAAACGAATGTTGCTAAACTACGAGGTTGTTTATATTCCTCTATTCTGAACTACTTCTTC
Source organism: Hyparrhenia diplandra (assembly GCA_015847255.1). Classification (NCBI taxonomy): domain Eukaryota; kingdom Viridiplantae; phylum Streptophyta; class Magnoliopsida; order Poales; family Poaceae; genus Hyparrhenia; species Hyparrhenia diplandra. The sequence goes on from JADLZK010007534.1 coordinate 931,656, forward strand.
CGTTTCGGTTTGTAAGTCGCTTTGACTTTTTGGTACATCCATTTAGCTATGTATCTAGATACAATAATATGCACGGATATATAGCAAAATGGACCAACCAAAAAAGTCAAAGCTTAATTTACGCTTTGGAAACGTGGGAGTGCAATTTTTGTGATCTCGTGCCTCTCGTGGATTGTGTAGTCCTCACGATTTTTCCTATTACGTAATTGAATCAGTATAATATTAGGGCCTTGCTAATTTCGTGTGACTGAAATTTTCAAATCTGTTCGGGTGACGAAGCTTTTTTTAGATAATGGATGAGAAAAACATCCGGCCTCTACATCCGAGGATGTACACGACCCGATTATTACAAGTAGTGGATAAAAAGGTAGAGCAAAACAAGTCTCTAAAAATGATAAAGAGAACTAAAGCAAATGATAAACGTGCTTCCACCCTCTATAGGAAACTCCAAAGTAAACACTTCTAGTTTTACGCTAATTAGCGAGAGTGTGTTCTTGTCTTGTTCATCACGCAAGCGGGCTCGAGCATCGCTGACCAATAGGCTCATCGAAAATTACCTTCAACAACGAGAAAACTTTCATTTTGTTAAAGATAATATCGTTTCGACGGCGCCAAATGGCCCAAACATATATTTGTGACGCCAACCCAAATCAAGTTTCGATCCTTTTATTTCGATTAGTAAGCCATGTACCAAACATATGGCTTATGTAGATCTAGGTTGGTTTAGGCCAAGAGCACAAAAGATGATCCTCCATACCGTTTTTCGAATACGGACAATCTAGGAAAATGTGTTGGATGGTCTCATTCATATTACAACCAACACATTTCTGGCTTCCTTTCCAGTTTTTCCTAGTGAGGAAAGGCGATAATTTCTTTGCTTATTTTCTTCATAGATGAATACACAAGCTCAAGAACACCGACCGCTTCCCGCCGAAAGTACTACTACTATCTTGTCTTACAAAATTTCCTACTAAACGAACTGTTGCTAAACTACGGTTTGTTTATATTCATCTATTCTGAACTACTTCTTCCATTTCAGGTTTGTAAGTCGCTTTGACTTTTTTGGTACATCCATTTAGCTATGTATCTAGATACAATAATATGGATTTGGATACATAGCAAAATGGATGAACCAAAAGTCAAAGCGACTTTACAACTTGGGATGGAGGGAGTGCAATTTTTGTGATCTCGTGCCTCGTCCATTAGAGTGGCCATTTTTTTTACGCTGGTTCTCCAAACTTAACGCAACCCTCCTCCTTTACCCGGGTTTGGGACCCTGTTCGGTGATCAAGCTACCGATTGATTTCCATCCAACAAATGGCATCAACGCATCATCCGGTGTCGCCTGAATTTTTCGATCGCCAGGAAGTGAGGAAAGGTGATAATTTCGTTGCTTACTTTATTCATAGATGAATACACAATCTTGAGAAGCTGCCGAGTACTACTACTATCTTTTCTTACAAAAATTTTCCCACTAAACGAACCGTTGCTAAACTACAGGTTGTTTATATTCCTCTATTCTGAACTACTTCTGTTTCGGTTTGTAAGTCGCTTTGACTTTTATGGTACATCCATTTAGCTATGTATCTAGATACAATAATATGCCCGGATATATAGCAAAATGGACGAACCAAAAAGTCAAAGCGACTTACGCTTTGGAAACGGCGGGAGTGCAATTTTTTGTGATCTCGTGCCTCGTGGATTGTGTAGTCCTCACAGACCGCCTATTACGTAATTGAATCGTATAATATTAGGGCCTTGCTAATTTCCGTGTTACTGAAATTTTCAAATCTGTTCAGCGATGAAGCTTTTTTTTTTTTTTTTTAGATAATGGATGAGAAAAACATCCGGCCTCTACATCCGAGGATGTACACAACTAGTTATTACAAGTAGTGGATAAAAAGGTAGAGCAAAACAAGTCTCTAAAAAGCAGTTAAGAGAACTAAAGCAAATGATAAATGTGCTTCCACCCTCTATAGGGAAACTCTAAAGTAAACACTTCTAGTTTTCTCGCTAATTAGCGAGAGTGTGTTCTTGTCTTGTTCATCACGCCGCAACCGGGCTCGCATCGCAGACCAATAGGCTCATCGAAAATTACCTTCGACAACGAGAAAACTTTCATTTTGTTAAAGATAATATCGTTTCGACGGCGCCAAATGGCCCAAAGATATAGCCGTGACGCCAACCCAAATCAAGTTTCGATCCTTTTATTCGATTAGTAAGCCATGTACCAAACATATGGCTTATGTAGATCTAGGCTGGTTTAGGCCAAGAGCACAAAAAGATGATCCTCCATACCGTTTTCGAATACGGACAATCTAGGAAAATGTGTTGGATGGTCTCATTCATATTACAACCAACACATTTACGGCTTCCTTTCCAGTTTTCCTAGTGAGGAAAGGCGATAATTCGCCGCTTATTTTCTTCATAGATGAATACACAAGCTCAAGAACACCGACCGCTTCCGTCGAGTACTACTACTATCTTGTCTTACAAAAATTTCCTACTAAACGTAACTGTTGCTAAACTACGGTTTGTTTATATTCATCTATTCTGAACTACTTCTTTTCATTTAAGTTTGTAAAGTCGCTTTGACTTTTTGGTACATCCATTTAGCTATGTATCTAGACACAATAATATGACTGGATACATAGCAAAATGGATGAACCAAAAAGTCAAAGCGACTTACAATTTGGAATGGAGGGAGTGCAATTTTTGTGATCTCGTGCCTCTCGTCCATTAGAGTGGCCATTTTTTACGCCGGTTCTCCAAACTTAACGCAACCCTCCTCCTTTACCCGGGTTTGGGACCTCTCGCTCAGTGACCAAGCTACTTCGGTGATTTCCATCCAACGGCCGAGGCATCAACGCATCATCCGGTGTCGCCTAAATTTTTTCGCCAGAAGTGAGGAAAGGTGATAATTTCTGCGCCGCTTACTTTATTCATAGATGAATACACAATCTTGAGAAACGCCGAAAGTACTACTACTATCTTGTCTTACAAAAAATTTTCCCACTAAACGAACTGTTGCCAAACTACAGGTTGTTTATATTCCTCTATTCCCTGAAACTACATTTTTTAGTTGTTGAAAGTCGCTTTGACTTTTATGGTACATTCATTTAGCTATGTATCTAGATACAATAATATGCCCGGATATATAGCAAAATGGGACGAACCAAAAAGTCAAAGCGACTTTCGCTTGGAACGGCGGGAGTGCAATTTTTGTGATCTGTGCCTCTCGTGGATTGTGTAGTCCTCACAGATCGCCTATTACTGTAATTGAATCAGTATAATATTAGGGCCTTGCTAATTTCGTGTGACTGAAATTTTCAAATCTGTTCAAGGCGATGAAGCTTTTTTTAGATAATGGATGAGAAAACATCCGGCCTCTACATCCGAGGATGTACATGACCCGATTATTACAAGTAGTGGATAAAAGGTAGAGCAAAAACAAGTCTCTAAAACAGATAAAGAGAACTAAAGCAAATGATAAATGTGCTTCCACCCTCTATAGGGAAACTCCAAAGTAAACACTTCTAGTTTTACGCTAATTAGCGAGAGTGTGTTCTTATCTTGTTCATCACGCCGCAATCGGGCTCGCATCGCAGACCAATAGGCTCATCCGAAAAATTACCTTCGACAACGAGAAAACTTTCATTTTGTTAAAGATAATATCGTTTCGACAACGCCAAATGGCCCAAAGATATAGCTGTGACGCCAACCCAAATCAAGTTTCGATCCTTTTATTTCGATTAGTAAGCCATGTACCAAACATATGGCTTATGTAGATCTAGGCTAGTTTAGGCCAAGAGCATAAAAGATGATCCTCCATACTTTGTTTTTGAATACGGACAATCTAGGAAAATGTGTTGGATGGTCTCATTCATATTACAACCAACATTTTCTCGCTTCTTTTCGATTTTCCTAGTGAGGAAAGGCGATAATTTCGCCGCTTATTTTCTTCATAGATGAATACACAAGCTCAAGAACACCGATTTTCTCGTCGAGTACTACTACTATCTTGTCTTACAAAAAATTTCCTACTAAACGAATCGCGTTGCTAAACTACGTTTGTTTATATTCATCTATTCCTGAACTACTTCTTCCATTTCAGTTTGTAAGTCCCTTTGACTTTTTGGTACATCCATTTAGCTATGTATCTAGATACAATAATATGCCCGGATACATAGCAAAATGGATCGAACCAAAAAAGTCAAAGCGACTTACAATTTGGAACGGAGGGAGTGCAATTTTTGTGATCTCGTGCCTCGTCCATTAGAGTGGCTATTTTTTTTATTTGGTTCTCCAAACTTAACGCAACCCTCCTCCTTTACCCGGGTTTGGGACCTCTGTTCGGGTAACCAAGCTACTTGGTGATTTCCATCCAACAAAGAGGCATCAACGGTGTCGCTGAATTTTTTTTCGCCAGAAGTGAGGAAAGGTGATAATTTCGGCCGCTTACTTTATTCATAGATGAATACACAAGCTTGAGAAACTGTCGAGTACTACTACTATCTTGTCTTACAAAAATTTTCCCACTAAACGAACCATTTGCTAAACTACTGAGGTTGTTTATATTCCTCTATTCTGAACTAACATTTTGAGTTTGTAAAGTCGCTTTGACTTTTTATGGTACATCCATTTAGCTATGTATCTAGATACAATAATATGCCCGGATATATAGCAAAATGGACGAACCAAAAAGTCAAAGCGATTTACGCTTGGAAACGGCCGGGGAGTGCAATTTTTTGTGATCTCATTGCCTCTCGTGGATTGTGTAGTCCTCACAGATCGCCTATTACGTAATTGAATCAGTATAATATTAGGGCCTTGCTAATTTCGGTGACTGAAATTTTCAAACTGTTCAAAGCGATGAAGCTTTTTTTAGATAATGGATGAGAAAAACATCCGCCTCTACATCCAGAGGATGTACACGACCCGATTATTACAAGTAGTGGATAAAAGGTAGAGCAAAACAAGTCTCTAAAAACAGATAAAGAGAACTAAAGCAAATGATAAATGTGCTTCCACCATCTATAGGAAACTCCAAAGTAAACACTTCTAGTTTTCTCGCTAATTAGCGAGAGTGTGTTCTTGTCTTGTTCATCACGCCAAGAATCGGGCTCGCATCGCGCAGACCAATAGGCTCATCCGAAAATTACCTTCGACAACGAGAAAACTTTCATTTTGTTAAAGATAATATCGTTTCGACAACGCCAAATGGCCCAAAGATATAGCCGTGGACGCCAACCCAAATCAAGTTTCGATCCTTTTATTCGATTAGTAAGCCATGTACCAAACATATGGCTTATGTAGATCTAGGCCGGTTTAGGCCAAGAGCATAAAAGATGATCCTCCATCTTGTTTTCGAATACGGACAATCTAGGAAAATGTGTTGGATGGTCTCATTCATATTACAACCAACACATTTTGGCTTCCTTTCCAGTTTTCCTAGTGAGGAAAGGCGATAATTCTCACGCTTATTTTCTTCATAGATGAATACACAAGCTCAAGAACACCGACCGACCGTCGAAAGTACTACTACTATCTTGTCTTACAAAAATTTCCTACTAAACGAAATTTGCTAAACTACGCTTTGTTTATATTCATCTATTCCGAACTACTTCTTCCATTTTTTGTAAATTAAGCTTTGACTTTTTTGGTACATCCATTTAGCTATGTATCTAGATACAATAATATGCCCGGATACATAGCAAAATGGACGAACCAAAAAAAGTCAAAATTTACAATTTGGAAACGGAGGGAGTGCAATTTTTGTGATCCGTGCCTCTGTCCATTAGAGTGGCTATTTTTTACGCTGGTTCTCCAAACTTAACGCAACCCTCCTCCTTTACCCGGGTTTGGGACCTCTCGCTCAGTGACCAAGCTACTTGCTGATTTCCATCCAACGGCGGGCATCAACGGTGTCGCCTGAATTTGTCGTCGCCGGGGAAGTGAGGAAAGGTGATAATTCCGCCGCTTACTTTATTCATAGATGAATACACAAGCTTGAGAACTGTCGAGTACTACTACTATCGTGTCTTACAAAAATTTTCCCACTAAACGAACTGTTGCTAAACTACAGGTTGTTTATATTCCTCTATTCCTGAACTACTTCTGTTTCAGTTTGTAAGTCGCTTTGACTTTTATGGTACATCCATTTAGCTATGTATCTAGATACAATAATATGCCTGGATATATAGCAAAATGGACGAACCAAAAAAGTCAAAGCGACTTACGCTTTGAAACGCGGGAGTGCAATTTTTTGTGATCTCGTGCCTCGTGGATTGTGTAGTCCTCACGCACGCCTATTACGTAATTGAATCAGATAATATTAGGGCCTTGCTAATTTCGGTGGACTGAAATTTTTAAATCTGTTCAGCGATGAAGCTTTTTTTTTTTTTTAGATAATGGATGAGAAAAACATCCGGCCTCTACATCCGAGGATGTACACAGCTATTATTACAAGTAGTGGATAAAAAGGTAGAGCAAAACAAGTCTCTAAAAAGCATTAAGAGAACTAAAGCAAATGATAAATGTGCTTCCACCCTCTATAGGAAACTCCAAAGTAAACACTTCTAGTTTTTCGCTAATTAGCGAGAGTGTGTTCTTGTCTTGTTCATCACGCCGCAATAGGGCTCGATTACATCGACCAATAGGCTCATCCGAAAATTACCTTCGACAACGAGAAAACTTTCATTTTGTTAAAGATAATATCGTTTCGACAATGGCGCAAATGGCCCAAAGATATAGCCGTGACGCCAACCCAAATCAAGTTTCGATCCTTTTATTCGATTAGTAAGCCATGTACCAAACATATGGCTTATGTAGATCTAGGCTGGTTTAGGCCAAGTAGCATAAAAGATGATCCTCCATCTTTGTTTTCGAATACGGACAATCTAGGAAAATGTGTTGGATGGTCTCATTCATATTACAACCTACACATTTTCGGCTTCCTTTCCGATTTTCCTAGTGAGGAAAGGCGATATAATTCTTCGCTTATTTTCTTCATAGATGAATACACAAGCTCAAGAACACCGACCGCTACGCCGAGTACTACTACTATCTTGTCTTACAAAAATTTCCTACTAAACGAATGTTGCTAAACTACGTTTGTTTATATTCATCTATTCTGAACTACTTCTTCCATTTCGGTTTGTAAGTCCCTTTTGACTTTTTTGGTACATCCATTTAGCTATGTATCTAGATACAATAATATGCCCGGATACATAGCAAAATGGATCGAACCAAAAAGTCAAAGCTTAATTTACAATTTGGAACGGAGGGAGTGCAATTTTTGTGATCCGTGCCTCTGTCCATTAGAGTGGCTATTTTTTTTTTGGTTCTCCAAACTTAACGCAACTCTCCTCCTTTACCCGGGTTTGGGACCTCTCGCTCAGTGACCAAGCTACTTCAGTGATTTCCATCCAACGGCCAGGCATCAACGGTGTCGCCTCGAATTTGTCGGTCGCCGGTGAAGTGAGGAAAGGTGATAATTCTGCCGCTTACTTTATTCATAGATGAATACACAAGCTTGAGAACTGCCGAGTACTACTACTATCTTGTCTTACAAAAATTTTTCCCACTAAACGAACTGTTGCTAAACTACATGGGTTGTTTATATTCCTCTATTCTGAACTACTACATTTCGGTTTTGTAAGTCGCTTTGACTTTTATGGTACATCCATTTAGCTATGTATCTAGATACAATAATATGCCCGGATATATAGCAAAATGGACTAACCAAAAAGTCAAAAAGCGATTTTGATTTGAAACGGCGGAGTGCAATTTTTTGTGATCTCGTGCCTCTCGTGGATTGTGTAGTCCTCACAGATCGCCTATTACTGTAATTGAATCGTATAATATTAGGGCCTTGCTAATTTCGTGTGACTCAAATTTTTAAATCTGCTCAGCGATGAAGCTTTTTTTTTAGATAATGGATGAGAAAAACATCCGCCTCTACATCCGAGGATGTACACGACCCGATTATTACAAGTAGTGGATAAAAAAGGTAGAGCAAAACAAGTCTCTAAAACAGATTAAGAGAACTAAAGCAAATGATAAATGTGCTTCCACCCTCTATAGGGAAACTCCAAAGTAAACACTTCTAGTTTTACGCTAATTAGCGAGAGTGTGTTCTTGTCTTGTTCATCACGCAACCAGGGCTCGCATGCGCAGCCAATAGGCTCATCCGAAAATTACCTTCGACAACGAGAAAACTTTCATTTTGTTAAAGATAATATCGTTTTAAATACGCCAAATGGCCCAAAGATATAGCCGTGACGCCAACCCAAATCAAGTTTCGATCCTTTTATTCTCGATTAGTAAGCCATGTACCAAACATATGGCTTATGTAGATCTAGGCTGGTTTAGGCCCAAGTAGCATAAAAGATGATCCTCCATCGTTTTTGAATCTACGGACAATCTAGGAAAATGTGTTGGATGGTCTCATTCATATTACAACCAACACATTTTTCGGCTTCCTTTCCATTTTCCTAGTGAGGAAAGGCGATAATTTAACGCTTATTTTCTTCATAGATGAATACACAAGCTCAAGAACACCGACCGCTCTCTGCCGAAAAGTACTACTACTATCTTGTCTTACAAAAATTTCCTACTAAACGAACTGTTGCTAAACTACGGTTTGTTTATATTCATCTATTCTGAACTACTTCTTCCATTTTCAGTTTTAAGTCCCTTTGACTTTTTTGGTACATCCATTTAGCTATGTATCTAGATACAATAATATGCCCTGGATACATAGCAAAATGGACGAACCAAAAAAAGTCAAAGCGACTTACAATTTGGAAACGGAGGGAGTGTAATTTTTGTGATATGTGCCTCCGCCCATTAGAGTGGCTATTTTTTACGTTGGTTCTCCAAACTTAACGCAACTCTCCTCCTTTACCCGGGTTTGGGACCTCTCGCTCAGGTGACCAAGCTACGGTGATTTCCATCCAACAACGAGGCATCAACGGTGTCGCCTCGAATTTGTCATCGCGAAGTGAAGTGAGGAAAGGTGATAATTTGGCCGCTTACTTTATTCATAGATGAATACACAAGCTTGAGAACTGCCGAGTACTACTACTATCTTGTCTTACAAAAATTTTCCCACTAAACGAACTGTTGCTAAACTACAGGTTGTTTATATTCCTCTATTCCCTCGAACTACTTACATTTTAGTTTGTAAGTCGCTTTGACTTTTTATGGTACATCCATTTAGCTATGTATCTAGATACAATAATATGCCCGGATATATAGCAAAATGGGCCGAACTAAAAAGTCAAAGCGACTTACGCTTTGAAACGGCGGGAGTGCAATTTTTTGTGATCTCAGTGCCTCGTGGATTGTGTAGTCCTCACAGATCGCCTATTACAGAATTGAATCAGTATAATATTAGGGCCTTGCTAATTTCGGTGACTGAAATTTTCAAATCTGTTGAGACTCAATTAATGCATGTTTTACTACCACCAAAGTGAACCACTAATACAATATTACATGTGAAAACATAACCAAACATTATTTGTCTAACGAGTTCCACGAGTTTTGGTGTTTCAAGTTGTTTTGCAGAATGTTGTGGAAATACAAATAAAGTATGCCAAATAAAGTGGGAAGCGCAAAAGTCGAAATACGCCAAAGAGCAAAGGGAAGCAAGGAGGCCGATTCCACGCCTCATCTGGACTTTGCACCCGGGGAAACCATCTACCAAGGCCCACAAGCCCACCAGAGAAAGGAGAGGCAAAATGGGGCCCATATCGGGCGGCAATACAAGATCGCGGCCACGGCCAAAATTTCGGGCGCTTTTCCCGCCCCTTTCTCCGGGCGGTTCGCTCACGGACTTCACGCGTGGCGGTTGCATGTGGTGCAAACTTTCGTTCCCGCCAAATGCCCCTCGGAACAAGGATAGCCCTCCATTCTCTCCTCTCTTTTCCTATATAAAGAGACCCCTACACCATTGTACAAGACAACAACACACTTGAGTTCTTCACTTCCACATTCTTCACCATGTAGTGGTGTCCCTCTAGGTGTTCTTCACCTAGTTGTAAATTAGAAAAGAGGGAGAGAGTGAGTGGAGAAGAGAGGAGGAGGAGCCGGGTTTGTCGGTTTCACCTCGACTTTTGTACCTCTACGGAGCCGACTCATTAGAGTAATATCCGGGTTATCTTATGGTATTCTCTTGATTATTACTTGACTAAATTCAGTCCTTATTCTATTTTACTTTATCGGATCTCCGTTCGACCGGAAGGCTCTAGTTTTACGTGAAACTAGTTTCAGAATCGCTAAGCGTAGACATGGTGTGCGGGCTAGAGTTTACCCGAGATTGCGCCCAATGCTACGGAATAGTTGTGGTAGCCCCCGGGGTGACAACTCCGACCGGGCCTTTGTAGTCCACCACGTGCGTATTGGTGTTTTCGTAGAGCTTTTGGCTGCCTTCCCCGACACCGTTTCCCGTCTTTTTCGAGAATCGGAAAGGAAACAACCGCCTCAAGTAAGTAAAGTTTAGTAAGCCTGAACCTTGGTACTTAGTAATCTTGAGAAAATCTTAGAGGACCCCTCTCTACCTACAAAAATATTTATCTATCTTATCTCTTGGGCGTTTGATCCCTTCTAGTTCACTTCGTTCCTCGTGGAAATCGATACCACTCAATACTCGTGAAAGCTACAACGGTACTTTTCCGGCGCTTTGCGGATTTATCCGTGTGCGTTAAAAATACCAACAAATCCCGGTGAAGAGTCTCGGTCTTTATCCGAGAAGGTTTTAGAGAAGACCGCCCGCGCTTCTTCCGAGGGCACCGGTGTAAGGGAAAGAGATATGCTCACGAGGTCCCGGCACCCCGCAGCGCATGGGCGTGCGCGTGGTATGTCTAGTATGACCGGGTTGGAAGTTTTGGCGGCTTGGCGCCCATTACGTACGTAAAGAGGATGTCTCCAGTGCGTTGGCCAAAGCAAATAGAGAAGAGTTTGGACCTCAACTAGATGAGCTCCACGGCTAAGGTGGCGGCGTTGGAATCAGGAGGACATGGTTCATCGCCGCCAACACCACTAGCCGTGTAGGTGGTGTGAAGAGCAGGCTGCGGCGAAGCCGATTCGGGCGGATCTTTGCGATTGAGATACTTTCCACGTCGGCACCATGTACCCTTGCGGTGAAGACTCGAGGTTATCCGGTTGAGGTAGCAAGGGGAATGGTATACCCGAATCAACTACATCTTAAAGGTCAACCAATCTTTGGAAGGACATTCTATTGTTTTATTGATCATGTAACTCCCCGGTTTTGAGGCTACACTACATGGATCCGCCGACAAGGCGAGATTAAGGCTCTTGGACGGGCTATGTGTAAGAGGATCCGGTGGAGCGAGCCCGTCTTCATTGTAGCATTCCTAAAGCTCTCTTCTTTTTACCGCCCCAAAACCTCATGTGCCTACTTACGCCGCCTCAATGAAAGTCAATCTAAAGGATTTGTATGACACGCGGCTTAAATGGGAATGGCAAAGAATGATCGAGTCCCTCTCAGCCGCAATGGATGGGAATGCGACGCTTCGCCGCATGCCAATGACGGTCGAGTGCCTGCGCGAGTGCATCGGCTAACGATGTGGAAACGGCTCGCAAGGCAAGGATGACCGAGGAGTGCCTCGCAGCCGCAGGGCCGAGAATGCGGGGAGTGGCTCGCATGACAAGAATGTCCGAGTGCTTCTCGAGTGCGTACCGCCGAGAATCAAGCGTGGCTCAACAATGGGGACGGCAAGGTCCAAACAAGCATGTTTCGGGCAAGAAGCATGGAGGTCCAAACAAGAATGTATGAAGTAAGTAGTGCTTCACTTGGAGTTACGCACAAATGCGTGTTTCCATTCAGTGAATAACCCCGCGTGTTTCATATGTTTGCGATTGCGATTCGCAACCGATGAAAAGACATGTGGGTACACGGCTCACCACTTCCGGCTGCGATGAAACAAGTTCATACGGACCGTCCACGAGGTAACTTCGAAGTGCGGCTCCATCATGTGCCTACCTTTGTTTGGCAATAAAGACCATGTGTACAACGAACACTTATGCCTACCTTTCTTTGTATTAGGATTTCGATTTGTGCGGAAATTCGATTAATTTGGAGGATATTAGAGAGGAGATCGCCAAGTTTGTTATGGAAGAGATCATCAGCCACGAAGGTAGTATTCGTTTTGTGAACCATGAGTTCCTTACGTTTCCCCTTGCTACCACGGCGATCGGTGGATATATGCATTTGAACTGTGTTATTTGTGTTGTGAACAATCTGTGTGGCGTGCCCTGAACAACCGGGTATGTCCGTGTGAAGAACATTCCGAGATACACATGAATTTTCGAGAGATACACATGAATTTTAAGAAATACACATGAATTTTCCATGCTGCAGCGCCCGCCATTTGTTTGTGATCGGACTGTGTATATGTATTATATAATATTAATAGTACCAATACCGTGTATATGTATTATACTGACGCGTCTCGATTTTCTAGAGGCGTCTCTAGTCTCGGCCGATGCAGACCCATCTTAACACATGCGTAATAACTGAATAAGTATGAACTACCGCGCTAACGAGCGCCCGTGGGTTTTGAATAGTTTACGACGCGTGAATCCGTCTGTAATATCTAAATAATTAACGCATGTGTGTTTCCGGCGCGTCTCGTGAACCACCGCCTCGTAGTCTCGGCGCGTTTCGCCGTCGAGCACCGTAAACGCGTCTGAAATAGAAACCTCGACGCAGAATTATCGCCGGCGACACGATCCGTAATTTCCCGGGTAGCGGCCGTCGAGCATCCGCTACAAGCGCCAGAAAAAATGCGAGCGATTACGATCGAAAAGGGAAAAACCGCGTCAGTAAACTAAGCGAAAGCTTCTGAGGCGTGGCGGACAAAACGAACGTCGTAAAGGGTTGAGGAACTACGGACATGTAATCTACACGCGCGTCGTAAATGAAGCGTAAAACCACAGACCGGGTTTTGGCGTGTGTTCTGTAACTTCGCCCGTACATGGCGGTTATCGTCCGCACGTGCGTATATTACTAATGCTTTACGCTGAGCGCTTTCACTGGCCGGGCATCTGTGCCAGTTTACCAGATTACAGGCGCGCACGCGTGACACTTAGCTCCGACATGCGCGCGTCATTATTCTGAGCGTAGTTTTGTAAAATGGGATGCATGCGGTTGAAGCTTCTGATCGTATGCCGCTACGGGCGTCACTACTTTTGGACGCAAAGATGCGATTCGATCGCGATGCCCGCCGGTGCGTGAGGTTTCGAGGTACGGTCGCATCTTAGGCGGTATGTGCTCAGATATTTGTACACCACGGTCGGGCAAAACCCCGGACACCAGGCGTTCCACGACACATGTGTAACAAGGGCTCACTACGAGACGGGAAGTTTGAGGCGCACGAAATCCCCTGTATTAAAAGCTTTGTATTCGACGCCGCTTCGCTACGGACAAGTCTCGTAAAGTCGGACATTTAGAGACCCTAATGGGCGGTCAGCTGCGCGCATGGATTGTAGATGCCCAACGATTTGTAGAGGCCTTTTTTACATAGTGATAGCTCCCAAATTTCGACATACGACAAGTGTAGAGAAAAGCATAAGTTCGACAACAGGCTTTCATGTTAATGTCAAATGCTCATAATTGTGTGTTAGCTAGGACCAGCTGACTAGCTAGGACATGGGAGACAAGTGTATAGGAGGGGGAGAAAGCCACTATATTCATGTCAAATTCGACAATAGGCTCCCAAATCGTAACAACAACAACATGTATATGACCAGCAGGTATACGACCTCCCAAATTCGACAATAGCCTCCCAAATTCATGTTAATGTCAAATGCTCCTAAACTAATGTCAAATGCTCCCAAATTCGACAATAGGCTCCCAAATCATAACAAACAACAAAGCATGTATATGACCACCAGGTATACGACATAGCATTTTGACAATAGGGTCCCAAATTCATGTCAAATGCTCCTAAATTTGAAGTAAACAACAAGATAGTAGCAAATGGTCCATTTTTCAACTAAATTTTGAACTAAACAAGCAAGACAAGTAGCAAGTTTTCATCTTAATTTGGTCGGAGTCAACATCACAGCGTGGCATATGCTCAGTTCTATCTCATATTGGCATCACAAAGTAGCATCATTAGCAAAGAAAAAATTGAATCACAAAAGCAACAAAAAATGGCATCACAAAGTAGCATCCCCAAAGAAGCAAAAAAAGGCATCACGGATGCATCACGGGCTGCAAAAACCTCACAAGCGGCAGACGGAGGAAGAGATCCCGGTGGTGGCGCGCGGGGAAGGACGGAGGAAGAGCTCCCGGTGGCGGCGGACGGGGAAGGATGGAGGAAGAGCTCCCGGCGGTGGTGGACGGTGTTGGCGGTCCTTACCATACACTTTATACCGCCAACTTAGTTATATAACATGGTGAATAATGTACTTTTGCCACATGAACCTTTACTATTAATCTAGTTCTACTTGTATTCGAAGAAAATATGTTTTGTAGGCATAAACGTGGAAACAGGTAAAAGTACGCCAAAAAGGAAGAGAGAAGCGCACATCGAACTGCGCTTTGGACAAGGGGAATGCCACGAGGCCAAAACCAACGCGAACCAGGCCAAAACACCCCGAAGACGCGACTGGAGTGGGCCACAAGCCCACCCGCCAAAACCAGGCACGAGGCGGGCCAAACTCACGGCGGCCGCCACGGGACGCAGCCCGATCCCGCCGCGCCTTGGGCCGGTGGCCGGCCGGAGGAGTAGAGGCGGTGCATGGAAGTGTTTTTCACCGTTTCCGCCAAACTTTCCGCCAAAAACCACCTTTCACTTGTGTATAAAAGGAGGGTCACCCCCTCCATAGAGCATCATCCCACACTCATTCACTCCACATTAAATAAAGGAATCCCACATTCCTTCACCATGTGATCCACCATTAGCCCCACATTCCGGGGGAATTACACTCCACGTCTCACATATAGGGTGGTTTTAGAGAGTGCCAAGACACTCGGTGGGAGTGAGAGAGAAAGCAAGGTAGAGAGGAAGAGAGGAGTAGCGACCCCGCTGTCTTTTACTTTGTCGGAGTGACGAATCTGTCGACTCCCGCCTCCCTACCTTGTACCTCTACGGGTAACTTCTACGAATTGGCGGAAGTAATTCGCGTGTCTTACTTTCGATATCATTCTTAAGTTCCATGCTATCATTTATTATATCGAGAATTATGGGATTGTTGTTTGCCCCTCGTGGTAAATGCTCTAGTAAAGGGCCCCCGATGAAGGCGGGATCCACGATCGACGCTAGAGTAGTGACAAGTAACGTAGACGTGGTGTCTAAGTTATGAATCACCCTCGTTTGCTCCTCGCAATCCACGGTAGTGAGGTAGGGGATAGGTGGTGACAGCCCTATTCGCCCATCATACTCCTCCACGTCCGGTTCGCGTAGTAGAGCAAGAGGCCGGCATCTGGCGGACCAAGTGCACTCCGGATGCCCGAAGTAATACTCGATTAATAGGCGAGTAGCGACTTAGCCTAAGTGCTAAAAGAACACATCACTCCTAGGATCACCTCCTATGCTTGACCCTTGATATCTAGAAGAATGGACTTAGCACCCGTTCCTCGTGGAAATTGATACCGGAATACTTCTAGGTGAAGTGCTACAACGGTACTTTTCGTGCGCGCTATGACTTTTGCTGCTACGCTAAGAAATACCAATGACGGGAAGGATGGGGAAGAGCTCCCGGCGGCGGCGGATCTTAGAGACCCTGGGGCTTAGGGTTTCTTAACCCGGCAAGCGAGGACAGGGGAAGACCTCCCAAGCAGCGGCGGAGGCACGGGGAAGAGCTCTCCGGCGGAGGCGAGGAGCACGGGGAAGGCCACCCGAGGCGCGGACGGGAAGAGATCCCGCGGCGGAAGCGGGGGGAGGGCGGAGGGGAGGGCAGAGGGGGAGGCGGAGGCGGAGGCGCCCGGCGGCGGACGAAGGACTCGGAGGCGGCGGCGGGGAAAGCACCTAAAAATTTCGGCTCTTCCCTGGGAAAGAAAACGAGCCGGACGGGGACTTAGCCGATTCAGGGCAGCTGCCCACCCTTATATAGGCCAGCATTTTGCGTGGCGGTTATTTTACAATGCCCGCCACGCAAAATGATTTTGCATGGCGGACATTGTAAAATAACCGCCATGCAAAATAGATTCAAAACATGAATTTGAAAAATTCATATCAATTCAAATGTTGATTAAAAAATTCTGAATTTTTTGTGTGGCCTTCCTTTGAGTATGTGTACCCATGAAAAATGTGAAACTTGAATTTTGAATAGTTCTTGCACGATTAAAAAATACAATCTTTGGTTTTGAGTTTGGATCCATTCTGAGATGTACTAGATCGAAGTGGGAGTCGGTTTTGAGAAAGTGCGGTGATCCATTGCATATTTGGTTCCATTACATAAATGTTGTGACATACATATTTGGTTCCATTACATATTTGGTTCTATTACAAAGGATCAACTTATTTTTTCTTTGGGGCCGCCATCGCCTTCTTCTTCGATCGTCCGCGGCGGCACCATGGCTTTGTCTTGGTCCTGATGACATTCCCCCCACACGCGGTCTCAACGTCCTTGATCTTGTTTGGATGATCGGTAAAGAGCGTAAACTCTACGTAGTTGTTGTACTCTTACGGACTCTCGCACTCCATCGGCTCCCACGATCCTTTGCTTCCCTCCAACGACCACATGTAGGTGCTTTTTGCCCCGCGATTTGGGCACCGGGTAGTAGGCTACGGGCCACGCGACTTGTGAGTACCCACTCATCATTTGCGTACTTTTCGAGCTGAGCGGTGGTTAACCCAAAGTCATCCACGTCAACCGCCGTTGGCTTGACCCATCGCACCGGAAAATGGGTATCCGTAGCTCTCCGCCATAATCAAGTTCCCAAATCTCTTGGATTTGCCCATAGTATGTCTTGAGATTCCTGGTGGACATGTCAATGCCCTCATACCGAACGCCGCTGTTTTGTGACGCTCTTGTTGTCCTTTTCTTTCGCCGGAACTGTATCCGTTGATGTCGTGAACCTTGCCATGTGATGATTTTGATAGATGGTCCATATGCAAGCATCGATTCTTGATCTCTCAGCGTTTAGGGGTATCCCTCGTTTCTCGGATCCACGTTGTGAAATTCATCCGGTGTTGTCTCCGGTACCCCACCCCTCCGTCGCGCCCGCCAGCCCGTCGCGAATTTCCTCTAGATGCTTCTCAACCCACGTTTCCATTGATACTAACTGGTTGAGCGTTGTCATGGGCTTCTTCAATTGTTTCTTGGTCTATATCGGTCCGTATTTTTCCTCCCCACGTAGCCCATCCCCGCGGTTACGCTTCGCGTGCGGGTGGTCGGGTAGGCGATTGCATTTCCATCCCGATGATGTATCTAGTGCAGCGATTAATGACCTCCTGTGTTGTGTATGCCTCGATCATAGAGCCCTCCGGGTATGCACGCGGTTAAGGACGGATCTGTTAAGAGAGGACATGAACGCTTGTTCGATCCACATCTCGTGCGGTAGAGAGGCCCCGGTTCTTCTATCGATCGACCATGTGTATCATGAGGTGTGGCATAATATCAAAGAAAGGCGGTGGTAAGCACATCTCGAAGCCGGGCACATAGTCTCCGCGATGAACTCTTTCGGTGCGGGAGGTCCTTTTCAGCGATGACCTTCTACGTGATGCGATTAAAAAGTAGCACGCAGCGTGTAACGACCATCTTCAAGAACTCGGGCCAATGCACCTAATCACAATTGGAAGGAACACCGTCGGCATGACATGGCAGTCATGGGCCTTGAAGTTTGACAAGTGTGAGGTCTTTCATCGATACAATGCTCTTGATGTTGGAATAGAAACCCGGTCGGCACTTTGACATCCCCGAGCCATTTGCAAAAATCTCTCTTTTCATCCGTGTCGGATTGTAGCTCGCGGGGTGGAAGGTTGACTTTTCCGCTATTCCCCGAGGGTGTCGAGTGAAGTTCGGGCCCCGATGCCCATGTCGGCAAGATCTCGACGTGACTTGACACCGTCCTTCGTCTTAGTCTTGATGTCTAGGAAAATCGACCAAGCTCTCGAAGACATTCTTACGTAGATGCATGTTATCGATGGCATGAGGTGTATGGAGCATCTTCGGTATGGTAGGTACTTGAAGAAAATCGACTACTTCTTGAATGAGACTTTGGGCGGTGCCGGATTGTTCCCCGCTTCTCCTTCCTTCTTCTTCTTCTTCTTTTCACCGC
Source organism: Hyparrhenia diplandra (assembly GCA_015847255.1). Lineage (NCBI taxonomy): Eukaryota > Viridiplantae > Streptophyta > Magnoliopsida > Poales > Poaceae > Hyparrhenia > Hyparrhenia diplandra. The sequence goes on from JADLZK010007534.1 coordinate 949,912, forward strand.
CGTTTTGTTCCGCTTCCTCTTCTTTCTTTGCCTTTGGCCCACCGGCTTTCTTCTTTTTTTCGAACTCGTGGTTTATGTTCTTCACCATTTCAAACACCTTTGGCCTGTACTTTTACCCTTTCGGCTCCTCCGTTTTCACCTCGGCTCGCTATCAAAGTACTCATCCATCGAAGTTTCCCGATACCGTGTTTTTTGCGAGAGGAATTTACGATGCTTCATGTACACCGTCTTTTGGGATCCGCTAAGGTAAGTGGAGTAGGTATTCTCAATGCAAACTGTGCAAGCTGTCTTCCCCTTAATTTGCCCCGACAATGAAAAGAGAGAAGGGTAATCATTGATGGTGGCCATTATCATGGCCTTTAGAGTGAACTTCTTCTTCTCGGACGCATACATAATGTTGACCCCTTTCCACAGTTCCGCCATTTCCTCCATTACTGGCTCAATGAGCACATCTATATCATTATCGGGCTGCTTTGGTGCGGAAATGAGCATGGCCGATAGAAGATATTTGCGCCGGACACTTTCGTAGGGAGGCGGGTTGTATATGGTGAGGGTGACCGCCGGGTGCTATGCGAACTACCGAGGTCTCCAAATCGATTCATCCCGTCGGTACTCAATGCGAACCTTACGTTCCTAGGCTCGTCCCTAAACTCCGGGAACATGTCATTGATGCATTTCCATGTTTTGGCATCCGAGGGGTATCGTAGCTTGCCATCGCCCTTCGTGCGTTCCGCTGATGCATGCCAGGACATCAGCTTGTCATCCTCTAGGTTCCCAAAAATTGCACGCAGCGATCGAGCACGGGTAGGTACCACACCGATAGGGCGGGGATCTTCCTGCGGGTGTAACCCTCTTCTTCCTCATCCTCGAGGTGGCATCCGCTTCTTCTTGCCCGTCTTACGCTTCTTGGGCCCTCTCGGCGGTCCCTCCTCATTGGTGGCATGACGGCCCGGCATTCCTCTTGTAACGACTCTCACAAAGATCGCGGGACGGTTGTGCAAGTCCGCATAGTTACCCCGATATAGAATACAATGGTTAGGGCACGCATGAAACTTCCTAAGCTTCATCACCACAGGGGCGAATCAACTTCTTCGCCCGGGATAGGTATTGGCGGGCACCTTATTCCCCCTCGGGTAAAGCGGTATCACCGAGGACCCATAACAGTCATTGAAGCTCATGTCGACCACCCGTGGCGAGCCTTCGGCATCAACATCGTTAGGTTAAAGCGTAGCACCGTGCAATGCTTCGGACATTTGCCGTCATCTTTGTAGAGAGGGTCAATTGTCGCTGCTTCATTTGTCTAAAATTCTCAAGCCATCTTGGATTGCCAAACAACATGTCATCTTCATCTTTGAGGTTAGCAATATCCTCGAAAAGATCAGCATCCTCGGGCGACATGTCATCAACTACCGACCGTTCACCATCATCTCCACCCGCATTGTCTTACGGCATGTCTCTTCAAGTAGTTCATCTACGGTGATGTAATCACGATTATCAACTTGTTCTCGTCCTTCGTCCACCACCGTTGCGGTCGGCGAGGGTCCTCTAGATGAACCGGCTGCGACACTCGATTCTTTTTCGCCATGATACTTCCACACGGTGTACCTCGGCTCCTTGACTGAAACCAACACTAGTACCCAAAATCTTTTTTTTGTGGTGGGCGTTTTACCTTTGCGTGGCGGGCATAGCTGCCCGTCACTAACTAAATGTCACGGTTAATCGTGACCTTTTGCGTGGCGGGCGGCCGTGCCGCCACGCATAAAATCAAGCCGTGGCGGGCAACATAATCGCGCCCGCGCCAAAAATATTATCCGTGGCGGGCGCATTACGCGCCCGCCGCGGATAACATTCTTTGCGTGGCGGGCGGGTTATGTTGCCCGCCACGGCTTGAAACCCAAAAAAAATAAAATACCATATATATATGTATATACATATATATATATATATACATATATATATACATCTATCAATCCATACACACATGTATATAAGAAAGACAGATACTCTAATATATATCATATATACATATATATACATCGATTCATATATACAAGTTTCACCGATCGATCGATCCATTTGTTCATATCCAACATGTACTAGTTAATTACAACATCTATACAAAAATTGCGAGCTATATATTGATTTGGATGAAGATAGTCCTTAAGCTCTAGCTCTTCCCATCTCCTTAGCGGTGCAAATTGTGGAAACAGCCCCGACTCATTTGTCCACATTGAAGTACGACTGCCCTTCATGAACTACCATGTCTAGAAACGAACTTGTAGATGTGCGCATCGGCGCTTTGAACCGCATCTCGCGTCGGTTGCCTTTTGTAGTACCCCCGTGAACTGGTTCCTTGAGTCTTTGAGCCGTCGGTAGCTAGATTTGTACCTTTTGCAGGCCCCGAGGTACTCACGCAGACGAAGAATCCACACAAGTTTGATCCGTATGGTTGTTTGAGGCACCGCACACAATAAACCAGTGTTATTAGTAATATCGAAGCAATAGCTAGGTAGTCGTACTAAGAAAAACTATGTTTCATTTACGCATGCAGGGAAATCTCGCCCTGATTTTGAGTGTATCTCCATTGCGCTCCTTACACTTCGGGGATCGTCGATCCCAGCAGTTCGGATCCTTCAAGTAGTGCTTGTAAGCTGTCGTATGCGAAATGCACTATATTGTCAATGATATATGATATTCGACTCTAGTAATTGAATAAGGAGTTCATCGATCACTTACAATCTCAAGATTTTTTCAATTGTCGGTAGCCGTGCGGGTTGATGAGCCTTGTAGTGAGTCAAAGACAACGGCCCTCCCGGCCCTGAGCAAAGATCATGAAACAGATCCAATGTCCTGCGAGCCCCATTCCGTATTGGTAAGGCACCATAATACATCGATACCCATTTTCCTTGACCTTTTCATCGCTGATATGGCGTACTACGCTACTTCCAACTTCTTAGCTCTTTCGTTCGATCCCGGATCTTACGTCTTTCCTCGTCCGTCAAGTTCACCAGGTCGGGATGGTCCACTCTTAGCTTATAACCGATGACCTGTCTCTCACGGATGTGCCATGGAGAGAGGTAAAGAATACCATTCTTTAACCGGCCTGCATCGGGCTCAACCTACAAGGACATGTGGTCGTGGCATAGGTACCTTTGAAACAAAGAATCTATATACGGATGCAAGGGACATGTGCAAGTAAAATTGCGCTTACATCGTAAACAAGGTGACTTGGGCAACGTCAATGTCCTATCGACGAAGTAGTCTCGACATGTCGTCGAATGTAACCAAGAATGGAGATCGGTGTGGTAGTGGAAGCACTCCTTAGGAAGAAGGACGAAGGTATGCAATCCACGCTTTGCACACTCTATGTACCACGCATGGAACTTCCGAGTCTCCCAGTCCTCGTTATCGATGAGCTGGGCCTTTGGAATCATGAACTTCTCAAACTCGAACGAGCCGGGGCATTCGGCCCGAGACAAACCCGACATAAGGTGGGGATTTTGGCCTGCAAAAGCGGCGGTACAAATGTTAGCTAGGGTTGCGTAAAAAGAAGTAGCTAATAACATATTACAACTTCGTGGTTTTAGCGGGGCATACCTTTCGGATCGAACATCTATTCTTGGGGGCCTCTTGGGTGGCGGGTACTTGTCGGCTAACGACCTCCTCTTCATCGAATGTCGGCTTCTTCGGTGGTGGAGGGCTTTTGCTAGGTCCAGCTCCTTTCGCTTCCCCGGCGCTTGAGGTGTTGTCCATTGGAGGCCTTGAGTGTATTTGGGTGTCTCATTCCCTATTCTCTCCTCGGGACACGGCAATGTGTTTTCGCCGGTTGCTTCCTCGTATATCGTTTGCCTCTCATGTGCCGGCTCCCGAGGTGTCGGCTCCTTAGGCTCCTCAGGTGCGGCTCCTCGGTGTGCCGCCTCCTTAGGCTCCTTCGCCGTGTCGGCTCCTTCGTTGTCGGGCTCCTTAGGCTCGTCTTGTGCCGGGTCCTTAGCGTGGGGGTACCGGAACCATGAGGGAGGGTCGTTGCCTCCACCATCCCCACCATCTTCATCATCATCGGAAGAGTCACCATAGGGGTCCGGTGGCGTACTCGGGTCCGCTGCTGTCTTCTTTGGTGTACCGGAAGGTGAAGTCAATTTCGACATTTTCAGCACAATGTCCACCTTCGGCCACGATGCGTTGTAACCGCAGCCGTTCCTAGAGTCTTGGCGTCGTTATGACCGGGATAGTCCGGCTCCAGTCTTCATGTTCTCGCGCCCACGTACCCAATGTTGACTTCGGCAAGACACGGAGGGATCTCGTGCGCTTTGTACTCTTTGCAAGATCCGGGAGGATATACCACCCCCTCGGCCTTCGGCTTCCTCTTGCCCAACCTGCCGGCCGATTGGTATCAACATTACGCCGCGTGTCTAACCGGTGATATCATCCACCGGGGTCCTGTCGGTCAACGGTAGAGGTCTTCTTTGGGGTTGCTTGGGTGGGCAGCGGCATACCGGCGTTGCGGAACATAGTTCCGGACTTCGACCATCTAGGGTCGTTGCTCGTGAGGGCCTCTTTGATGGATGGGGGTGATCATTTCTTTGCAAGGCCTCCTCACGGCCTTCTGTCTCCGAACGAGATCCTGCGAGATCGCTCGGGGACGACGGCTCTCGGAGTCACTCATCGCAGCCGTTCTTTGAAATCCAACGGAGCAGCTGAGCTGTGGCAATACCTCCTTCGCACATGGATGTTTTGGCCCGAAGAAGGCCTGCTGAGCGGAAACAACAGCCGGCGCCGTTCCTCTGTTTTGGCGGCTGCAAGCTGTTATGCAGAATGCTGCCAAGCACATTGCTGAACTAGCATCGATACAGACCACAAGTTACAAAGATTGCAAGCTCCCGCACAAATTCCACTATACATCTCCTAGTTCCTACTCTTTGCCGAAGCCCGACCAGGTGCACGCAGGGGCCGGCTTGCCGTCGATTTGGCACTCATTTGTCCCAATCCGAGCGCTTACGCTCAATCGGCACTCTAGCTCGATCAAACACCCCGCATAGAGACTTGAGGTCCTGGCCTCTCTCTCGCTATTGCTTGTATTCCCCTACTATGAGCACCAAAGTGCAGATATACAGCTATACCTCCTCGACTGGACTAGGGCCGACGTTGGCCTGAACCAGTATACATCTTTGTGTCATCTCGCACCACCATCTGGATCAAGGGACGCGCAACATATTACTCATTGGGGTTTAGGACGCCGGTCCAAAACACCAACACTGCTACTCTTGACAACGTGTACGTAGTTCTTCCATTCATCCTTGCATGACAAAGACATCTACACATAATGTGCATGTTCCTTACCACCATCAAATTTGCCTCTCAAACTTAGTGGCCACCCACATTTATCCTGTCATTTGCTAACTGTTAGTATTTTAGAGGCACACAGTCAAATTCTTAAGGGCACAAATATCGTTGTAGCTTTCACCCAGAGTATTCTAAGTAACGTATCCATAGGGAAATCTATGTGAGTCACCTAACAAGTAGTTTATCTGGAGGTATGAATCAAGGTATATGGTATGAGTAGAAAGGATTCCTATGGCCTTGATTCTATGCAATGGAGCATACACTCCAGCTCGTTCCCATGTGTTGAGGGAAGCCCAATAACATGCCCTACTAAGCCCATATACTCCGTTCTTGCCACTTGCCAGGGGAGCCGGCGGCCAGGAATCACCACATCTTCTCATTCCAGCGGCGATGGAGGCGAGCCACTTGGGGTCGTCGCCGGTGCTGAACGCGGGAGGCGGCGTCCATGGGTGGTGGGGCCACGCCGGCGGAGGAGGGCTCAAGTTCGACGCCGGTGGAGGTGGGCTCAAGCTTGACGCCCGGTCGTGCTCGAAGTCGCTGCACGCCCACACCCAGCATGCCACGCCACGTGCCCCGTCGCCGCGTGCGGCGCCCGCCGCGGCTTTCAGACGGCCAAGAAGAGCCACCCGGCCCATTGCTCCCGCAAGTTTGCTATCCAGGAGCAAGCTTCACGCAGGGGCTTGACGAGATGTTGTCACTACACCACAACACCAAATCACCATCAGAATGTCTGACCCTAAAAATTTTCTTTATCGATGGATGGTCTGACGCTAAACATTACTGAGAGACAATCTGACACTAAATCCTTGTTTACCGATGTGCAGTTTGACGCTATAGAAAGTGTCAATCCAGTTGATGCTAAAACTATTTACACAGTCTCCCTGTCTGACGCTAAAATAAAGTGGCCCATTAGCACATGAAGCCCAGGCCCACCAAGCAAACATATGTATGTGGTGTCCTGTGCCTAGGTCTGTCTACGAGCAGAGGTCGGCACCAACCTTCTGATGGATAACTGTCTACCAACTTCACATGGTAATTAGCTAATGGTGCAGTTATCATTCCCCCCTTTTTTCTAGTTTTCATTAGTATGATTCAGACGCACAATCTTTATGCACAAGTATCATACATAATGTATTCCATGTTGGAAAATTTCCCTAATGATTGCTTGTAGAGAATGTGGACATCTAGACTATCAAATTAATCTGAATATATTTTAGATGTCTAAGAAATAATTTTGGTCTACTTTTGTTTGTTATTTGTGTGGTCAGAGAATAAGGTTGATTATGTTTGTCCCTGTTGCCTGCAAACCTGAGATGATTGTTTGAGTCGACAATCGTGATTCCGTCACATGTTTCTATTTTTCTATTTTATGCACTTCTGGAAAGTAAAGAAAAGCGTGCATAATAATATAATCTTGAGAATTATTATACATGCACCTATGCTAGCTCAATATTTTGACCATTGCAACTCACTGTATGTAAATTTCATTCTTATTATGCAGATTGAGAGGGGATGAGCATACACTCAATTCAGGTGAAAACACGATTTGTGTTAGACTGATTTTTGCTACACAATTTCTTAACTTGTTTATATAAACTGAACATATTTATTTGTAGATATATAAATTGAACCTGTTTTTCTATCAGCATTTTATATTTGGTTGATAACAAACTTGTATTGTACAGCCACTTTATATATTTCCTCTACTTGCCTAATTATATGGTTATATTTTTTTTTCAGGAAGTGCCGATGTCATGAACGTAAACTGGGCCAGCCCGAAAGTGGCTAATTGGGCCAAACGCAGCGCCCGCCGGCCCGGAGGGGCTGGGGGGGCGCGCGCATGGGGGGAGGCCGGCCCCCGCCGCCGCCGCTTTCCTCTTCGTACGACTCTCGAGTTTGCTTCGTCTTCAAGTTAGGATTATCTTAGGTGATTTTTGGTGTGCAAGGGGCTATCTCATCTATAAGGGAGACCCTTATTAGGAAATAATAAAATAGAAATTTGCTTGTAAAGGTATTCCAATCATATAAGGAAACCTTATAGAGATTGCTTAGATTACAAGTCCCACTAGCCCGGGCTATATAAGCAAGAGGCATGTAATCTCTAGGGGACAAGCAAGAAAATAAAACATATCTATCGCTTTTCAGACTTTGGGCCTTCTCCTCTCTCCCTCACGCATGCGCCCCGCCCTACCCGCTGCCGCCGCCGCCGCCAAGCCGCCCGCGTGCGCCCGCCTCGAACAGGGGGCGCGCGCGCCGCGCCGCCCGCCCGGCGCGACGCCGCCCGCCGCCTCCACCTCCACCTACGTCATCTCCTCCCAATCTTCCCCATTCCACGTGTCAATTCCGCCCAATCTGCCGGAATCGGCGTGACCTGGTATCCGAGGAGACCACTACGATCCACCCACCACCAATGGCTTCCGAGATCATGGAGTTCAACGCGCGGCTGAAGGAGCTCCTCGGCGCCCACTCGCGCCCGGATCAGCAAAGCCGGCGACATCGAGACTCGCCCTACGCCGGATGGAGTATGTCTTCATCACGTCAAGGACTCCCACACGTATGACGATGACGCCGGAGGACGCCCGTCGCCACGCCCGGGCACGCCCGCCGCCGGCCACCGGGCACGTGGCCGGTCGCGCCCTACCTTGGCCGCCCCTCCCCCGCGCGGATTCCGTCGACGGGCCCGACCCCGCTATCCTCTAGCCGGGAGGAAGATGAAGGCGTTGCCGGTGACGCTCCACCGTCATCAACATCACCCCCGACGACCCAAAGAGCACCGGCCGCCCCTCTTCTCCACCGACACTTGCAATCGTGCAGACGCCCCCGGAGACGGTGCCAACCGCGCACCCCCCGCCCCGTCCCAGCGCCACCCCGCGACGTCCCCTCGAGGGTGCCACCCGCTGCATCTCATCCCCTCGCTACGCTCCACGCCGCCCGAAATCAAGGAGTACGCACGGCACCGACGATCCAGACCTCAGCCTCGCAAGTTGAACTTTTTCTTCCAGCTTAATGAGGAGATCGCCCGCCGATCACGTGAGTTACGCCGCTTCCACCCGCTGGTATTCTTTGCGGTCCGGTTCATGGATCTGCCCAAGACTAACTTCCCAATCAAGTGGGATGAGTTCACTCACCGCCCACGCCACCACTTCCGCCCGCCCCAGCCTACCGACACACTTCGGGGGCGTGACGCCGCCACCTTCCCAGAAGGCAAGCCGACGACTACATCAACGACTCGAGAACTATGCACCACGCATGGAACTCGGGGACGCCACCGTGTCGACTCTTCGTGGAAGGCCCCCCGAGACACACCCCGCGAGCCCCTCGCTCGGAGGAAGCCATCGACCTTGCCCGCCGCCACAACGACGACGAGCCCGACGACGCCACAGGATGCCGCCACGGCGCCAGCAGCCGGTCCGCCGCCACACGCATCCGTGTGGCCTCGATGGCGACATAGCATTTGCCCTCAGGTGATCGCATGCCAGACAAAGAACGTCTTGCTGTTGCCATGGACGACATTGAAGGGCCGACAACAAACAATATGATCACCGAGCCGCAAGTGGGCACAACTTCGAACAAAGAGCTCGAATCATTCTCCACGCCATCGAGCCGGGCTCAACCCGCCAGAGTGGAGTCTACGCCACGGCATCGTGAGGTACTTTCATCGCTACTACATTCCCCTTCGCCAGAGCCTCGAGGACTTCCCGCGCTGGAGAACGCCCTCCACACGCAGCGAGCGCTGGGCTTCCACCTCCCCAATCGCCCTCGTGAGGATCAGCGCTCCCGCCGCCGTCCTTCTTCTCCAGCGCGCCCGACGAGCCGGATCGAGGGTGCCACTATCCTCCCTTTGACGACAACGGCGAAGTCTTCTTCCGCTGTCTTAAAAACATCATCACGGGCGCATCGTGGACAAAGGAGAAGCATTTGGGCCCTTCCTTCTAAAGACGCCCGCTGATCTCCTCTATGGCTGCCTCCTCGACTTCACCTCGCCGCCGCCTATGTCGCCTCGACACGCCCATCGGCAGTAACTCCATGCAAAGGTGAATGTGCCGGCAACTTACACCTACATGACTCCACCTCCGATTCGCTCGGATGCTCGAGCCGTCGGGCACCCGCCGCGCTCCGTCATGCGTCGTGCATGCGCGGAACGCGTCCCCGTGCGGCCGCCCGATGAGCTTCAAGTTCGGCGCCTTCTTCGGCAACTTCCACCTCGATTTCTCCTTCTCACGACAAGGACTCCAAAGATTCGCAACGGCGACAACGACAAGAGCGGCCCTCCCATTCTCTACCCGGGCTCGGCATTATCACTTTCCCAATCGGCGTGCCTTTCGCCACCACTGGTGGGTTGGGCGGCACGATGGACGCGCCGCCTCGTCGAACGGTGGGAAATGTCATGAACAACCGGGCCGCCCCGAAAGTGGCTAATTGGGCCAAACGCGATAGCCGCCCGCCTTGGGGAGGGGGGGCACGCGCGCATGGGGGGGCCGGCCCCCGCCGCCGCCGCTTTCTCTTCGTACGACTCCGAGTTTGCCGTCTTCAAGTTAGGATTATCTTAGGTGATTTTTGGTGTGCAAGGGGCTATCTCATCTATAAGGGAGACCCTTATTAGGAAATAATAAAATAGGAAATTGCTTGTAAAAGGTATTCCAATCATATAAGGAAACCTTATAGAGATTGCTTAGATTACAAGTCCCACTAGCCGCTATATAAGCAAGAGGCATGTAATCTCTAGGGGACAAGCAAGAAAATAAAACATATCTATCGCTTTCAGCTTTGGGCCTTCTCCTCTCTCCCTCACGCACGCGCCCCGCCCCTTTGCGCCGCCGCCGCCGCCGCGCCGCGCCCGCCGGGCCGGGAGCCCCCGCCCGCGCCGCGCGCCGCCCGCCTCCACCTCCACCTACGTCATCTCCTCCCAATCTTCCCCAATTCACGTGTCAATTCCGGCCCAATCTAGCCGGAATCGACAAATGAACTGAACACAAGTCTTTGGCTTGAGTTCCTAGAAAATGGTTCTCTATACATAACTTGATGGATGTGCTCTGTTGTTGGCAACCATTGATTTTGTTTTTTTTTAGTTTGTAGAAATGATTGTGTCGCAAAACCTTAGCATCTCAAATACAAACTACTAGCCTTTTGAGATGTGCATTCATGTAATCTTTTGGGGCGTGACCTTTGTTGGAGAATAAAACGTGTGCAAGACAATGTATTGGTATATATGTATATGAGTTGACCTGCATGTGATGTATGTGTGTATCTTTATGTGATGGACTTTAAGTTTGAAGTGGGTATCATTTGTGCTACTTTCTAATTGTTTTTTTATTTTTGCATATTTATGTAGTCTGTCGGACAATCGACGCTATAAATGCTTTGGCTGTTGGATGACGACACTATATGTATGCTAACAGTATCCGACGCTAAAGAAGAGCAATGGATGGTCGACGCTAAAAATGCACAAAGCAACAGACTGTCGACACTATAAGTATGGTCTCGACGCTAAAGAGTTTTAGCGTTAGGACTTACAACGTCGAACCATCCGAGGGTAATTGGGGTGTTTGGTGTAGTGTGTCCAGTGGCCTGACGAGATGCAGCAAGTTTGCTGTCCAAGAGCAACTATTTGAATGTCTAGTGCTGTACAGCCGTATATGCAGAGAATGTGTAATGTCCAAGAGCTTGCAAACTATGTAAATTGTGGTTGTATCGAAGGTATCAATATCATGCAAATTTTATAGATTGACATTTGTTATAAATTGTTTCTTGGAATTGAATAAAAGCATTAATGAGTTTTGCAGTTCGAGATACCAAAATAGCGAGCATCCGCGTGCAAAAAAAAAAAAAAAAAAAGGACGCCACGAGCTGCGAAGGAACGCCACCATCCCGCTCCTGTCCATGGGCTTAGCAGGCCGTGTAATTGGCCGAAACATGCACCTGTGAAGGAGGTATCGCCTGTGCTCAGCTGCTTCGTCCGATGGCAGTGGACGGCTGCGATGAGTGACTGCCGACAGCAGTCGCTGGGAGCGAATTCAGAGGATCTCGTTCCCCGTGCGTACGGGAGTTTAAGCCTAGAGAGAGAGCCCAGATAGGAAAGTGGCCCATGCACGGACCCCACAGTTTTAACTGCATAAAAATACTATAACTTACAAAAAAAAAAGACAAATTAAATTCCGATTACATCGTTGAATTCGTTTCAATAAATCTTTCAAAACTAGATCTCACATGGATATATTTAGATAAAATTATAAGTGGATCCACCGATGGTAGTTAGTAGAGAGAGTCTTTGGAAAGAAGGGAATCTTGACGATGTATAAAGAAAGCAGATAGTTAGTATAGAGAGAGAGTGCAGATATTCAATACAAATATTTGAAATGTCACAAATGCATGTTTGTAAAATCAGAAATTTCATTCGAGCACCATACTAGGCAATTGTATGATGACTTGCCGCTTGGGTATCAGCCAAAACATCCTGATATATGTGTACTAGTACTAATGTATGCTTCACAAGATGATTCTACTGCCTCCAGACTGTATAAATGCTTTATAAGCTCAAGAATATTTTCACAAGACAGAAGTCAAACAGCAAACCACATCCTTTCATGTCCAACTGGAAATTTGCTGTAAACTTAAATTTACATTGAAGAGTGTTTGAAATATCTCATTCTCCAGACAGAATGAAAGAGAGAAGAAACTTTTTCTGCCACTCATGATACTCAGAATATTTTCTCATGACATAAGTCACAGCGAATCATGGACATCCTTTCAGGATTCCTCATCAAACGATTATGGTTCGTCAAAAACAACCATCACAGTCACCTCATCAACCACAGTACCCTCCTTCTCAATGAACATGTCTCTAGTTATATCCATAGCAACAGCAAGACTTCCATCTACTCTGGTGCTCACCACAGTGATCTCCTCCTTGTAGTGATTATTTGGCATCACATTGACCTGTCCTTGCTTTGTTACAGTGACACTGCACTTGGATCGTGATGGAACAATGCCCTTGTCCGGCTCTATGCGGAAGCGGCGTGACCTTGCTTTTAACATGAAGGCAATGCAATCATCTGTATCATTCGTCAGCTCTACTGAGTGTGATAGCTGCAGGTCAATTTCAAAGAGAAAGAGTGTTCCTAGAGGGTCAAGTTCAAAGGTAAAGTGTATTTCTAGCGGCTCAATCCCAAGCATATCTTCCAAGGGAGGGATTTCCTGTAATGGAGAAATTAAAGATGCATTAGCTTAACAACAGCTTATCAAAGCTTTAAATCTCTTGAGATTCAGGGGGCACATATGGGCTTACCTCGAATTGGCCATCCTTGCTATCCATTGCGTTGAGCTCTTGTGTTATGTTTACTATGTCAGGTCTGCTTGTCGGATCAATCTGTGTGCATCTTTGGGCCAGCTCGAGGCATTTTGTCACTTGTTGATAGCCCAAGGGTGTATGTTTCGATGATTTCATCCACCTATGCCTCCATTTTCTAAGTACCTACATTTAAACAAAACCATTAAATTGGAACCAAGGTATTTAGTACATATGACATGTATATTGATATCAGTTTAATAATACAGCTAAAGAGAGGTTGTTGGCTATAGTAACCTCAAGGTTTGGAATATGTCAGAAGTATCCTAATTCCTGTATCTGGGAATTGTACTGTTTCCAGTAAACAAGAATGTTCATGTGGAACTCACAACAAGCAGACAATTACATACGGAAGGGAAGTATCAGACAATAGCTTTTTTTTTTATTTTTGTATATTGGAATTATCCCTAATGAAATGTAAGGGCTTTTGAAAGTGCACCAAATCCCCTAAGTGAGTTTTGGATGATTAATGACAATACGATTAAAGGTCTAATGAGTTTGCTAAGTGTGGACAGAAAGATGGTTATCTCACAGGTACTTGTCATATATTGTAAATGAGCCAAAATGATGTGTTGTTGTGGAAACAATCTAGTTCAAGTACAAGACAACAATGCAAATGGATTTCATAAAAGGCTCGTTCATGTGTGGGAGTTCCATCATTCATTATAAGAAGATAAAGCTACTTAATGGGTTCAACATTAAGTGATGATTTGGATTGAGATAGTGAAGATAGCAGGGAAAGACTTTGAGGTACTAAGCAAGGGTGAAGGCCAAGTGATGACTCGATCGAGGGACCTAGCTAAAAGTGAAGAAGGAAGTACTTGCATTTAGTCGAAGCTACTCAAGCCATTTGTCATGAGGTGAAGAATCAAAACCTAGATGACATTTGGAGTGTGACTTGATATATTTGGAAGCAATTCTATTACATGGATATGATCGGTCACTTGCTCAAGAAGTCTATGCTCAAGGGGAATATCAACTTGACATGATGAACATCCTCATTGGTTGAAGATCAAAAGACATGGCATTATGGTTCGAAGGTTTCAACTCAAATGCCTCACATACTTTTATTTTGAATTGAGTTGATAAGTATGCCGTACTATTAAGAGGGATGCATCATGTTGATAGATAACCATTCATAAGTGCTCAAGCCAACCTATGAGAGTTCCAAATATTTTGAGTGACAAAAAGGCTAACTTTGTTTTTTCGTCGGGGTAATACCGACTTGTCAGATTAAATCACCGGACTTGTCCGGTATTTTGTACTTCATCGCAAAATTGTTTTCGACCATGAAAATGCTTATTAACATAGAAGAAATCATTTGCAATTAAAATTTGATGTTTGAGAGAAGTTAGTTCATCGGTAGTACCGGCCCTTGGCCGGTTGTACCGATCCGGACCGGTAGTACCCCGTGCCAGAGACCTCCACGCTGGTTCAGTTTTCAAAAAAGTAGCCGTTGGGCAAATACCAGACATGTCCGGTATTGTATTGGGCAAATACCGGACTTGTCCGGTATGCATACCGGACATGTCTGGTATTCCAACGGCTAGTGGCGGCTAGTTTTTGAAGTGGGGCTATAAATACCCCCAAGCCTCCATCTTCGGGGGCTGCCGTTTCTACTGACTTTGTGGCGATCCAAACCCTCTCTAAGTGAGTGATTGATCCAACTTGCAAATCAAAGTGTGGGTTTGAGTGTGATTCAAAAACAAGAGAGCAAGCCACCTTGAGCACTTGTGCATATTGCCTATTCTCGTGATTCGCATTTGTTTCTCTTGGACTCTTCGGTCCTAGACGGCTAGGCGTCACCGGAGAGCACCCAAGTGTTTGTGGTGTGCCACGGAAAGTTTGTACCGGCCCGATTCCACCGCAAGGGGTCATCTACTACGACGAGGGAAAGGAGTTGGAAAAGACTCCGGCTAGAGTGACCTTTGTGGTCGAGAAGGGCTCGCCGGCTTGGCTGCCCGTAGCCTCCTCAACGGAGAGTAGGTTCTCGGTAGAGAACCGAACTTCGGTAAACAAATATCGTGTCTCCTGTCTCTATCTTTGATATTTGTTATTCCCTGTAAATCTTCTGCAGATTGTATATGTGTTAGACTTGAGTGGGGATTAAAAAGGAGGTTTTCTAAGACAACCGAGAATACCTGGGACTAGTCCGGTATCCATACTGGACTTGTCCGATATTTGTATATTGTGCTGAAATTGTTAGTCATGACTCTAACCTTTGTGGTGCAGGTTTTATCATACATATTCTATGTGCTAACCTATTGTGGGGTTATTTACTCGATAAGAAGTTTCCAAGCTTTTGGAAACTTCATTACTAAATCGTTTCCGCTTTCAAAGGTGTTGGTTTTTCAGAAACGCCCTATTCACCCCTCTAGGCGACATCCCGGTCCCCCATGCTTTTCCATTCAAGATTGATCTTACTAGTGAAACAACCAGCTATATATTCTATTTTCATTCATGGTTTTTATTAGCATCATGACAAAAATAGGACATATCCATGCAATGATGACAACCACAACTCTTACTTTGGTAAGATTAGGCCCCTTTTACTTCTGTCACCGGCTCAGTAACAATTACTCCCAAACTATATATATCTGACTTGTTGGACGACTTGCCTTCGAGAAAGTATTCTGGAGCACAATATCCTCCTCGCATGATAAGAACAGACAAGTCGACACGCTATGACATAAAGACCTTGTAAGAAGACAAGTGTCGAAACAACAATGTATTATTAGTAACTTACGGTGACATAAGACGTGATGTGGTCTTTGCTTGTGAATTATTGTCAAGTGCGGATAGACCAAAATCTGTAATTTTGGGCACCATGAGATCATCTAGCAGTATATTGGCAGGTTTGAGATCCATGTGGACAATATCCTTCTCCTTGTGAAGATAGAGCAAACCTTTGCAGATCCCCACAATAATTCCATAACGAGTATGCCATTCAAGTCCCCTCAATTCATCTTCAGAAGTATGTGAAGAATTTTTTTGCAAAAACAGAGAAGTATATGAAGAATAAAGATTATTTGATAAGCTCAAAATCATAAAAAAAAAATAGTGTGCCCACAATGGCCAATGTATGTACAAATGTCCATTGAACAAATTGTTGGCTTTTTTATCCGTACAAACTGTCCATGATTATTCATCAAATGCAATGTAAAAGTTAGAATTAGAAGTAATGATCAATATATTCCCTTTTAAAAAAAAAGATTAGAAGTAATGACGAGTTTTTTTTTTTGGATGACGCCTAGGTGAATTTTCACTAGGCAGACAGGGAGTGTTTGTGTCACGACCCAAGAAATAGGGGCCTGAAGGACAGGCCCGCGAGGCCCGAGGGGCGCCCGGCTGGCGCCACCAGGGCGGCGCGCACGCCGCGCCGCCTCCGCCCCCATCCGCAGATTTTTCGGCAATTAATTCAGCAATAAAGGAGGAAATTATCTAGGATTATCTTAGGTTTTTTGGTGTGCAATGGGATATTCCATCAATAAGGAAGACCCTTATTAGGAAAATAAATAGGATATGCTTGTAAAAGGTATTCCAATATATAAGGAAACATTTTAGAGAGATTGCTTGTGATACAAGTCCCACTAGCTGTGCTATAAAAGTAAGGGTCATGTAATCTTCAAAGGCAACAAGCAAATAAAGAAAATTTATCCCAATCCTCCCCTTCCTCTCCCACGCGCCCCCTCCCTCTCCTCCGCCGCCGCCGCCGCCCACGCCCACGCGCGCCGCCGCCCCACCGCTGCCGTCGCGCCGCTGCCCGCGCCGCGGCCGCGCCTCCGCGGCCGCCACCACCCCCACCTCCATCTCACCGCCCAACAACCGGCGATCACGTGTCAATTCCGATCCAATCTAGCCGGGTTCGACAGTTTGTTACAAACCAAAAACGAACCCAAATGACTGTAACCACTGGTTACCAGTCAAAACTAAAGATGCAGCATGGCTTGGCGACAGTGCCAAGACCTGAAAACACTAAAAACGAGGTGTGATAAAGAAAGTAACCAGATCATTTGAAAATGCAGTTGTACGCTTTGGTCACTAGACTATATGGAAGTAAATGAATCGAAGAATACTGATTCCATGTACTTGAGTATTTACAAATTTGCGTTAAAATTCAGGAAGTGACGTGATTAGAGAATTCGCTTTGATCAAATTATTTCTCTATTGTGCTCTTTAATTATTTTTTATTGTTAATGATCTTAGTTTAATTTGTTGTTTCACCTTTTGTCATATTTTGGGCGCAAAGACTGTAACATTATTGTTTGTTTAACCTGCTATCTTCTGATCTGATTTGGAGAGCTACTGATGTCATGTAAAAATAGTCATACCTGTAAGATGGTGCTCAATGTTTCCGTTGCTTATATACTCAAAACAGAGCAACCTTTCCCATATATCGGCCATAATTGTTCTTCCTTCAAATATTAACACGCGTTCTTCTGTAAAAGAACAATAACCCAAAAACCGTACTATATTTTTGTGCCTAACTGTGATCAAACTTTGAACTTCCCGATGGAACATCTTGTCTTTAACTGTTCGGTAGCTGAAAAGCCTTTTCACAGCAACAATTCCATTTCGAAGGACGCCCTGTTTATCATCAGCAAGGATATGACCATTATGTAAGTAAAACTATGAAATGGGGAAAAAAAAACACACGATAGCGTAGTGCCATAAAAATTACAGTTACCTTGTAAACCTCTCCACACCCACCAACACCAATTTTTCTCTGCTCAGAAAAATTTTCCGTGATGCTCTGTAGAAGTGACAAATCTAGATGGCTCGGTTCCTCGCTTCCGGCTACTACACGCTCTAGTACGTTGAGCTCCATAGTCTGTACCAATGCAAGGTATTTGTGCATTATTTGTTTATGAAATAATAATTCAGAGTCATTGTCAGTGTAAAAAATATATTTTAGAACAGATGCTATAAACAAAAAACACAATGGTGCAAGAACATCTAACTGTCAATATGCTACGTACACTTTTAAACAATTCAACTACGAGGTTCTAACTAAATAGGAATTTCTATTTGATCTCTGTAAATAACTTCACATTACCAGAAAACCATATCGGAGGCCATAAGTAAAAATAATGTTATGCTCACCACATTTATTGGGTGAAAAAAACTTAGACATTTTGCCACAATCACTCAACTGGAAATCCCTCACACTGACTTTTCCCAAATCTATGCATTACCATTTCTCGGCCACTCCATTCCTCCTCCCATATCCAAGAGGAGTGAGGGCCTTGGAGGCGGCGATAAGTGCACAAGTGTATGTAGAGGATGGGACCAAGCTTCGTTGGGCCCATTGTAGGTCATCCCCGCTCCATTTTTACAATTCTATGGATAATGTTACTCAGGTCCTGAGTTCGAATCCCAGTGGGAGCGAAATTTTAGGCTGGGGCTTTATTAAAAAAGCAAAAATATAAGGGTGGGGTTTCCCTTCGACTTCGGTCAAAAAACATTGCAATCTTTGACCAACCATTTTAAAAATCCTTATAGTTTCACAATATATGAGTTATATATTATGATAGTATTTTTCATGATAAATCTCAAAATATAAATTTTATTACATGAGACTATATAAAATTTTTTAAAATCAGTGGTCAAAGATACACATGTTTCACTTAGGACAAACCAAATATGACACTTAAAAACAACAGAGGGAGTATATAGATTTATGTTTGCTCATGAAACTTTATAATGACCACCATAACACTACCTAAACCATGTATATTCTCTTGTTGGCACCCTCTATATTTATTTTCAAGCTCTGACACTAATTATTCTCAACACTCCCTAAACATCAGTGGCGGAGCTACAGAGTGGTCCTTGTGGGCTGTGAATCACCTTGCGCTCAGCCCAACAAACGGAGGCCCATAAGATCCAATTTTCAGAAACTCAGTCTTGGTTGCGTGTTCGACAGATTGCATCGGGCGCCAGCCTTCACCAGTTCACCTGCAGCGCCGCTTCCTATACTTTTACCGCTTCTTGTGGATGTGGATGCGTGGTGTAGTTGGCGCCTTGTGTTTCTACGTGTCTAGGCGACGCACCGACGCCGCGACGGCAGCCCGTCTGTGCTATGATTTGCGAGTGCCGATCAGTTACGACTGCGCCGGCGCAGGCCGAGTGCTCGGCAGCCAACAACCCCATTATTGAACTCCAGGCTGATCGGCACTTCCACAGTTCCATGACGGCTAGCAGGTGTTCTGATTTTTTAATCCTATCGGCTTCAAGCCTCCATGTACTTATCATAGCCTGACTGTGTATATGTATCCCTAATCCCCATACTAACCCTTTATTTTAAGTATAGTACTATGTGTTTTGCAATCTACTACACCTATATAAACAAGTCCCACTAGCTAATTTTCTTAACATGCAAGCTAGCCATCTCATCATTCTACTAATGCCCCATTCACTACTTGCATAAACGAACTTCTGTGGCGGACAAAAAACATTTTCCGTGGCGGTTCTTCCGTCCGCCCGCACGAAGGGTCATGGAAAATGGCCGATTTTCCGTGGCGGACAAAATGCCCACCATGGTTAATAATAAAAAAAATGAAAAGCCCAGATCCAGGCCCAAATGGGCCCAGATGGGCACCCGCCGCACCCCGCTAGGGTTCCAAAGACCGCCGGGCCCGCAGCGCCGGGCCGGATTCGGCCCCCGCACCGCCGGCCGCCGCCTTGACGAGCGCAAGTGCCGCCGCCAGCCAACCCGAGCAGATCCGCCGCTGCTCCATCACGCGCGAGGAGATCCGACGGAGGAGACGGCCGGGCCGGCGCACCGCGGGCGATCCCGAGCACGCCGCCGCCCGGGGAGGGAGAGGTCGCCCGCTCGCGCATGAAGCCGCCGCCGAGATCCTCCTCCACGAGCCGCCACGCCCGAGGACGGAGGAGCCAGCCGCCACACCCGACCCGCCCCTCCACGGCCCTACCATCCACGACGCCGCGAGTTGGGCCGCCGCGTGAGCTCCCGCCGCCGCCCCGGGTCGCCGCACCATGGAGGGAGGGAGAAGGGAGAGAGGGGTGGGAGTGGAGGGGGCGGCGCCGGAGTGGAGAGAGGAAGGGGGGGGGGGCGCTCGTCGGGTCGGGGAGAGGGTGAGGGGCGGCGACCGAGTTTGGGGGAGAGGAAGCGGAGCCGCCGCGTGTTCGGGAGTTTGGGGAGGGAGGGAGAGGGATCGAGTGAGGGCCGGACCGGAGTCCGGAAACCCTAAGTCCTCCCTCTCTGTATAGATACGCGACCTGGAGTTTGGGCTCTTTTCTGGCTTTTGGGCCGAGTGTTTGGGCCACATTAATCGTGGCGGTGGTTAATCGATTTACCGTGGCGGTTATTATGACCGCCATGCAAAATAGAAAATAACCATCACGGTTAATCATGATATTAACCGTGACGGTTTCTCAAATGCCCGCCACAGAAAATGAAATCCAAACACCCCCGTAAAATCAATTCTCGTAGTAGTGATTAGCTAATTCTTTTCGACATGCAAGCTATCCACCTCATCATTCCACTAACAATCACATTTATGGTCAACTAGCTTTGCAATTATAACCTATGCAAGCAAGACACATCATCCACTAGCATTATGCCATGCCATCCACTAACATTAACTTATAATTATTTATTCCTTTATATAAACAAATAATCTTATTCCAAACCATCAACAATTTTTGTGGTAACGCATGGCGTATTGTTTTCTTGATCCTTGAGACTGTAAGGTTTTTGTGTTTGAAATTCTCATTAAATAACTCACATGTTTATATCTTTCTTTCCATCATCAAATGATCAACTCACATGTTTATATCTTTCTTTCCATTATCAAATGATCACTAAAAACTAACCTTAAATTCCCTGCGGCAACAGCAGGAATCCACCCGGTATTGCTTTCTTGATCCTTGCGACCTTACGGTTTTTGTGTTGGAAATTCTCATTAAATAACTCACTTGTTTATATCTTTCTTTCCATCATCAAATGATCAACTCACATGTTTATATCTTTCTTTCCATTATCAAACGATCACTAAAAACTAACCTTAAATTCCCACGGCAACGCGTCTATATTTTCTTGAAGTTACATATATTATTAGAAGACAAACACCGAAGGTATGTTGAATCATTAGCAGGTTAGTACTTTCTCAAATCTATTCTTACCGTAAACTGATAATTTTTGTATTGTATATTAAGTTCCAAATAATTATCATCCACAAATTAGTGACTTTTCTTTGAAGTTGAAGATCCAAGATTAAGATGATGTCTTTTCTTTAGTTCATTATTGAAATTATTTTTAAATTCATCTTGGCTAGATTAAATTTATTTTGGCATACCGCAGCAACGCGTGGGAATTCACCTAGTTTTATATACTTGTGTATAGACATGTTAAATTTATAGTGACAAAAAACATTGTAGACGATAGACTACCCTAGCTTGAAATCCCAGCTCCACCACTACTATACATGGATGATGAGTATATATGCTTATATTCTCATGTGGAGGTTGCAGAAATAAGAGGCAGTTTACATGTTTGTAGTGACCCCGAGAAAATGTGAGATAATATTATTAGGAAGTTAATAAATATTTATATAAATGGAAGAAAAATATTTAATGGATATGTTGCTCTCAAATAAGATCTAAACTGATTGAGTGTATGGTGTTAGAGAGGAAGAAGAAGGAGCTGCTTAGCAAGTATGCCATCGATTCCCTGCTGGTTGAGCAGGAGGAGGCCAAGGAGATGCTCAATGTCCGACGCTTAAAGATTGTTTGTTCTTAATTTCCATGTCTCCAAAGTTTTTAGCTGATGTAGTTGTGCTCCTGACTTAAAGTAGTGTAGAGTAAAACAATTGGCAGTTGAGTGTTTTGTTTTTACATCTGGTGCTTACTTTTTAATCAAGTCAACACACACTCAAAAACTAATCTTTTCTTTAAACAATAAAAATCGTCTTCAAAAACTATAGTTAAATTCTGTTCAAGAAAGTTCAAATAAAACACTGCTACCACACAAGTTTAAACGTAGAGCGTAGTATAACCAATACAAATTGTACTAATCTTCCGTGTGATTACCAAAGCACGATATTGTTTACCAAAACAATCATAAACTTTTACAATATTAATTATAAAAAAGTCGACATAAGATATACATATCTGTTTAATCATATAATTTGGTATTCACCCGTAGCAACGCACGGGCACGTTTCCTAATAAGATCTAAACTTAGTAAATAACTTTATTTTGCATGACCCGCGACTAGCTCTCAAATAAGGGTTGTCCACTGACACTTTTTATTTGTCAACATATTATCCAAGATGCATGCTTAGGGCACTCCCAATGGAACATTGATGGTAGTTTTTATCTGTATTAAATAGCTTGCCAACTAAGCAAAATGATGATGTGGCAGCCTAATTAATGAGGAAAGAGAGCACAAATCATAAAATAATTTCTTCATGGAGAAACCATGTCTACTCTTGATCCAATGCACAAGAAATCATGAATTTACCATTGAGAGAAACTATTAGTTTTTATGGGGTTAATGCAACTCTCCTCATTGGTTGAATTGGGAGAGAGAGAAAACAATTATTACTCAAAGACAGTACCACTATAAAAAAATAGTTTCTATAGATAATTTCTTTTTGCTATGGAAAGTGTGTTAGTTTCTTCCATTGGGACTGCCCTTAGGGAAGTATCATAGACTCTTTTGAGAGAAGCAGCTCAAACAGTATTATGAAGCTTTTATTTAGAGCCATGTGCAATGTTCTCACCCATTCACCCTGGGTACACTGACCTCTTCATCAGGTGTGAACTCGTCCGCACTTTCGGTTTCATCCGGCTCGGCAAAGTCAGGCGTATTTTTCGGGTTTCAACAAGCATATTGATGATATGCTCTGCATCTGGTCGCTTCTCAGGGTCATCCTCCAAGCAACTTATGCAAATCTCAGTGCATACTGTATTTGTTCCAAGCGCGTGTCTTGTAGTGATGTTCCCAATCTGTCAGCCCAGCTTTTGAGTACCTATAAAATGACAATGGTTAATTCCTTTTAAGGGGATTGAGGATATCTTTTATATGGAAAATTAAATAGTCATGCGTACAGATGCTAGAATGTAAATCGTGCATGTCAATCCAAGCATCAAACTAAGAACATGGATTCTTCAAAATTGGAGGTGATAAGGACAAAAATTATTGCTTATAGTACATGTTTTAATGCGATTTCATATTTGCACTACTTGATTTTTCACCTAGAGTTACGCAGATGTTCAAATATGACATAATTATTAGTAGGCTCCCTATTCATGGTATAGTGACGTATTTTATTTCTTCTTACATTGTCTACTACACAGTTCTTGTGCCCCGTCACTATCTCCATGATTATATAACCAAGGCTATATATGTCTGCCTTGAATGTGGCCACTCCCTTGTCTATGATTTCAGGTGCCATATATGACCTGCATGAAAATTTGTACCTCGTGACTCATTTCTGTAGAAACATAACATAATTATTGCCTAACTAAAAAAAAAAAAAAAAACAACTTGATAATCAAGCTTACTTACAGTGTCCCATAAATACGTTCTAGGATAACCTCGCTTTGTTTTTCCTCAAAGCGCCTGGACAAACCAAAATCAAGAATTTTTGGATTTTTTTTTTTTTCATCCAGGCATATGTTGGCAGGTTTAAGATCCAAGTGAACAATAAGGTTTTGATGAAGATAAGATAAGCCCTCACAAATTCCTTTGATTATTTTATAGCGTTTTTCCAGCCAAATCCATGAGAGGCATCTGTAATGAGCCAAGGTAAACAAATTAGAAAAGCTAAACCTCCATAAACAGAATTTGATTATTAACAAATGGTGCTCTTATTCTCCCATTCCCATATACTTTACTTGTTATACAAAGTAATTGCACTATGTGTGCGCGGTGCACGTACGGTTCTGACTGTTTCAACAAGGAAATAGAACATTATGTGTCACAAGATCCTCGTACCAGTGATATACGCATGTAGGTTCCCTCCTCTCAGATATTCAAAGCAGAGCAATAGTTTACGCGATTCCACCAAAACCATTTTTTGTCCTCAGTGTCCTCCATCTCTGACTGTCCTTCAGCACAATATCCCAGTAATCGGACTATATTCTTGTGCTTCAACCCCATGTGAGAACTGAGCTCATTTTGGAATCTTTGCTCCAGTTCATATCGTTGTTGATACTTCTTCACAGCGACTGTTCCATTTCGAAGCACACCCTGCCATCGCAGCAGCCTTTGAGGCCAACAATAACCCAAACAGAGTGTACTAGTCGGTAGTCACACATACAGTACCTTGTAAACCGTAGCAGACCCACCGCTGCCAATTTTCCGATCAGCAGCGAAATCATTTGTGATGGCTCGTAGAAGTGATAGTGGCAGTACACTAGGCTTTGCACTTTTATCATGTAGCAAGCGCTCCAAGACATCGTGCATCCTAGCTTCATAATCCATTTTTTATATATCCACGTATAATTCTGCCCTTCAAAACACAAACCACAAGGAATATAATTATGCGGCTGATTAATTTTCATGTAATAATCAAGAGACTAGAAAACAATATCGAACCCTTGGTTGTCTCGGTGCTATAATAAAACAATGAAAACATGGCAGATTATAACAGTTGGTACTTAATGCTAGTTTTATTCTCTGATTTTGTTCTCTTTATTCAAACATTACTAAAGGACTAAGGAAGAAGAAAAACTAATCTGTGTCTGTGTGGAGACAACAGATAAATTTACTTCAACTGTGAATCTAGCATTTACCGATATGACCTCTTGGTCCAACTCGTCTCATCTCAGGGTAAATTATGAGTATAGAGCTACTTGAACTGTGAATTACTTGAGCTGTAAATTTACATAATCTTGCCAAGACGCAAAAGAGCCTAATTGGCATCACAATATCAAGAACGGCAGTCGAAGCTAAAAGAAATAAAACATCATCTAAAAATTCGCTTGTTTAGATCCAAGAGAGTGACTTACCAGCAATATAAGAAGACAAAGGTTCGGTCAACTCCCGGCAGTTTAGATCCTGCTAATCTGGACACAGCTCAACTGTGAAGAGTGTTCAATCAGAAATGATGATGAGAAAAGGAGACAACAAATGACGAGTTGAGCGGAGTCGACGAAGTGAGGAAATTAGGTTAGAGAAAGGTGGGGGAATTCCTCTGCAGCTCGGCAGATCGATTCAGGGAGGACAGAGACGAAGCAACACAATCGACAAAGGTCAAAACAACCTTGACGATTTAGATTCACAGTGTAGACTAATTTCAACGGACTTCTGACTTTTAGGTATATTCGCAGAATCTGCTCAAGGACACAACGTGTACCATGGATGCACCAAAGCTAGCAAAGAAAATGAGTTCCTGGGAGAAAAAAAAAAAATTGATATCCGCTCGAGTTCAGTAGGAAAATCGATACAACAGGAGAAGAAAAAATAACACTGACCACAGCCTGCTACAGCCTGAATGAACTGGTTAGAAAGGGGGTGGATTGGAACTGGACAGTGCTAAGCAAGGAGGTCGCCCCTGAACTCGGATCCTTGTGAACGAACAAAGAGAAGACAGCCAATGAATCCATGTCCAGACGAGTTGAGCGGAGTCAACGGAGCAGATTTGGGGAGGACGAACAGGGAACAACACAACACAATCAACAAACATCAAAACAAACAGTTCCTAGATTCGCAGTGAGACTAATTTCAACCGACTATCGTACAAGTATGAATCAGCTCATGTACAACGCCATGGATGCACCAAAGCAAAGAAAAGAGCTCCTAGGAAAAATCGATATCTGCTCGAGTTCAGCCCGGAATATCGATACAACAGCAGAAGAAAGCTGAAAAAATAACACTGACAACACACAACCTGCTGCAGCCTGAATAAAGTGATTAGGAAGGGCATGTATTGGAACTGGACACTGCTAGTGCTAAGCAAGGAGGTCGCCCCTGAGCTCCGATGCTTCCTTCTCCCTTCCTAATTAATTTCTTTCATTGACCAGAAGACTTGAGAGTCTGAACATGTGCGCTGTATGATGGCCTGCCACCTACGCAAATTATTTCTTAATGTCTGCGTTTATATATATAAAAAGACCAATTCACTAGAGGCAGGGGAAAAAGACAAATGGGGAAGACAAGACCTCCTAGTGTTTGGATCTGAATCTTTTCTATCATATAAGGATAAACAAGAGAGGTTCGGTGGTCTTTACTTGTGCATCATTGATAGATACATATATCGTTGGTCATATTAATTGAAATTAAGATAATTATTATTCGTATCACTAATGTCATTGATTATGTTAAAATCAAATAAAATCTCCATTATATATCATTATTAATATTGAAATTAATATTATCAATATAATTAGTATAGTCATATGAATAATATTAAATATTAAATAGTTTCACCTAGTACTATTTTCTTCATGGGTACGCATATCCATCCATTTTCTCAAATATGAATCTAGAATTGGATACATCCAGTTAGTATCTATCTTAGAAGCCAATATAAATTCGAATATCCATGATGTAAGTTTTAACAGATATATAGATTCAGATAATTTGGATTTCCGGACATCCGTCTCCACCTCATCCATGAATCGCACTAAGACGAGACCATGGGTGGGTGCTCAACCAGCAAGCCTTCAAGGAGCCCTCTAGTGGCCTAGGACACAGCACACATAGACAATGGTTGAGTGGCAGCCCTGCCCACGACGTGCTCGACAAAATTCCCTATCCCACGCAAAATGCCCTATCCCACAGCGTGCTCAACAAAATGCCCTAGTCTACAGTTGTCACATGGAGACCGGTCAACATGCGTATCAATGCTTAAAGTTTATAACATTGTGGGGTACGGACTTGTCATGATCCAACGGCCGTTCCTATGATGTGAACCTTGGAAGCTTGAGCACCATCACCAACTCCCTTGGTCACAGTGGCGGATCTAGAAACACCTCAAAGGGAGGGCTAAAAATAGTATAGGGTACTTTTATACCTCTCGAGTAGGGTTAAATCTATATTTTTATAAGCTATCTTTTGTTAAATATAGGATTTATTAAAGAGATTTTTGGTTCTCACCCCAGGCTACAGCTGAGAAGAGACCAGATGACAGCTAAAATCCATAGACATGCACACAGACAATAGACCATTCTTTATGAAGATACATAAACTCAAGCTCAACGTTTCGAGTACAGAGTAAATGAACTGAACTGAATATGCCTTCTCCTAGTGATGATACGTGCCAATATCTTGGCACCTTGAAGGAAGCAGATGTTTCAGTTTCCACTAGCATGAAGGATGGATAGCAACACTGGATAAATTGGTAGGGAAAACAAAGAAAAATAAGTGAATAGAGTTCTGTAGATTCATGGGACGACACATTGATCAGTGTGAGCTCAGCGTCCATCCAGTTCCTCTAGCTTCAAAGGAGGATTCCTTGGATGCTCCTCCAGTTGCTTCTCAATGTCATCCTTAAGTGCAGTGTCATGGGAACGGATAAGCCAGACTTCCTTGGGTTTTTGTTTTGAGAGGTTCTTTATCTCCATAAATTTCAATGTTGACCCACTACAGCAGCAAGGTGTCAGCAGCTCAAGATTTTGCATGGCTTCTGATCCAAAGGATACATTAACTTTGAGCTGCAACTGCAAGTAATCTGGAGGATCTTGAGGTTTTAAATAACAGCGCTGCTGTATTCCATTCACCCACACACAAAAATCAAGCTTACCATCACCATCTTGAAGAGGCTTCACACAAAGACGTAGGTAGAATACATAGTTCTTTCATTTCCCAATGGACTTCAATTATGTTAACTTTTGCTGACATGGTCATGCAAATCCAACTTTGTAGGAGCCTGGGAAGATCTATCATCCAAGCTGGCACCTCACTTCCAAGACCATTTAACTTAAGGCTCTGAAGGTTTTGTAGAGGCTTATCCTGAGATGATATTTCAAACAACCTCGATTTCCCTAGCTAATTAAGCTACCCTGACAAGAATACTAGGCAGACATGACATGAGATGGCAGCACAGAATTCCTTGTCATTTTTCTTGTTGACACCGGACACTCGAAGATTGCGCAATTGGGTAATCTTATTCAGCTCTTTTAGAGTGGCCTTGACTCCTTTGATACCAGCATTAACAACACCAAGTGTGCGCAATGGTGTCAGTTCATCAATCCCTGATTACACGTCAACACCAACTAGTTGACAAGATTTGCACAGGTTTGGCAAACTAGATGCTGAAGACTAAGATGTTGATGATTCCTTTGCCATGGTTAGTGTACAAGCACTATGCATATCTTTACTTTCTTCTACAAAAAGAAGATGCAAGAAACTTTAAAAAATTGCTACTCATTCTTCCAAGATTCAAATTTCATATTCCAGCTTTCAATTTCCCTGAAACTATATGCGCCACTCGCCACATAGTCTAACTAACCCCAAAAAAAAAAAAAGAACTAGAACAATATGAGCTATGGAGAATACAGAAGTTTAGCGAAGGACCTAGCAGCCTCACAACTAGTTTAAAAAAAGTCGACACAAAGTTGCAATTATCCAAGATCAGTATGATGTTATGTTGCAATCCTAAACATGACTCAACTACTAGCAATGAATTAGAAGACTTCATTCTGTGAGCGTTCAGCGTTCCCTTCATTTGCTATCATCTCCTGTTTCAGACTAGCAGCCATGTTGTTGGCAGCCATGCCTTCAAGGCCATGAAAATGGCACTAGTACCTGTTGGTTCAGATGACCTAAAAAATAAACAAACATTAGCAGATGACTTGCTTCCTTCGGAAGAAAAAACAACAAGCAATTCCTAATAAACAAGTGCTTGACAGAAGCATGGAGTAACAACTATAGCTTCTCCACTTTTAAGTCTAATGAGATTTTCAACATATGTATAACCAAAACTAGTGGCAGGTTAACTGATTTGTTGCCGTGAATCTGGTGAAATATTTCACTGGCTATTGACACCCAAAATTGTCCGATGAGTATAATTGGTATTACAATCATGTTTCTATCACCAAGGTGGCCAGAGAGCATACTCGGCTCATCACATTTGGCGCATGGGCAAGGAAAACTACTTTTCGGGTGTTGGACCAGCTAGGGCCGGCTCGGCTAAGCCGACTTGAACAACTTTTTAAATGCAATAATGGACTTGACCATTGCGGTCCTCTCGTCGCGCTAATTAAAAAACATATATGGTTTGCCCCATTTGGAGTCCGGATGAATTAGTTATGATTTTCAGAAGCATTTCACCTTGAATTTACAGTGCCATGTCGGCTTAGCCGGGTTAATCAGCCAGCCAGGCCGTTTTGCACCTCCAAGTCGGCTTAGCCGACCCTGGCCTCCCAGGTGGCTGCTCACTCGTGAAAACCGGCTTAGCCGGGTTGCCCAGCTGGCTAAGCCGGTTCATGCCTAGTTTCAAACCGATTTGCATCCAAATCGTGTTTTAAGCAATCTTTGACATGGGAAACTTGTGGGATACGTATTGGAGTTGTTTCCTATTAGGATAAGACCACCCCCTCTATATATATGAGAGGAAGATGTCTGAATGAGAATCCAACATCCAATCGACAAACAAATCAATCTACTACCCCTCTTTAATCTATTTTCTCCTCTCAACCCTCTACATGTTGTTCAACTATTGATCCGACAACCATGGATAGCGCCCTAGGCTTGCCGGCCGACCTAGGGCATCCCGTTGACGTCCTTGCCCTGATGGGTCCCTCCCGAGCGAGAGCTTCAGCAACTTCTTTGCTAGTTTGCTCGGAAACTAGTTGTTCTTCGCCACTTAAGGATGATTGGTTAACCTTTGCTGGTTTGCTTGTAAACTTGCCGCTCTTCACCACGAAAGCGTGTTGGTTATCTCACTGCGTTCTTCGGTTCGTGGCGGCCCGGGCGTCCAAGGCCCTGTTGGTGTGTGATCCGGACCACTTTCGGCGACTGACTGAACCCATGAACCTGCCAAAAGGCAGCTCACTATCACATATGGTTCATCCAGACTCCATGTAATCCAAAACTACCTGTGCTAGCTTCAACCAAGAAGCATGGAACTGAATATACGCCAAACAAAACCTACTCACTTCAACACAATTTGTTGTCTTGTTGGCATTGAACAGAATTCTCATTTTAGCAAGCATAGGAAATTTTGCATGTTGATTAGCCAGGATTTAACTAGCAGAATTCATAGACACTTTCTGAGAGACGCAGATCAATGAGTATGGTATGAATCTTTAATTTTGAACCATGAGCAATAACCCTGGATAAACTAACCTGTTAGGTCAGGTGTAAACTCATCCACATTTTCTGTTTCATCTGGTTCAGTAAACTCGTCCATACTTTCCGTTTGAACAAGCATCTCAATTATATGCCTTGCATCTGGTCTCTTCTCAGGGTTAAGGTGCAAGCAACTTATGCAAATTTCAGCGCATACTCGTACTTGTTGCAACCTTGTGTCTTCTAGTGACATTCCTGATCTGTCACTCCAGCTTTCCAGTATCTATGAAATGGAAATGAGTAACTGCTTTCATGAGAACTGAATCCGTATGGTATCAAGCATGTCAATTCAAGCATCAAACTAACAACAAAAATTCTCTATAAAATGAAGTAGTAAAAAGAGGAAAGAGGGATTTCTTTTCCTAATAATAAATTACCATTATTGCTTACTGTACATGTTTTAACGTGTTTTCACCTTTTGCAGCTAACTTTTGCTTTCACTTCCTGATTTAACCAAGATTTGTGCACATATTCAAAATATGGCATATATAGTTATTTTTGAATTAGAACCATCTTTTGGTATTGTAACATTTTAGTTGTCCTTACATTCTCGACTACAGAGGGTTCCATCAGGCCTGTTAGTATTTCTGTGATCAGAACACCAAGGCTATATATGTCCGTCTTCAGCGTGATCACTCCTTTATCTATTAATTCAGGTGCCATATATCCCCTGCATGACATTTTTGTTCCGTATGATTAATTGGTCAATAGAAAAGTAACATAAGTATTGGCCAGCTACTAGAAAAAAAAACACATCTAGAGAATCAAGCTTGCTTACAGCGTCCCAACAGGATCTTGTGTGAAAACCATGCTTTGTTTTTCCTCAAGGCGCCTTGAGCTGCCACCAAAATTAATTTTTGGCGACTTTTTTTCATCCAGCCATATGTCGGCAGGTTTAAGATCCAAATGAACAGTACAGTTTTGATGAAGATAATATAAGCCCTCACAAATCCCTTTGATTATTTTATAGCGCATTCTCCAGCCAAGTCCCTGAGTGGCATCTGTAAAGGGCAAGGATAAATAAACAAACTAGCTAGAAAAGTTAAACCTTGATCCATAAACAGAACACGATCCTCCTACCAGTGATATATGCATCAAGTGTTCTTCCAGTTGGGTACTCAAAGCAGAGCAACCTGGGTAGAATAAGTCCTAACACTTGGATCCATGTCACAGGGGACTGCAAAACAATACTCGCTGCTATAAAACTCAAGAAGTCAAGAGTGGTCAAAACAATAAAAAGATGGAAGATGATAACGGTTGCTCCTGAATGGTATCATTCTCTGACAATTTCAGTCTTGTTCTACTAACTTACTTTCTATGTATATAGTATAATGCAAACTATTTTGTTTTATTCAAACATATTAAGTGGATAACGAAGAAGAAAATATTCTCTGTGAAGAGAATAAATTTACATCAACTGATAAATCTAGGATTACCGATATCAAATCCTTTGCTCCACTTGTCCCATCTGAGGGCAAATTAAGTATAGAGACGATTTACATAGTCTTGTGATGAAGAAGCAAAAGGGCCAAATAGGCAATCACAATCCCTAGAACGGCTGTGTTGAAACTAAATGAAAGAACATCTAAACACTCCGAAGTAAACAATCTACACTGAAGATTGTTCAATCAGAGTTGAGAAATGATGATGAGAACAAAAAATAAGAAGACATCAAATCAGTCCAGACTAAAGGCGAGTTAAGCGGAGTCAACGGAGTGAGGAGATTAGGTTATAGAAAGCCTGAGAGAAATTCCTCTGCAGCTCGACAGATTTATTCAGGCAGGACAGAGATGAAGCAACACAAGCGACAAAGGTCAAAACAACCTTGAAGATCCAGATTTACAGTGTAGACTAACTTCTACGGGCTTCTGACTTTTAGGAATATTCACAGAATCTGCTAGTCTAGACGAACAGGAAGCAACACAGAATCAACAAAGACCAAAAGAACCCTTGGAAACATAGTGTAGACTGATTTCAACGAACTTTTGCTTTTTCGAAACATTCACAGAATCGAGGAATACAGTGCAAGCCTGAATCTGCTCAAGTACAAATCGTGTGCCATGGATGTACCAAAGCAAAGAAGAAGAGAGTTGCAGGCAAAAGTCGGTACCCGCTTGAGTTCAGTAGGAAATTCGATACAACCGGAGAAGAGAACTAAGAAAAATAACAATGGGAACAGCGTAGCAACAATTCCTGGTAGAGCCTGAATAAACTGGTTACAAAGGCATGGATTGGGACCGGACACTGTATAAGCAAGGAGGTCACCACTAACTTCAGAGTCTGGACATGTGCGCGCACGTGGTGTGCCACCAACTCCCTCTGTCCCAAAATACATTTGCCATGTTTGGATCCATTGGTTAGAGCTTAGTTTAAGCTAGTTGGAGCTCAACTAGCCATAAATGGGTTAGATTGGGGTTAGTTGCATCTAACCCGCCCAAAAAAACTATTCCCTCCAAGAAGTGCTACTGCTAATTAGAGCTAGTTTAGGTTGGACCCATTAAAAAAATGTATTTTCTCTCTACCTCCACCCACACCCAGTGATTGAGAAAGTACATTTAATGTTAATATAACTCTTCCATCCAAACACCTCTTTGGCCAGAGTTAGTTTAGGGATAGAGTTAGTGCTAAGTTGTATTCAAATGGGTTGGCGAAGTTAGTTTAGGGATAGAGTTAGAGCTAAGTTCGAGTATTCAAACGGGGCCATTATATTTTTAACTTTTAGACTTCTTGTTTGATTGTTGGTCTTCTTCAAAATTTTTGAATAAATATTATTTATTTTGTTATGACTTGTTTTATCATTAATGGTATTAATGACAGAAAATATGCCGTCGTTGCAAATATTAATACTTTAGATTTTCTATAATCTATAAAAATTAAAAGCTATAATTTATGGTATCGATGATCATGACATCCATAATACCATAAATTGATCTCGCCTTTTCATTCTCATTGCACTTAAACACAACAGCAGCCGTTCCCTCGGCCAATAACTGTGGACATCTATTCATGCCCCCCTCATGGGAAGTTATTGGTGACAAGATCCGTTGGGTCGTGCAATGTAGATCAGGGGAGTAATTAACAAATAGTACTGTACTAGTACATGCACGCAGTCCGACGTATTATAAGTAGTACCAGCTAATTTAAAAGTTGAAGTGGACATCACAAAAGTGACAATTATTGACATGACTTGCTAAGCAGCATGTGATCCCACGGAAGCTTATTGCAAACATTTAATTAGGTTCACATCACATGGAGCTAGCCGTTCGAATGTAGTGGCTGACCGACTGATAATATTCTGTCTACTTATTCTGTCAGAGCAACTCACCAGTGGACGCAGTAAACACCATTGTCATGCATGTGTGGCGCCATTAGACAGCATCTCAGGATCACCTTTATTTCCCACTACAAAATACACATGTGCCCTCATGCATTGGTCTCTCCCGCCTTCCATTTTTTTGCATTAGAAACGGATCCACATATCATTCTGCATGTTGAAAGTCCATGACAAAAGCAAACCAGAGTGTTGATGCTTTTATGCTACACCGTAATTGGCTCACTGTCAGCAGTACCCGAACCACCATTAGACTTAAGCAGCAAACTTACTACGTACCAATACGCACAAGAGAGCATTTTTTATGAAGATACATAAGCTCATCGTTTGGAGTACAGAGTAAATAAACTGAACTAAATATGGCTTCTCCTGGAGATGTTTCACATAGAAGTGCCCATTATCTTGACACCTTGAAGGAAGCAGAAGTTTCAGTTTCACTGGCATCACCAATGTATTGCAGTACTGGATCTCTGGATCAATTGGTAGGGACTAGGGAGAAGAAAGAAAATAAGTGAACAGGTTCTGTAGATGCCTGGTAGACAGATTGATCACTGTGAGCTCAGCATCCTTCCAGTTCCTCCAGCTTCAAAGGAGGTTTCCTTGGATGCTCCTTCAGTTGCTTCTCCATGTCATCCTTGAGTGCAGTATCATTGGAACCCTTAAGCTGGACTTCCTTGAGTTTTTGTTTAGACAGATTCTTTATCTCCATAAACTTCAATGTCGACCCACTACAGCAGCGAACTGTCAGCAGCTCAAGATTTTGCATTGCTTCTGATCCAAAGGATATATTAAACTTTGAGCTGCAAGTAATCTCAAGGATCTTGAGGTTTTTTAAATAACAGCGCTGCTGTATTCCATTCACCCAGACACAAAAATCAAGCTTTTCATCAGCACCATGATGTGGCTTGACACAAAGACGTAGAATAAGTAATTCTTTTATTTCCCCAAGAACATTAATTACGTCAACTTCTTCTGACATGGTTATCTCCAGTTCCAACTTTGTGAGTTTCAGAAGATCTTTGATCCATGATGGCACTTGTTTTACAAGACCACATAGCTTAAGGCTCTGAAGGTTCTCTAGAGGTTTGCCTTGAGTCTCCTGCTTATGCTGAGGCCTTTGCTCAGTCTTCTCCAGACCCTTTCCCTGGGGCTGCTGCTGAGTTTTCTCTAGAGGCTTCTTCAGATGCAAGGAAATGTTATCCAAACATTCTTCATTGCCTTTGCTGAGCCACACTGACAAGGATTCCAGACGGACATGGCATGCGATGGCTGCACAGAACTCCATGCAGTTTTTCTTGTTGACACTGAACACTCCAAGCTTGCGCAATTGGGTAATCTTCTTGAGCTCTCTGAGGGAGGCTTTGCCCCCTGCAAGACCAACATTGACAACACCGAGTGTGTGCAAAGCAGTCAGCTTTTCAATACCTATTGGCACCTCAACACCAACTAATTGATGAGATCCGCATGGTGTTGATGGTTCCCCAGCTGGGAAAGTTGTGCCAGCACGGATGTACTGCAGTTTCTTTAACTTGGTGATAGATGAGGGCAAGGTAACTATGGAAGTATGCCTGACATCCAGAGTCTCAAGCTGCCGTAACTCACCCAATGAACTCGGCAGATGGCGGATCCCACTGCTTCCTCGCAGAGATAGAAACTTGAGACGAGGAAGAAGCATCACCATAAGCTCCAGGTCTGTATCTGTCACACCTGTTGCATTCACCAGATCAAGCACTCGAAGCACCTTCATACTTTTAGAGATGAAGAATGATTCCCACTCCCCAAACACTGTTAATGACCGTAGACGTGAAAAATCAATGCTTTCGAACACAATCCTGTCTCTGTCCCAGGTGCTCTCTATTACAAGGTGGCGTCCTGTGCGCCGGGTGGTTGGAAGGCAACGCCCCTTCAGTGCAAAGACCTCCAGTGCAAATATAATATTCTCTTCGTCTGGACGTGAGATGATGTATTCATGGAAGAAAGCACTGACTTGGCATTGGATCATTCTCATGTGTGTGATGGCTTTGCACATTGGTGGTTGGATCATGCTCAGGTTGACGAGCATTGAGAAGAGGATCTCCCCCTTTCTCCTCTGCAGTAGTGTCTTTAGTGTCCCTGAGTACCCTCAGCAACCCATCTCATCACCAAACGCCTCCGCCCGAATGATTTGCGACCCAGGGAATATTGACATATAGAATATACATGGCCTTAGGAAATCTGGGCATGTACGGAAGTAGGAATGCATCCAACCAAACAGATCTCTCAGGCCACCAAACTCAGGGTTGCTCTCAAGCTCGTGCATAAATCTGTGATTAAGCGTTCTAGTGCTCTCCATACATGTGACTGTCTTGGGTGCCAAAAACTTGGCTACAGCAACTATTACTTTAGGAAGTCTACCACACTTCACAATAAGTTCTTCTAGCTCTTTGTCATCTGAATTCTTTAGAGGTGATGCCTGGTTTTTATTGTGTACCTATTGTAAAGATTTGAATGATCTTAGTCATTTTAGTAAACACAAAATACATTAGTTTTTTTTTTTTTTTTATGAAATAAATCTTCTTGATGAATTGTGCATGATACATTAAAAAGCCCAATGGAACATGAAACAAAAATAAAATGGTCAAGTGAGGAAACATAGAATTATCTACATACTAAAAGAATCCTAAAAAAAATATTATATGCATGACATGGCCAACATAAATGTTTTGTAGCTATGTGATCAATCATATAATGTGGTCACACATATACATGTGTACCAGTGGGTAGATTATTAGTAAAATAATTTGGCCACACAGGATGACAATTTGGCCACATTATTATTGGAAAGAAATTGATGTAGAAATTGAAATAGAAGTGGCAGATTTCAGACAAACTTATGAGCTGTATGTTGCAAAAGCATATCATCCCTTGGCAGACAATAAACCTAGGAAAAAGATAGAGCACCCTGTTTTGATTTACTCTCCTACATGCTATACTTCTGGGCAAACTAATTGCAGTTTCTTACTTCCACTAGATATATTGCTTGGAACTGTTGGGTGAAAAAAAATGTTTGGAATTGTTGGCAATATGATAGAAAAAACCATCAGCATTCCTCAGCATTGCGTGGACTAAGTTTAATTTTTTTACTATTTCTGCAGACAACATTCAAACTCCTGTAAAATGACAAACCATCTATCTAGGATGCAGCCGTGAATAAAAGATAATTGAGTATCGACCAACATGATATGGATGAGATGGTAATCACTCCTTATTTTTTAATGTCCGTAACTGTGGGTGAAGGAGAAACTGGTAGTTGTGAATTGGATGCTATATTTGTGGTAAGACTCATGCAGGACAAAAGATTCAAGTATCTAGAAAACATGAATGTTTCTTATGATTAAGAATACCTCTTTTCTAAAGAGATCAAAGGATGCTTCAGCTTCTAGGCCCTTCACGTTAAACACAACCTCTTCACTATCTGCAATATGTAGCAATGCTTTCTTTGGTTGTGATGACAATTATAACACTCTTGGAATGTCTAGATACCAGGGAAGATTGTATTAAATCCCATTCTCCTGTAGACTGTACATCATCAATAACAACAAGACAGGGATGTTCTTTTAGAAGCTTATGGCATTCCTGAATAGGGTCTTGGATTCCCAAGGCTTCAATAGGTTCGAATTCAAATCCAAAAGTAAGCTCGAGAGAAGTCCCTCAGATTGAATGGATGGGACACCAGAACCCAACCATACTTGTCAAATATTGGGTCCTTTTGAAGCATTCTTTCATAATACAAATTTCTGACTAGAACTGATTTCCCAACACCTGCTATCCCCCACACAGACATCACTTGCCAATCATTGAAACGTGCTGTGGTCTGATAGTTGCGAAGTTCATTCATTTGTGACTCACGTCCAACAAGGCTAAACTGGTCAAACCAGCTACTGGCTACAACCTTTCTTGAGGTCGGAATTCTGTGATAGGAAGTAAGATCTCCCTGTTAATCACTTGATCCTCCATTAATATCTCATTGTTGCTTGACATAACCCTTCCAGTCTCCTTGCCCTGAGGACCCTGAAAATCTGAAGCAGTTAAGGAGAGAAGGGAGAAATCAAAGTTATTAGGGGAGAGATTTGGAGTTGAGGACTGACAAACCAAAAGTTATAATATATAATTCCCTAACCCAGTTCATATATTTTCTCAAGATTAGATCTATCTTTGACAGATTGAAGAGTTTCTTGAATTCATGCAATATACTGTGAAATATATTAAGTACAAAGAATCTATAAACTATTCTTGTCAAGTAGATAGCAGCCGTTAAATTTTCTTTAAGGCAATCATTTTAAAGTTTTTAACTCATGACATAAATTGAGTAAAATATGTGACACCTATCAAAACTTTACTTTATATGAATTTATTTTGACTTTAGAAAACATAATGCCCAATACCATGCATCAGAGAGACATACAAATGTCCAAAAAAAGCTACATATAACAGAAATATGTTTCTTTTTCATAAAAAGTGAATTCACACTGTTTCTGTCTCACCTCCTTGAAGAAGACACATACAGGGTGCTCAGCTGAGTACTGTTTAAGCTCCAACACTTGGTAAGGGTGTCCTATACACAAGCTTGCGATTTCTCGTTTCTCTGTTGACACAATAATCCAGTTGCCCTTCTCCCTATCGGGTAGGCATGCCCTGATGGCATCCCACTCTCCCATTGTGCACACATTTTCCAGGACAATTAGGTACCTCTTCTCATCCACTTGCTTCATGAGTTCTGCAAGGAGCCCCCCTTGCTTTGCTCCTGTTCTCTCCATCCTTTTCAGTTCGGCTACATCTACAGTGGTTCCTTGTTGTAAGCAAGAATTTGTGTAGAACTGAGTCACTAACCTCTGCTGGAATTTGTGGGGATTGAAAGGGTATGTCAACCTGATCCAGCCACGGCATCCAAAGTTTAGGCAGATTTCTGGATCT
This sequence comes from Hyparrhenia diplandra, assembly GCA_015847255.1. Taxonomy (NCBI): domain Eukaryota; kingdom Viridiplantae; phylum Streptophyta; class Magnoliopsida; order Poales; family Poaceae; genus Hyparrhenia; species Hyparrhenia diplandra. The sequence continues at coordinate 988,147 of JADLZK010007534.1, forward strand.
TGGTAAGCTTTCCTAATGACGGATGTCCTACCAAGATCATCACCTATCCCCCACACCGAGATCACACCAAGATCACTATTTTCCTTGGTGATCAACTGTGTGAGATCCCCTATGCCTTGCTGCTTTTTTCGTGGTGTCCCTTGCCTCAACAAACATGTCAAGTGCTATTGCGACATTAGCAGGGCTGGCTGTGGGTTGCTGCTGAATGACTGGTTTGGATCCAGAGTCACTGATGAGGCTGTAGCGTGAGTTCCTCTTGCTAGCGTCCTCAACCCTGGCCTTGATCTGCTCTATCTCTGCAACCACTTTGCATCTATGGGTAGTGCTGATGCTGCCATACATGATGGTATGAAGCGGCGCCACCAGTGGGGCCTGTTATCCAAGTGAACAACGAACTTCGATGCAATCCTCCACATCGTAGTAGGCTGGGTCACGGACCTGCCTAACCCATGTCCTCACCACATTGTTCTTGGCACGCTCTTCATTGGCGACATTGAGAAAGGAGTGCATCATCTCAAATTCACCTGTGATCAACACAAGGTCCCTCTGTGCACTCTTTCGCAGCTTTGACTCTTCCTCAATAGCTGACTGGGCTTTGGTTAGTACCCCCTCCACCACCGACTTCGCCAATCCAACCACAAGATCCCCCATTCGCAGGAACTCTCTCTCTCCTTGTGGTTCTGGGTGGTAGAAGCTAGCAAGTGATGCTGCTAATGTAGTATAATTGTATATGTTTAGTACCCAGAGATGGGACTATCAAAGGAAAGACCAGCTCCAGCTGCGAAACAGATAGTTTGGACATTATTGTTAATCAAGGCTGACAGGAACTGTGAGATGAGTTAGGTCAATAACAAAATAATCCAGATGTATGCTAAACAACTATGTCTTGCCAAGTGAGCCTCTTGGTCAAGTGATCTGTGCCTAACCCAATGTCTTAATAAATAAGTCATATTTCACATGGGACCAAAATGAACTCTTGAGAACAATACAGTTGATAATTGGTATGACTCGATTTTTCCTACGCAAAGTGAAAACGCATATTCTAAATCAGAAAGCATTTTTACTATCAATTAGTTGCAATCAGCAAGATGCGAAGAAACTAGCAAACACCCTGCTTGCATCATTGATGATGATTACGTTTTGCAATGCTGAACTAACTTTTCTTCTAAGGTACTGTACTCTCCTAACTGACTAGTAAGTACAACATATGATTCCCAAAACAGGTTTGTATGTTTTGCACTGGTAAGATTTCGAAAAGAGTCCTCTATATGCTCAGCTGTATTTTCTCTCCAGAAATGGCATTTTGCTTTGGAGAAAAACTGTACAATTTGTTGATCTAAGTGATGTAATTGTCAGAAACATGAGACAGGTTTTACACCATTTGGTCAAACACAGCTCCCCTCACCCATTTATGCATTACTCTGTTATTTTATTTAATACAATTAGTAATGAACAAGGCTACTGATGTTCAATTTCAAAACAATTCAAATACTCACACTACACTGAATTAACTTCGGAACCAAACCAAACGGATGGGGAACAACCAAGTAATGCCCTAACTGCAAGTACAGGTCTGCATCCACAGCCACCAATCCGGAACAACTCGGACCAGAGCTCCACACTGTTGAACTGCGAGCAGCTAATCAGGATTTGGAATCAACCAAACAAGTGCGTTTCTATACCCACGTACCTTGGGCAGGAAGGATGCAAACGAGGAGCGGCAGTGGCCGCGCCCGGGGAGGACAAGGACCAGAAGCCCTTTGGATCAAGCCGCCACGTGATTCATCGCCGGCTGCTATCAGAGCTTGCTCCCCCTCTTCGGGTTTTGGGGCCAATCGACTCGAGCGGCAGTGCCTTGGCTTTGTTGGGGCCGGCGGCGGGGCGGGGCACCTTGTGGAGTGGAGCGGGAGCGGCGGCGAGCGAGATCTGGTGGGGTCGAGTTACGGGCGGGCAACCGGGAGCGAGGCGGGGATGCGGCCGCCGGTGGTGCCATGGATTTGGGATTTTTGATGCCCGGGGTGCTGGTAGGACCGTAGGAGCAAGGAGCGGGGGAGCGCGTCAACACAGCAGAAAGGAGACCTGTCTGATATTTGACCCGCTATTTGTGTGCCTCATAGGCTTTCGAAATACGGTAAGTAACCCTTTCCATCGAGCGTCTGACCGTCGCTATTCGTGTGCCCTCCTCATAAGCTTTTGAAATACGGTAACGCTTTCCATCGAGCATCCGACCGCCGCTATTCGTGTGCCCTCCTCATAGGCTTCTGAAATACGGTAACGCTTTCCATCGAGCATCCGACTGCTTGGACGTGGGGACGCGCCGCTGTGCCCTAGCTAGACAGGCCCATAAATTCTCGGACACCGCTCCTTTTATGGTTATGCTCTCCATCGAGCGCCCGACGGCTTTCGGACGTGGGACAGCGCCCGTTGGGTCCTAGCTAAACTGGCCCATAAATTCTCGGACGCCGCTCCTTTTAAATAAAAAAAAAAAAAACCCATCCTTATCCATCGGACATCTAGCTAGCAGGTCATCCGCCGCCGCTCGCGTATCGTACCTCATCCACTCGTGCCCAGAAATCTCGCATGCTCCTCCTCCAATGCCTCATCTTCTTCCCCGATTCCTTTCTCTCCCATGGCTCTTCCCCTCACCCTGGCGGCACTGCCCACCCCGGCTTCCTCCTTCCTCCTCCTCCTCCTCCTCCTCCTCAATAGCTTGAGCTCATGATGGGGATCATGGAGGCGGCGTCCTCTACCCATCCACAAGCCCGGCGTGCTCCTCCACCCCTAGTGCCCTCCCCATCCCCTAGGCGAGCGGCCATGGCTGGCCTTTCCTATGGTGGATCCATCGAGCGCTGCCCCTTCCGTGGTGGATCCACAGAGCACCGCGCAGATCTAGGGGCTTGGTGGTTTCCTCCACCAGCAAGAGACGACAGCAATGGTGTGGCTCAGTCTGCACCCTAGACAACACCCCGAACTCATGTGCCTCCCCCTTCTCTTGGATCTACAGTTGATTTTACGGTGTTGCAACATGGTATTTTTTGATGTTGCAACATGTGATTTACAGATGTTTCAACTATCGTCTTGAGATATTGCAACATGTCATCTTCGATGTTGCAATTGTCATTTTGAGTTGTTGCAATTATTTTTCGTGGATTTTGCAAGGTCGATTTAAGATGTTGCAACAATCGATTTTCTCTTTTCTCTGTGGCGGACGTGTACTTGCCCATGCCCTCCCCAACCTTGGTGCATTGTGCCACCTAACCCTCGTGGCAACCGCACATGCTCCCCAACCTAGTGCGGTGCCTTTCCCCCTCCCTACACCGGACATGGACGTGGGCAGGGCGTGCATGGTGTCGATGCGGATGGGAAGAGGGGATAGCTGGACAGATGGACGCATCGGCGGCGTCCCGATGGCTTTGCTAGCTAGCACGGTGGGTCGCCAATGGAAAAAATTCCATCGGACATCCTAGGACCCAACGCTGCCCTTTGAAATATAAACCGGTTCACACGAATTGTTTTTATATTTAGGCTTTTTAAGGATTTCCTCCTTTCATGTGTTTAAGTCATCCTTTATCACTGATGATTTGGACACCGGAAAAGACTAGAATACCCTCCTTGAAATCAAGTCGTTGGCTCCTTCCCTCCTTATTGCGACTCGCATGAGTCGGACTAGGCGTCGGCACCACCACACGTGACATGGGATAGGTAGGGACGAAGCTACCAGGGAGGGGGGCAAGCGGGGCTCCAGCTCCCCCTAAGCCCCTCCCCCCAAATTATTTTGTATAATTACATATATTAGGAGGGGCTAAGCTTGACCGCCTGCTGCTCGCCGTCGGCCAACGCCTGCCTGATGATGTGCCTCGGTTTGCCCCCAAGTCGCGCACCGCCCCACGACCCGGTGACCATAGTGAAGTCAGTCAGCTTTAGCGGCTCGAGCACGATGGCCCTTACGCTCGCCCCATCGACCCGCCGCTACTGCTCACTCTCTCGCTCTCGCTTCCCGCGTCGTCCGCCATCGTCTCCCTCTCCTTCCCCTCCGATCCGCTGTCGCCACCAAGGAGGAACCCGAGCTCGGCGGTGGCGACGGCGGATCGGAGGGCTGCGCTGCTCGCAAGCCTGGCCACCCCCCGCTACGGCCGCTCACGAGCTCAGCCCTTGCGGCCTCCTCGCACCGACCAGCAGCGAGATTTTCTCTGAGCCCGCTAGCCCCGTTCACACTACACACGTTGCCTACGCGTCTTGCTTGAGTTGTGGCATGACAGGTCGTGGATCAGTGGAACGCTGACGAGGACTTCAAACGAATCCACTTTCGTGATCGACACTACCCATGCTTTTTTTTTTCGAATTGGAAACAAACAATTATGCACGCTTTTTTTTTTTCCTTGTTCGTCCTAGAAGGTTGCAAACCACGACTGCATTGGACAGTTTCGAACCATGGTCATTCGTACTAACATCCGGCTACTGTAAATGTGCTTAGATGTCAAAATTGTTGGTGATAAGTCATAGTTAAAGCCAAGTCAAATAGGAATAATAAACTGGACTTCGAAGTAGAGCTTTCTCACAAGCTTTTGTTGCTCAAGATCATCTAGTTACACAACAGTCTCACTCACCCTGGAACAAAAAAAAGTAAACATGAACAAGCCCTCTACCATTTCAACAAAATCTTTTGGGAAATCTTAAATATCATGTAACAAGCTTTTGCGCAGAAGCTCGCACATGTGTTAGCCTTATTACTTCAGAACTGAACCATGATGGTGACACTAACACAGAATTTTATTGTCAAATCCAGTCCAATGACAAGGTTCGTACATCAAAAAGGAACAAACTACAAAGAAATCGCAATAACATGGGATACACACAACTATCAGGCACATTCTTGGTGAGGAGATCCGTTTCTTCCGGACTTATTGAAAGGAAAAAACACAAGCCACAAAAACATCCAGAATTGAAGTTCTACTGGAAGCAAATACAAAGGACTACATGCATAAATAATCAGAAGTATTGTTGTATGAAGAAGCAGGCGATCACTCGACACGAATCTCCACTACTTGTGGCATCTTCTGGCGCATTCCATTTAACTCCCAGAGGATTTTGAAATCCTTATGCAGAGACAGTAGCCACAGCTTCCTTAAAGAGACAAGGGATTCAAATTCTTGTGGAACCTTATTCAGCTTTGGCAGCGCGACAATATATAAATCTTCAATGTTCTGAAGAGCACCCTTCCCAACAGTCAACTGGTTGACACTGAGCATGTTCTTCAGTATTAGTGTCTTTAGCTGTGGAAAGGACCCTTCAGAAATAACCATTGTCTCTGTGCTGCTCACCCTGTTAAGACTCAGATAGGTGAGGTTCGGCAGATGTGGAGCAATAAGCAGTAGCGGGTCTTCGAAGACCAGACCAACTTAGAGCTAGATACTTGAGGTTTTTCCCATGGTCTTGAAATATTGGGCACTGCAGTGTTCCGGCAGCCCAAAGGCCCCTGACGATCAATCTATGGAACCGCTTGGACTGTGGGTTGAGGGTTTCCAAATGAAGTGGCTGCTTTTCGTCACTTGCATTAAGAAGCAAGCAGGATAGAAGTGGCAGCTTAGATACCGCAGCAAAAAGATTTGCAGAATGGGTGGCTGTAACTTTGCAAACCCACAGGCTTTGTAGTTTTCTGAGTTTGACCAGTTGGCCTGCCAAGTCATTTGTTGCTTCCACAGTCTCCAGAGTCTGAAGTTCCACCAAGTCAGAGAGGTCCTTGGGTGGCTGTACCCCTGTGAAGTACTGGAAATCTTTCTGCTTCTCATCCACCACTCTGTCAGCTAACAGATGCCGCAGCTTCTTGACCTTGACTATGCCTCTTGGTAGCTTCTCTATTTTTGTTTGCTTGATGTCCAGTGTCTGCAGGTTGGATAGCTTCTCAATACAGTCCGGGAGCGACTTGACTCCTGTGCGACGCAAGCCAATGTAGCGTAGATTAAATAGATTCCCTATAGATTGTGGTACTTCGGTTATTTCAGAATCTTGTAACTCAAGAACAGTAAGGTAGCTTGATTCAGAAAAGATTGAGGCTAGCATGTGAGTGGATGTAACACCATCAAGTGAAAATAGAGTGCGAAGGTGTGGAAATTTCACTCTTGGTGCATCACTGCCATTCCATCCACACAATGAAAGTCGGCGCACTTCCTTGTCCATATTTATCACTGCAGCCTGATCACATGCAGAGCCAAACTTTTCATCTCTAGCTATTGAAAGAGCCAGGTCACGCACAATGTCATGCATCTTACATGTGTTCACCCTACCAAGCTCATCGTACTCTTCAACTTGTAGCAAGTTCCTAGTAATGAGCTTCTCCAGATTTACCTCAGCCACATCCTCCAATGTGTTGTTTTCGTTGGTCACTGCAAACCCTTCAGCAACCCACAGCCTGACAAGGCTCTCTCTTGACATGATGTAATCTTCAGGAAATAGGCAGCAGTATAGGAAACAGTTTCTGAGGTCCCCTCGTAAATCATTGTAGCTAAGCTTCAAAATTGCCTGCACATTGTCTGGTTTAGCTAGCTCAACCCGGAACTGATTGTACATTTGATTCCAGGCATGTTTAGTTGGTTTCTTGGAGGACATGAGGCTGCCCATAGATATAAGTGCCAATGGCAAGCCCTTACACCTTTCTACTATGGAAGCAGCCACATCCTCAAGCTCTTGGGGACACTCAGCTGGGTTTTTAAGGCTCTTCTACAGAAGAGGTCGAATGCATGGGAACGTCCCAAAGGCTGGAGCTGAAGATGGCATCCTGAGGATGCAAGAGATGCAACGTCTTCTCTCCGTGTTGTGATGATTATACGGCTTGCTTGAAGAGTATTGAAAATGTCTTCCATTTGATTGTACACTTCCTTGTCCCAAACATCATCCAAGACAAACAAACATTTTCTAGTACCTAGGACATTCTTAATTTCTTCTCTCAGCTTGTAGGCATCCATACTTTCGATGCTATGTGATGTCTTATATGTGTCCTTTCCAATCTCTCTTAGTAGTTCTCTCAGCAAACCAACTATTGTGTAGGTCTGTGACACAGTGATCCGGGCATTGACAGGGAATTCGCTCTTCATACGCTCATAAACATTCATGACCAGAGTGGTCTTTCCCAATCCACCCATACCCGACACCGTTATCACTGTGTTGTTTGTCCCATTGCTATGAAGCCATCCAATCAACTTTGCCTGATTCACTGCAATCCCCACGAGATCTTGATCTTGAATAAGCTCTGGCAAGGAGGTTTGGGATCCATGTCGAACAATTACAGGGCTTGCTGGAACTTGGAGAGCAGGGAAATAGTCCTTCTGCAGTTTTTTTACTTGCTCAATCTCACCCTTTATACGAACCACCTCATCAGCAATATCACTGAAAATTTTGGCATTATGTGCTCCTTTGACGAACCACATCAGTGATCCTTCTTCCTGCAGCTTAAAAGCATGATATGAGTATTTATCCATGACATCTTCCACATGGAAGGCTACCTTTCTCAGCTCGCCAATCCATCCCTTGACCACATTGATGCTGAGATTTGTGGTATCCAAATCTTGTATTACATTTCTCATCATATTCAATTCTCTCTCAATATGCTTTATATTTTCTGGTAGCTCCCTCAGATTAGTTGCCTTTTTAGATGCTTCAGCAATGACGAATTTGATGACTTCATCTCCTAAAATGGTACCAATTTTCGAGAGAGCAGTTAGCAGTGCTTCTGCCATTTGTTGAGTTCTGCACAATCAAAGCATGGAGCTTGATTAGTTCAAGATAATGTACGCAATCTATTTTACTTAGATGTTTCAGACCATCCGCACATGTTAACAAAAAGCACACAACATCAACCGTTCTTAATAGATTATAGATTCACTAATTGATCGACCCCATTGATTACTAATGATTTGTTTTGAAAATTGTACAATATGTTTTGTCGCGTTCCAATTAATGAAGAGGGTAAAAAATAGATGTTAGTACAGATGCTATTCCTTTCTTTTTTGAAGAGCACAGATGTTATTCTTACCTAAAAGTGTATCCAAAAGGCTCTCTTCATGGTTCATTATTATAATATTTATCAAATATACCAAAAAATCAGGCTCCAATGAACTCTAAACCACTCCATTCTCCAAAACCACCATTCTTGCTCTCCACTAATGTAGAGGCATCAATCTCTAAATTCAATATGAGGTAGTCCTCAACATGCATTCCAAATGCTGACCCATTTATTTCATGGCACATGCAACGAAATTACAAGTTTCAAAAATCCAAAGTAGAATTATATCCACAAAAACACAACTTTGTATGCATAGTAGAGAAGATGACGTGCAAAGTATCGAATATCTTCTACCTAGTCCAACTAGGATTCAGCATCTAGACTGACTGCAGTCTCCATTATGAAATATATTGAAAAACATGCACTATATAAAAAATGCATATACCAATTTTAAAAAAATATATTTGGGTACATTTTGGACTCCAAACGATTATCAGAACATGGATTAGCAAGTAAAATATTATTTCACAAGCTATCTATCATATCTGGAAATAATATGTTCCCATCCAATGAGTTAACAGTAACAATCTTACTAACATAATGGAGGACCCAAAAGAGGCTCCAGTCACATTAATTCTTTTTTTCAAAGAACCAAGCTTCCACACTAATTCACACAGAGACAAGTTATGAAAAAAAAGAGGACCTTAAAAATGTCCGTGGCCACATGCTTCAATATCTAATCTAACGTATTTAACCCCAAGGCAAAAACTGAAATTCGCACAAATTCCACCAGTTTTGAGGAGATAAGATGAACGGGGTGTCCTCACCTTGGATGAAGCCGCGCTCAGCTGAGCGCGGGGCCGTCGCACTTGCTGGTGTCCTGTAGCCAAATGCCGAGCCGCCGGAGCCTGTAGTGGTAAAGCTCCAGAGATTGGTGGGTGGAGGGAGGGATTGGAGTGGGGGCGCGTGGATCTGGTGCCTGGTTGATGTTTGGGACTCAGATAAGTAGGCAAGGCAATGAGAAGCTCCGCACCAAGGATGCATCCATCCAGCGTGTCTGAGAGGCGCCATGACTTGACCAAGCTGGAGTCGTCGTCAATGGGGTTACGCGGTGCACAGAGAACCACTCTTGTAATGCTGGAATTTTTGTGTAATTTAACCTTTTTTAAAAAAAATCAAATTTATCCCCGTTTTAAAAATAATTATATCAGGTATCCCTTTTGGGTCGCGCCGAGGGGACCGGGCGCGATATTTACACTTTTTGTCGCGCCATTACGCGCCGGGCGCTGACGGCGCCTCCACGCTGGCTGGCTCGAACGGTTGACCGGTCTTTGGCGTGGAGGCACGCGAGGCCGCCGCGTCGTCGCGCCACATGCAATGGCGCGACGGGCCTATCGCGCAAAGCATGGATGGAGATTTTTTGCGGTGAGCTATTTTTAGTTGTTGCATGTTTTAGCATGGATGGAGATTTTTGTAGTGGCACTATTTTTTAGTTCTTTGCATATTTTTAGCAAGCATGGATGGAAATTTTTGCAAGTAGCGCTATTTTCAGTTGCTTCATGTCTTAGCAAGCAGTGAGGCAACAGACAAATTGAGATTTTAGAATCAAAGATGCCGCCAGCTCAACCAAACAAAAAAAGAATCCAAGATGCGGAGGATCTGAGTAAGAGGCAGCAGCGATATGATTATGATCAAATGAGCACGCACGCCGACGACGACAAGGTCGAAATAATTTGCCAGTGGCCGTCCTTCTCTCTGTGCCCCGTCAAACGCACATGAACCATGATAAGGTTTGCCTGCAACTGCATTGCCTCCCGTTTTGTTTCTTCCAGACTTTCAGTCGTCAGTGCCAGAGATGATGATGGCCCTCATTGTCAGTCTCGATCCTTGGTTCAGTGCTCCGGCCAAGTATGGAGATTTTTCCTCCATGCTTTGCTAAGACATGAAGCAACTAAAAATAGCGCCACTGAAAAAATTTCTATCCATGCTTGCTAAAATATGTTGTGGGTGATGTGGAAGCCAGGAGGTTGGATCAACTTCGTCCCTGCAGCGGCGTCCGTTGTCATCTACGAGCTTGGGTTCAAGATCGACAGAGCTCGGTGAGTGGTCCTGATTTATGGGCGTTCATGGAAAACTTCAGCTTGTCTGCGAGTATGGGCGTCTACGGCAGTCCACCTCAAAGTCTTTGTGCGCCGAAGCTTCTGCTATTCTCGGATTCGGCGGTGGTGGCGGTGGGATTCGGCGTTTTCCGGCGTCGAGCTTTGTTGTTGTCCGGTCGAAGATGGTCCAAGGACCAGGGTGTAATTTTGGATTTTCATGGGGTCCTTTTGGCATGTCTAGGGTTGTATACCTGCTCTCCGTATCCTTATACGGTGTACTTGTATTTCTACTGTATCATTATCCTTAATTAATACAGGTACATTTTATCAAAAAAAATATGCAGCAACTAAAAATAGCGTCACTGTAAAAATCTCCATCCATGCAAAAATTTCCATCCATGCTTGCTAAAACATGCGGCAAAAAAAAATAGCCCTTTGCAAAAATCTCCATCCATGCTTTGCTAAAACATGCAAGCAACTAAAAATAGCGCCATCGACGTCGCGCCAGCAACGTAGGCGCGACAAGCCATCGGGCCATTGCATGTGGTGCGACGTGCTGGCGTGGCCCCACGTGCCTCCACGCCAGCACCGGTCAACCGTTCGAGCCAGCGTGGAGGGCGTTGTCGCGCCGCCGCATGTGGCGCGACAAAGTGCAAAATATCGCCGCCGGCCCTGGCGCGCGAACAAAGGATACCGATACAATTATTTTCAAAACGGGATAAACTTGAATTTTTTTTTTTTTTTAAAAAAAGGGTCAAATTACACAAAAATTCCTGTAATGCTGCAGAAATTGCCGAGTGATTACAAAACCAAAACCCATGCATGTTGTCATAACCGCGTCCGGCAACCGTGTATTTGATGAGAACGGACTACATCATCTATTTATCGTGTATTGGGTGAGAACGGACTATATATTGTCTATTTTTATATTAAATTATTAATTAATCGAGCTAACCGTTCATTGGATGAGAATGGACTGTTTACAATTGATTGGTCCACTCTCTTTCTAACCAAGTCCATTTATTTATAGTACTACATATTTAGCCGTCGATGGATGGCTAAATGCACAGTGATCTTTCAACAGGAACACATCCAGAAGTAAAAGAACGGACGTCATCTCTCAGTTTCATGCCAAAATTCAGTAGTTGTGTACAATGCCACAAGAAATTTACCCTGATTTACCCAGTCGGACCGCTATTTTGGTACCAACAAATCCGGGATGGCATCTGCTCCTTCCATTTACACGTTCAGCATTTTTATGCTTCATTCACTTCCAAGTTCCAACCACTGGGCGGTAGCAGCAAAAGCTGTTCATTTCTTATCTCCATGCTGACTCTTCAAAAGAAAGCGCACAAGAGAGGATGCCTGTAATATTTGAGGCTTTGCAGAGCCTTTTCTATTTGCTCCCCTCCACCATTGTTTCAGTTCAAGATCAAGATGAAGGCATCTAGCTGCTAGATGGAGATCTGCTTCCATTAAGCTGCTTGATAATTTCCCCTATGGAAGGCCTTTCTTTTGGATTTTCACTGACACAAATTAGCCCAACATCAATGCATCTTTTAACTTGTTGGAGGCTGCTTGCTTCCAATGTCGGGTACTTGAAGCTATCTGCGGCATTTTTGTCCAAGTTTTTTGTACCTGCAATTGCAAAGTTTCATTAAAGAGCATCAATTACACCATTCAAAATACGGTTCAATACCTGTGTCTGTCAGAACAACATTCTGAAGGATAAAAAATTCAAAATATGTTGGCCTTACACTGTCGATAAGATTCTTAGATGACAAGTCTTCAGTGTTAGAATCGACTTTTAACCCTGTTACTATCTCGATTATAAGGATACCCAGACTATATATATCTGATTTTCGTTGAAACTTCACCTCTGTAGTAATATTCTGGAGCCATGTACCCTCTGCATCACATGAAAGTCAATGTTGGAAGAATACATGCAGTCTAGTCCATTTGATCATGAACAAAGACAGAACTATTCACTGATTTTCGTCAAGCTTACCTTGATCCCACAACCTTTGAAGTGAGTGTATGTGTTTGCTCTTCGCCAAAGAGCCTTGATAAACCAAAATCAGCAATTTTGGGCATTAGATTATCATCCAACAATATATTGCCAGGTTTGAGATCCATGTGAATTATGGATCTTTTCAATTCATGTAAGAACTGCAAACCCTGACAAATCCCTTCTATTATTGTGAAGCTGATACTCCAGTTTAGCTCATGAGATGTACCTGTAGAAATACAGAAAACAGTATGTCAAAAATAAGAGAAAGTTGTATTTTTGTGTTGTACTCATAATTTTGCAATAGTACTATCAAACTAAAACACTTTGAATACATCCTCAAGATATATCGGTATCTTTAAGAAATTTTAAGATATAATGTGGACAAATACCTTTAAGATTATATACTAAATTGCAATATATTTTGTGATGGATGCAGTAAATATCTAGCGAGAACACCTTATGTTATAATTTAACTAATTGTAGTTATATTTTATTATAAATGTATGGAGCACAAGTATTTGATTTTTTCCTGGTGTGTCCACAACTTGTTAAAACAAATCTTCCTACAACTGTCAGTGCATGATTGATACAACATACAATACAACTGAAGGCCAATATTCCACTACAATCAGAGAGGGAATGAGAGAAAGTAGAATACCATGAAGATACTTGTCAAGGCTTCCTCCAGGCAAATACTCATAGCAGAGTATCCTTTCTTCTGTGTCTGCAAAAACATATCTTCCATGGGACTCCACCAGTTTCCGTTGTATTTCATAACAATACCCAATTAGCTTCACTATATTTCTATGGTTGAGATCAATCAGACTAGATACTTCATTCATAAATTGCTTATCTTGATTAGTTTTTGCAACTACCAAAAAGCCTTTTTACTGCAACAACTTCTCCATTTTGAAGCACTCCCTGATTAATTAATATCATTAGTACAGAAAAATATTCAGATAGCTACTCCCACATTTTTTTCACAAGTTGATGGTGATGGAAATTAAAATATATATACCTTATAAACTACTCCAAAAGAACCTTTACCAATTTCACGTTCCTTGGCAAAACTCCCTGTGATATCCTCTACAAAGCGTAGCTTTGGTTCCCTTGGGAATTCAGTTATCAGTTGCAGCTTTTTCTCCATGACTTTGTGTATGCTACCTCCTTCACGACTGATTTCTGCTTGAACATATTCCATTTTAATCAAGAGAATGCATATTTTACTCTAGAGATAGAGAGTACGGCAGTAGTGGAATTATCACTATGATTTGACAAAGCCTCTAGATTAACTCCTTAAATCCTGAAAAAAAATTTCTCGAATACGCATGAGATCTGCGCATTGCGATTGCATTATAGAGGGAAAAGGATCGGCCCCTTATAAACACCACCTCCTCATTCCTGGCGGGGCTGTGAGCGGTTGTTTCTTTACATCGAAGAACTTAAACTAAAAGAACTGAGAAATGGGTGAGGTCTGATTAAATCCTGAAATGAATAACGGTTCTATGAACCAGTTCCTTTACCTTCGAGTTTACCAATTATTGATCCTACAGTAGGCCTTTTCTTTGGATCAGTCTCCATGCAGTTTAAACCAAGTTCAATGCATCTTTTTACTTGTAGCATGTGCTGTTCTTCCAATGATGGATACTTTGATTCTATATGCGACCTTTTTGTCCAGTTTTTAGATACCTGTGTGAATTAGAAAAAGTATCTATTGAAATTGTAAAGTAAAGCGGCAAAATGTCACCAACAGAGACTAAATTGTTCATACTATTATGGCATTACTTACATTATCAATTAGTAACTTAGAAGAAATGTCTTGAATATTGAGGTCTCTCTTCAGTCCTGTCACTATGTCGAGAATAAGAACACCCAAACTGAATATGTCTGACTTTACTGATATTTCTCCTCTGTAATGGTATTCCGGGGCAATGTATCCTCTGTTCACATTAGCATCAGGTTATATTCTCAAAAAAAAAAAAAAAAAAAATACTGCAACTTTGAAGAGTGGAAAGATACAGAAACTAGTAAGTTCTTACATCCATCCCACAACATTTTGAGTGAGAATTCTGGTTTGTTCTTCACCAAACAACCTTGAAAGTCCAAAGTCTGTAATTTTCGGCACCATGTCATCACCCAACATTATGTTGCTAGGTTTAAGGTTCAAGTGAACTATGGCTTCACTTCGCTCCTCATGCAGAAAATGCAACCCATTGCATATCCCCAAGATTATTTTAAAGCGCATGGGCCAATCAAGTCCAGAAGATTCATCTGAAGAATAACAAAAGGAAGAAGGGATTAAATACTTCATAGAAAAGAGCTTCTCAATGATATCTTTGCGTCAAAATGGCAAAACATTTTATGTGCCCTCTATCATTCATGAGTATATATATACATTTCAAAAAAAAAATAGCCTTCATCATGTTTACTTTCTATCGTAGACCAAGACCATGTAGGATTCTGTATTTAGACGGTCCAAAAACGAAAATAAGGACACAATTATGCAACCAGGGATTACAATACCATACAGTAAATGTATTTGTCTAGGCTTCCCTTAGACAAATATTCATAGCAGAGGAATTTTTTTCTGGAACATCTGAGAGAAAATGTCTGCCATTTTCTCCACCAATTTCTTTTCTACTTGGTAACAAGAACCAAGTAACCTGACTATATTTCTGTGCTCCAGAGTCTGGAGATTGCCCGCCTCATTCTGAAACCGTTTATCATGAACTCCGGATGTTCGCACAAGCTTCTTCACAGCAACCAGTTGTCCACTCTGAAGTGTGCCCTGTTTTGGTTCCATGTTAGTATATGGTTTCAATTTTTTTTTACTAGTTATAGTTAACTTCAAAAGAATGAAAGCATGAGACAGAAATTATACCTTATAAACCACTCCGAACGCACCATGTCCAACTTCACTTGAGAAGTCTTTTGTGATTTCCTTAAGGAATTCTAGCTTTGGCTCCCTTGGAAATGCACTTGATATTTGTGAGTTGTCCTTTAAGCTACTTTGTCTGCTGGAATCTCCCTTCATCCCCTAACTTTACAAAATAACCTTCATATGAGATCATAAATCATGTGGGGCTGCACAAAACATAACATTACAAACATCGCAGTTGCTACATCCATGCTTTTCCGAACAAGAATCCTGTACTGTACATAACAGATAGCCTGGTCAACCTCTGCCTCTCTTTGATTGATAGAAGAAGAGGTAAGATAAGTCCAATACCTATGCCCTTTCATTAAGCCTATGTATACATTGCAGGCCATTGACATACAGAACTAGATATATTGATACATGAGTCAAATCCACAAACTTTAGGGTTTGTAAAGAATTTGTGGAGAAATTACAGAGAGATAATCGTGACTGTTTGCACTTGGGAAGAACATGGATAATATGCTATGCCCACATAATACAAAGGTAGCGAACCTCCTGTGTACTTTCAAGAAACAGATTGTTCCTAAGTCGCTAGTAAATCAGAAATTTAATAATTGAAATCCTGATGACATGTCAATTTGGTAAAAAGAAGAGGAAAAATTCACGCCCCAAAGAACACAGATTCTGCATCAGCTACAACCTGAGAATACCTGAAGCAATGCTATCTGTTTCTGAGACAATAAGCCGGAGAGCTCTGACCGGTGATCAGACACAACCTGGAGATGGGTGGGTGTGGGAGACGAAGGGCTATAGGTTTTGGGGGAAGGATGGGAGATGCGCATCGGCAGAAGCAGCTGTAAACTCTTCTTCCAATAATGCCTGTGTGAAGCGTTGACTTGACTTGCTGCGACTGGGGAACTGGGACTGGGCGGGGACTTGACTTGACGGCGGTGGCGCAGACCGCAGACGCAAGAAGAGCTGGGCGGCGGAGCTCGGCAGGCCGCGGCGCGGATGCGGGCGAAGCTGAGCAGCAGACCCCGCGGACGCGGACGCGGCTGGGGCAGCGGCGGCGCGGACAATCCACCGCAGCGGCGTGGCGGGACTGGCCGCCCAAATCCCCAATTCTGTGCGCCGTCCCGTAGACAACGGGTTAAGAAGAAGTGCACGGTCAATCAATTTCAAATTTATAGTTAGATTCGTAGAGAATAATTTTAACATTCGTACCATAATTGAATTTACTACAAAAAATATATCACGGGTCTGATTGGTTTGTGGTCAATATTTGTCATGTCAAGGATTTAGCAAGCCAAAGTTATATAAAAAGAATTACCATAAATTTGGCACGCCAAACATGAGATGTTGTCAAGTTTTGATGACAAACCAAACAATAGCTAAAATCATAGCTTGCAAAAATATTTGGCTTGGCATATTTTAAACACTTATCCTATAGCACAGTCGTTTGGGTTCTGGCTTCTATCCCAGGCCAGGCGATGCAAGCCGCGGCGCGGATGCAGGTGAAGCTGAGCAGCAGACCCCGCGGACGCGGTCGCGGCTGTGGCAGCGGCGGTGCGGATAATCAACTTCAAGT
Organism: Hyparrhenia diplandra; assembly: GCA_015847255.1. NCBI lineage: Eukaryota > Viridiplantae > Streptophyta > Magnoliopsida > Poales > Poaceae > Hyparrhenia > Hyparrhenia diplandra. Next base: position 1,004,722 of record JADLZK010007534.1, read on the forward strand.
TTATTTTTTTGTCAAAAACTCAAATTTAATTAGATTCATTCATAGAGAATAATTTTAACATTTGTATCGTAATTAAATTTACTATAGAAGTATATTATGGGTCCGATTGGTTTGCGGTCAAAATTTGTTATGCCAAAGATTTAGCAAGCTAAAGTTATATAAAACAAAATGTCATAAATTTGACAAGCCTAATATGAGAGGATGACAAGTTTTGATAACAAACCAAACAATAGCTAAAATCATATAGCTTACAAAAAATATTTGGCTAAACATATTTTGGACGTCAACCAATAAAATATTCATTATATAGTACTCTTGTTAAACTAAATACAAAAAGGATTATATAATACTCTTGTTAAACTAAATACAAAAAGGATTGTATTAGGCACATGTACAAATAAGATAGGGGTTGCCTGATGAGTTTCTCTTGGGGTTATTCCTCTTGCTATATAAATTTCCACAATGACTTATAGAGCTAGCTGGATTTCAATCCATCTACAAAAGATCGACTTCTAGAGCCGGTGGGTTATAACTAACAACTACAAAGGGATACATAGGGCGTGTTTGCGACCCCGACCCAGCAGCCTGGCTACGCTCCTGGGCTGCAAGTCGTCATGTTTGTGATCTTGGCTCGCATCGAGCTCGGCTCCTGGCAGCCAAAAGGCACCCCTCCGCCTAGCTCTCCGGGATACGCCGCTAGGGTTCGTTTCCTGGGAACACGGCTCCGCGCGGCGTATGTGGGCGATTTGGGCTCCGAGTTGGTCTCTCAGCCCGGCTGAGGAATGGTTGCTAAACACCATCTCACCTAGGCCGGGCTCAGATGGTACATGGGTGCAAACAATTGTGTTGCAACACTTGGGTTGCCCAACGGTTGGGCTTGGGCCAGCCCTTGTACAGGGTCGCAAACACGCCCATAGATATCTCCATAGAGATGGGTGGAGCTGTGGGTGGCGTATGTGAAAACCATTCTAGCCGTCGCCAAAACTTTTTTTACAGTGATAATTCTAGATTAGGGAAAGACAGATTTTTCAATTTAGTTACATCTAAAAAATAATGTCAATATATATTTTTAATTAGATTTATTATTAAATATATTGTTTAATTAATCCAATATTTATAAAATAATATATTTACTATATTAATTTAATTTAATTAGCCTAGAATTGTTTGACTGGGTAGGAGTGTGAATTGTGTTTTTTTTTTATTGCACAGAGAGGGAGCAGTCGCCAGATGGCTACCGTCTCTCCGTCAGGCGCCAATAGGTTGCTCTTCCAAGCTGCGCTGTACCCGCTCAGTGCAGAGCTTCGGAGCAGCAGGTCAGAGTGTTTGGTCGAGGGAGGAGCAGCCATTGCACGAGTTCTCTGCTCTTTGCAGCAGCATCAGCACCAGGTAGGTGATTCGTTAATGGTTTTCTCTAAATCATGTATGCGTTCCTGGTGTGATTGGATGGATAAATCATCTTTCTGTTGAAATGGAATTTTTCCTAATTGACGGCCCCCCATTCCTGAGCACGCCGGCAGGGACCAGCCACGGCCGCGGCTACCTCGGTTTCTTTACATCTGTACCGTCCCACGCATTAGGTGCACTCATACTCCGCTCCATCTACCTCCTTGATCCGGTCCTCAAGCACTACAACCCCGCGTCAGAGGTCGGTCCCGAGCACTGGACCTGCTCGACGAATTGCTGCACTGCCGTGCAGAACAAAAAATACATGGGCCTAGGACTCTGATCTTCTTTTCTGCCGTATTTTGGCTTCGCAGTCCTCATATCTATCCTGCTCAAGGTCTGATAACGGATTGCTAATTGCAATTCACCAATCGCCATGCCACGAGCAATGGAGCTGCCTAAGCTTATTTCATCGTTTGATTATCTGATTGCTTAATGGTGGGCATTTTTTACCTCCTTGTTATTAACTTATTATATTTGATCCTCTATTTTCTTTCGTTTGAGATGGAAGTCTTTGGTAGGTTATTTATTTATTTATTTTTGGAAAAACATGGCATAAAAAGGTGTGTTTTTGTTTCTCTTGTTTGTTAAATAATGATTTAAATTATTTTGGTTATATACCTGAACATACCATCTACCCATGTCTCATGACTCATCTTATATTTTGAACCTGATGAATTGAGATGGCCACAAAATTAAAAATGCAATTGGTGGAGATGGCCACAAAATTAAAAATGCAATTGGTGTTTCAATTTTATTGCACGGAGGTTCTTGGTAGAGAATAGACATCATACTAAGAATCTTAAGTTTTTTCATATATACTTATTCATGGTATAGTATGAGCATGTTATAATCTAGGTAAACAGATGTGTTCAGTGTAATGGGTTCAAACCTAAGTAATGCATACAGATAAAGGATGTTATAATTAATTCTCTAAAGTGAACTAGAAAGTATTTATGACTATATAGTAAGTTGGAAGTCAGAAGCATGGATTTCTGTTTATAGAAGAATAAGCTCAAGTATGAACCATCGACTTTCCTAACTACACAAGATTACTTGGTTCTCTATAAGGCGTAGATCACGTATAAGTATGAATAGTAATGTTTCGAGGCAACGCAAGAAAAATATGGATAGCACAGCTGGTACGACGCCGCGATTTACTTTGGAGGAAGTACGGCGGCGAGTACGGAGTGCGAGCGCGTGGAGGTTTGTTGCGGCGGGATGGAGCCGTGATGCTATCGTGGCAATAGTGAGATGAGGAACATGGAATGATGCCAGGTGCCCTTAGGGAGATATAATCTCAATCCTGGGCTAAGCTTTTACTAATAATAGATAGGGACTCTTATAGTCCTGAATACAATCGACTCTTACTAGATTCTAGCTAGGGACTTAACAAACTCAAACTAATCTTCAATCCAAGTATAGGACTCCCATGAACTCACTAGCCTACACCTGGTCCGGTGCATCCCTAGAATCGGCCTCATCAGCCACCTTGACCCCCTTTCCTCTTGTACACGTTCCCCACCATAACATCTCTCCCTCCCTTGGCAAACAGCTCGTCCTCGAGCTGAAAGTCCAGGAAGCGAGCTCGAAATGCGTCCAGTGGCTCCCAGGTATCTTCAGTGTCCGGAAGGTGCGCCCAATGGATCCGCACATGCCAGGCGCCGCGACGGAGTTGGGCACGGACTGCGCGCTCGGGCTGGAGTAGAGCGCGGCCGTGGCAAAGAGGAGGCAGGGCCGGCGGAGCTGCAGGTGGTGTGTCACCGCTGAACGGCTTGAGGACGCCGACGTGAAACACATCATGGATGCAGGCACCATTGGGGAGCTGCAACCTGTACGCCACCTCGCCGACACGCTCAAGCACCTGAAAAGGAACTGCATAGCGGGGGCTCAACTTGCCCCAGGGGCCGGGCAGCAGAGATTGCGCCGAGCGATGAAGGAGACGGAGCCATTCCCAGTCACCAACGTTGAACACCAGCAACCGATGGCGCTCGCCATAGTATTTCTTGGCATACCCCTGAGCTTGAATGAGACGGTCTCTGACTTCAGCGAGAAAATCATCCCTGTTTTGGAGCAGTTGATCGACAACATCCGTCCGTGCAGAGCTAGCTGTATAGGGAACCAAAGCTGGAGGTGGCCGGCCATATACCACCTGGAAGGGGGTCGTCTGCAGCGCGGAGTGATAGGCCGTGTTGTAACAGTATTCGGCCCAGGGCAGCCACTCCAACCACGCCCGTGGACGATCTCCGGTGATGCAACGCAGGTACATCGCAATCGTCTTGTTCACCACTTCAGACTGCCCGTCGGTCTGTGGATGGAACGTCGTGCTCATCTTCGACCTTGACACCAGCCGGGTTGAACAGATCGCGCCAAACATTTCCGTGAAAAACAGGGTCACGGTCATGGTCCACGACAATTGAGCCGAAAACCATGGCGCACCACGGCATCAAGAAGAAACGCCCGAGCCACCGAAATCGGCGTGTAGGGTGACCGAACGCAATGAAGTGCGCGTATTTGGAAAACATGTCCACCACAGTGAGGATGACACTCTTGCCATTGACCTTCGGAAGACCTTCAATGAAATCAGGGGAGATATCCTCCCACACCCGCGATGGAACGGGCGTGCCTGTAACAAGCATGGCCGGGTGGAGTGCCCCGGAGACAGCGTCTTGTTCAACGTGAGGGGGGCAAGTGGCACACGAAGCGAGCGAACTCCCGGACCATTTGCGGATCATGGTCCACGATGAAGTCGCTTTCGCGGGCGTTGGAGTGTTTTTACGCATGCCTTCATGGCGGGCGGTATGGGATGCGACCAAGGCCCGGAGGACCTCAAAGAAAACGAGGACGCAGGATCATAGATGAAGGCTGGCACAAACACCCAGGAAGTGCCCGGGATGAGGCCATCAACAACCTGCCACGGCGCACCCGGTCGATGACGATGGAGTCCGCAGGCGCCCGGGCTTTAGTATCTTGGAGCTCACGACGGAGGGCATCAAAGAGGGCAAATGAGGGCGCCGAGATGGCGTTCAACGATGAGTCGTCCTCCAGCCGCTGAGAGAGGGCGTCAGCCACCACATTAAGACATCCCGGCCTGTACTCCACAGAAATGCCCCATAAATACGGACGCCAGTGATGAACAACTTGCACCAGGCCAATCAGCTCTCTCTCATATGCAGCAAGTTTGAGGTGACATTGTGCAAAAGGCCTGCTAAAGAATGCAATGGCGCCTTCGCCCTGATGGAGGACCGATCGGATAGTATAGCAATGGTGGATGACTACCCAAAACCGAACCCAAAACGACGCATCACAATCCACCGCGGAAGCCCCTATCGGTTGGGTAGCCGCAAGGACGGTGCCGTGGTCGTGAGAGCGGGCGAACTTGAGTGCATCGAACGCTGCCTGAGCCTCTGGAGACCAGCAGAAACCTTCCTTCCTGAGCAACCTCGTGAGGGGGGCGGCCACGGCGCTGAATCCTTGAATGAACCGGCGATAATACCCCGCGAGTCCGAGGAACCCGCGCAGGGCGCGCGCTGAACGTGGATGTGGCCAGGTCTTGACGGCATCTACCTTATCACCATCCATAGCAACGCCATCCCCATTGATGATGTGACCAAGATAGCCTTAACCCCCTTCCTCTTGAAGTTGTTGCAAAGGAGCATTTCTATTGCGCTTCATATGGAGGGGTGAATTTTAAAGGAATTGTTGTAATGCCTCCATGACAATGACAAGTCGGAGATCTTTGGGGACCAAGTTTCCACAATGAGACGTAGATAAGAATGTCATCAAAGAAAACGAGGACGAATTTGCGGAGGAACGGCTATAGCACTTTGTTCACTCTGAAACATAGCCGGCGCGTTGGTCAGACCGAATGGCATGACGAGGAACTCGAAGGGTGCATCCTCACAGGTCGATGAGGATATAGTTGGTGAAGGTGGTACGGGAGGTGGGAGCGCAAGTCCAATTTGGAGAAGAATTGGGCACCTGGTGGAGAGCTCGGCCCGGGAGCTCTTCAACTACAGGAATTGGGAACTTGTCCTTGACGCCACACCGTGTGCGCGTTCGTGGCCCTTGGGCGACCAGAGACTGTAATCCCACAAAAGCGCCACGATTGGTCCCGCTTCTTCACTAGGAGCACACGGGAGAGCGAGAAGGGCGGAGAAGGCGGATCATCGCATGGAAGACGGGGTACTCGGCCGGATGATGCCCCCGGGGCGAGCATGGGTGCACCGCCATCGAGCCTCTAACTCGTCCTTCTGCAAATGCGGGTATCTGTAGGGGCGGACGGCCACTGGAGCTGTTCCTGGAAGCAAGTGGACTCGATAATCACAAGCACGGGCCGGTGGCAGGCCGAACGGCTCTACAAACACCTTGGCGAAGGACTGCAATAAGGTGTCCAGTAGGGGTCTGTTGGGGCAGCCAGAGATGGATTCTTGCAATCCGGTAGGCCCCGAGGACATCAAGCGGTCGGACCCAATCCCACGCCGAAGAAGACCCAGCCTTCTGCTCATCGCCATCGCCCGACGCTTGCGGTGAAAGCCACGCACAAATCTTCAAAGTCCCAGAGAATAGGCCCGGTATCCGCGCGGGAAGCGGATGCGAGATAGTATAGCGGTCGATGCCGAAGGACTCGACCGCGCAATCCCGATGCCTATGTCGCGCGCGAATCCAGTGCACGCCCCACTCGGTCACCGTTGGCCACAATGACACCAGCCCCTGGACACGGCTGCATGGAGAGGCCCAGCTGACGAGCGATGTCCCCGTGCACAAAGTTGTGGGTGGATCCTGTGTCCAACAGAGCCACAAGCTGCTGTCCCCCGAGCTGCACATAAACTTGCATGGAATCCGGCGTTCGAACCCCGGCGATGGCTGGAAGAAAGAGGGGGAGATCAAGACAACGTGTGGGAGAGGAGAACTCGTGGGTGATCCGCCGTCTTATGGTCAAGGGGTAGCAGGAACAGCATCGACACGGGGCCAACTTGTGGTGGGATGTAACAAGCCGTAGCCGGAGGTGATCGAGGTGGGGGGAACCGAAGAGGCGGTTGGAGTTGGGACAGGGCAAGCCGTGGGAAGGAGGCGGGAGGTGGGTGGCGGTGGGAGGCGCCGGGGCGCGAGGCCTTCCAAGAAGAGTGCGCATGATATGAGCCTGGAGAACCTCCCCATCTGAAGAAGTTACGGGCAAGAAAATGCCTTGCGAGAGAGGAAGAATGGCGTTGTGACAAGGGCGCCAAGAGCGTCGTTGATGGGGAGTGGGTGGGATAGGGTGGAAAACGGCACTTAGCACGCAGTGGGGGAAAGGGATAATATTTGAGCCCTTAAATGCTCGGTATGTGAGAGGTGGCGGCGGACCGAAAGCCGACACGCATGACAAAGATGGCGCATGGCGGTACAAGAGGTTGCCTAAGCCGAAGACCAAAATGCCGATGCGGGATGACCGACCGGGCGATGGTGGCCGTCCGCGATAGGTTGGGCGGCGGTAGCGATGGTGAGGATGTGATGGCCCGGGGCGAGGGGCAGCGATGGCGCAGAACCCACAGAGGTGGCAGGTGGAACCATTCCCCGATGGAACCGGGGAAGGGTCGAGAGGGTACCAAAGATCCGGAGTGGTGTGGTAGGAAGGCCCCCGAGTCGTCAATCCCGGTCGGTGGTGTCGCCCCATTGTGGGAAGCGTGATCCGGCCGGGCAATGCGGTGGAGGGTGGAGGGCCCGACATTGGCTCGTACCAGATTGGTACGATGCCGGGATTGGCCCGGAGGAAGTACGGCGGAGCACGGAGGTAGAGGAACGGAATGCGAAGAGCCTGGAGGTGGGGCGGAGGTTTGTTGTGGTGGGTTGGAGCCGTGATGCTATCGCGGCAACAGATGAGGAACAGGGAACGATGCCAGGTGCCCTTAGGGAGATATAATCTCAATCTTGGGCTAAGCTTTTACTAATAATAGATAGGGACTCTTATAGTCCTGAATACAACCGACTCTTACTAGATTCTAGCTAGGGACTTAACAAACCAATCCTAACAAACTCAAACTAATCTTCAATACTCCCACGAACTCACTAACCTGCACCTGGTCCGGTGCATCCCTAGAATCGGCCTCATCAGCCACCTTAACCCCCTTTCCTCTTGTACACGTTCCCCACCATAACAACAGCACACATATATGAAGAAAACCATTAGGTCTATTTAGATTCTTCCAAAATTCATTTGGAGTAGTCCATTCAGTAGGAATTTTAAAGGAATTGTTGGGTACCATTCCTTAATTTAAATACTTCTTTGCATAATGATTACAATGAAAATATATTTGGAGCAGCAGTTCTGCTGTTGATGGAAGGAATACACTGTGATAGTTTCCACAATGAGATGATAAAAGAAAGAATCTTATTCTAAAAGGAACTTTAGGCTGTCTATGATTAGTAAACATGCTTTATCTATCTTGGATATCGATCTGTCATCTTCTGGAGGCAATATGCTTGAAACTCTCTGGGACAGAGGCCTAAAAAAATTCCATAGGATATGTTAGTATTGGCAGAATGTAGCATGAACCATGGTCCATATGATGTTGTATGTGTTGGCTTTTTGGATCAGAAAACATAGTCCAAATTATGAGTAGAAGGCAAGAAAAATAGGAGTAGATGATGCACATATCTTGATTGTAACTTTTTAACTATACAAATGAGGGGAAAATCCCATTCCTTTCTAACATATACATGGAACTCAGATTACTTAACAATTGATGCAAACTATGGTCTCTTTGTATCATGTATAGTTGGACCTGAAAGTTATAATGTCCTTAGGCCAAAGCATCCCCTAAGTTTCCAATTATTACAAGTAAACTCATCAGCAAGTTCTATTTAGAATGACAGGGCTTGAGCATAACTGCAAACCATTTTGGCCTTAGATTTTTCAAAACTGGGTAGCATTTCTGCAAGAAAATGATCAAAGGGATTAATTGTTCCAGTGTTCATATTTCATACCTCATTCCTGCATTGCATTGAGCTTTTCAAGAATATCCGCTATGGAAGGTCTCATCTTGCGCTCATTTTCCACACATTGTAACCCAATTTCAACACACATTTTGATTTGCTGGAGGCGATCTGGATCAAATGATGTGTACTTGGATAATATGTGGCCATCTGTCCAACTTTTTTGTACCTACAGGTTTCAATGTTCCTCTTGTTATTATATCATATGCAAACTAAATCTAATTTAGTCTATTTTTAAAAAAATGAATCGTGAAATACCAAATAACATGATCTTACTTTCTCAATAAATTTTCGTCCACACTTGTCTTCAGCATTAGGAATATTCTTTTCTCCGGTGCTTATCTGAATGATTAGTAAACCCAAACTATATATGTCTGACTGGGTAGAGATTTCACCTCTATACAGATATTCTGGAGCCATATATCCGCTGAACAGAGTTCATTAAAACTTATTTAGTGTGGATTCTTAAAACTGGACTCTAGTAATAATGGAAAATAGTCATTTCATATTTTTTACTTACAATGATCCCACAACATTTTGAGTGTTCATTCGGGTTTGCTCTTGACCAAAGAGTCTTGAAAGTCCAAAATCAGCAATTTTAGGGATCATATTGTCACCCAACAAAATATTTTCGGGCTTAAGATCCATGTGAACAACAGGCTGACCCATTCCCTTATGTAGGAAATGTAAACCGTTGCAGATTCCTTGAACTATTCTAAACCGTGTGTCCCAGTCGATTCTATTAGATTCAGCTGAAGAAGTAGAACATAGAGATATGTAAGTAATCTTTACAGAAGCAAAAATCTTATTGTACTAATGACACATTTTAAATTTTTCTTTTGGTTTACAATATGACTTTTCATAACTCATGTATCTTCAAGTAGCAACTTTAAACTCAACAGGATGCAAACATTGAAGGAACTAAATAGTGGCCAATGCTGTCCAATATTGTAGTACATATACATACCAAACAGATACTTCTCAAGGTTTCCCTTTGGTAGATATTCATAACAGAGGAAAACTTCAACAATATCTACAATGATATATCTTCCGTTGTGTTGCACCACCTTCTTCTGTGACTCATGACAGTAGCCCACCAACTTCACTATATTTTCATGCTGGGCTGCCATAAGATTACAGACCTCATTATTAAATGTTTTGTCATTTGCCACAGGAGAGTTTTCCCCAAGTTTCTTCACAGCAATCATTTCCTCATTCTCTGCAGTTCCCTATGTCAAGTATCATATATTATGTATATTGGCATGCTGACATGTGTTCAGTCAACTTGAGATGACAGTAAAAATTTCAGGCGTAATAATCGTACCTTGTAGACTGTTCCAAATGCACCTTTACCAAGTTCTCGCTCAGGGGAGAAATCGTTTGTGATTTGCTTCAGAAAGCTTGCTGGTATGTCCTTGGGCAATGTGCTTAGAAGACTAGCCGTGGTGTTAGTACTCATCTCTGACGATTTAGAAATTTTTTATCTGAGTGACTGAAAGACACAACACAAGATATGGTTAGAACATCTAATTGATGGGAATATGACACAGTACTTATAAACAACTTATGCAAGAAAGAATAAGCTTAAAAAACATTAGAAAATAACCTAGTGTTTGGATATGTGATGCTTTGTTGCAGTGCTGCATATAGTATTTGGTTCAGATTTGAACTACTACATCCTAAGTTTTATTTGGCATACCCTCAACTGGAGTTAATCTAAACTAGCATTTTATTTGCTACTAGTTTGAAAGGTTTAAAAAGTTGGGATATATGCATCTGGCCATCCCCAAATCAACCAGGAATGATTGTATCCCTGAAAGATTCAGAGTGATCCAGGTTATGCTGAAACTCTGCATCTATCAGGCGTCAGGACAGTTGCTGTAGGGCTTTCAGATTTGTTTCCCTCCCTCGAATTAGATATGACAAATGATTCATTACTAACTTTTGTTCAAAGCAGAATGCAGGTCTAATAGAACACGCTTTGAAATGTGCAGGAGCATACAAATTCTATTACTACAGATGCATTGAATCAAAGATAACAGTGCGCTGCAATGGCAAGCGAGAACAAGCACAAGGTTTTGCAAAATTCATGTGAAGAACAGCGAGGACATCAAGAAGGCTGACCTGAAACAACAGCAGGAGGATGCAGAGCTGCAGAACGATAGGACTGGGAGAGACAATGAAGTGTGGGTCTATATATAAAGAAGATGGGATGGAGCAGAACACACATTTCATTTCATTTTAGGTACTGTACGTGCTGACTGACGGGGAGGAAACGCGCTTCGATCTTGGAGACTTGGACGCGTCCCGGCCGAGATGGAGGTAGCTACGACGCGGGTCAATCTGACAAGTCAATGGCCAGACGCGTTTCTGTCAGAAAAAGTTTGTTTATTCCAGAGTTCAAATTTCTGTTCATTGGAACGTAGAGTACATACACAGAGATAAGAGACAAATTCCACGGTAAAGCACGTTCCCATACCTGATGTTGTAGACTTGTATATATACGGACATGAGCCTGCGTGGCCATGCGAAATGGTGAATGAATTGCCTTGCAGTTTTGGAACTGCAGGGATCTAAGGTCCAATGTCCACGTAACTTCTATGTTTCTTCGTGTAAGGGATTCTACTAACGAAATGCAAAAGCTTACAACCGAATTAATTTAGTTACTTCCACTTTAATGGAACCGAAGTTAATTTCAGAGCACTTGTTATTACGGCATGTTATAGTCAACTTCATTTTGCATTTACAATGTTCACTTTTTTGGTGGAATTCCAATGAAAGTAAGCTATAACAACGTTTATTAGTAGTACCAAGGGCGGACCCAGCTTTTGAGCACCGGGGGTGCGCCGAAATTTGTTTATATATAAAAATCGGTAAACTGTTAAATAATTGGGTAAAATCATATAAAACGACATTAAATCTTAATATAAAAAGAATCAAATGTCTTTGTTCCTCTTCATATTTCAAGCATCAAGATGACTGAAAAAAGTTTAGTCATCTTGCCGATTCTTTTTATAAAACCAGATTATAATTAGGAAGACAGGAAGAAAGGACTCACAATCATGAATAGCCGAAATCCGAATTAAAGATGCCCGATGGCGGCAAACGCGAGCGCCGAGCGCGATCACGTCGCGACGGCGAATCAGCCAAGCCCTATTGTAGCGGTACGCGATGTCGGCGTGTCGCCTGTAGTGTAGACCCCTGGGCGTGAACTCGCCCAGTTGCCCCCAGCGCCTCTGCCACGACGATTCGACTCCTGGGCTGCGGGCTAAGCCTATCGGTACAAGCTATCTTACGTAATCACGTCTTCACGAGAACCGGCCTGCTGCACTCGGAAGGCACATGTAATCACGAAATCACTAGCTGGAGACCTGGAGTATGTATGTATGACAGGCGGGCCAAGGGGGGGTGTCGGTGGACCCCCCATGACCCCCCAGTGGATCCGCCACTGGCTCCAGCTATCGACCACGACTCTTTCTCTCGAAGCCTCTCTCTTTTCTCTTCACATCATTGTCTACCATTTTGGTGTCGGCGATGGGCTTGCGAGGTTGGAGTTTGTCGGATTCGAAGACCAAGTTGGAGCTCCGCGACTAACGATGATTTCATCTCGTCGTTGACGACGAGTGTCTTCCGCGGCTCTCTTCAAAGCGTTTGTGCGATGGAGCGCCTCCGGATCTGAGATTGGATGGTGATGGCCGACGTCAGTGATCCCCGCCGGCGAGGATTTCTGGTGTCTTCGACAAGCAATGGGTCTAGGGACCTGATTGTAATTTCTTATTTTCTTGAGTAGTGTAAGATGGGTGGGACAAATGTCTTCTGTATCCTTATACGGAGTACCTGTATTCAGTGGTGTATTTATACTTTTTCCTTACTCAGTAATACAGGCATGTTTGATTAAAAAAAAACAACGTAAAAATAGGATCAACTTTTTAGTTTTTGTAGCAATGCACGAAATTAATTACCTAGTATACTCATAAGTCTAAAAGGTCATTTTACTTTATGCGTTGTTTAAAAATTGTAAAATATATACTTGACCATTGTATGATGCTGTCATAATAACTCTTACCAGCTAGGAATCAATCAATATATCGAGCGTGAAGCTTAATGCAGAATTTTTTTTTTCCCCACACAAGGCGCAAGGGGTAAATACGGTGATAAAAAAAACCTAATTTATTTATTTTGTTATTAATACTATAGTAATAAAAAGGATCAAAGGGTAGTGACGGTATAATAAAAAAAGGGACCCTCGCCTAAAACCTTTGTGCCGAGCGGTGGCGGCCCTGGCGGGAGGCCGATTCCGATTCCTCTTCTTCCTTCCAGCACGCGCCGCATTTTCGGAAGCGAATTCAGTGGGGACAGTCCCCACTGGACACCTTTCATCCACGCATGACGCGTGTCTATTCAGCCGCTGGATAACTCGGCTCGGCTCTTCGGCACATCCGGCTGATCGCTCGGCTCACTGTGAAGCCGTGAGAGCAGCCCAGGGCTCAGTTTCGTTTGGTACGGTACGGCTGTACCTCTCCGCCGCCGCCGCCGCCGCCGCCGCCGCCGCCTGACACATCCGCAACCACTATCCAGTCGGCAGTCGCTGGGGGAAGCTCGGTCATCAGGGTCGTTGAGACGCAGTTGATCGGAACCCTAGCTCCGCCGCCGTGGACAGGCCATGCGCGCGCGAGACGGAGGGGTCCGGGAGGGGAATAAATTCGCTAGAGCATCGCCGCGGCGCAACCCCTCTCTCTGCCTCGTCGTCCGGCTCCGCATCCCACCGTGTGAAGCCCCGGCCACCACGGATGGCGCGCTCGGGCGAGCTCTGCCCCGGTCACCGCGGCGCGTCCACTCTGCGTCCGCCGCGGCAAGCTCCTCTGCGTCCGCCTTGGCCCTGCCGACCATGGCGTTCTCCTCCACGTCCGCCTCAGCTTCAATGGCGTGGTCGTGGTCAGCAGCGACGTGGACGGCCTCCACGACTTCAGGTTGGAGGCCGCCGCCCTCTTCTTCGCGCCCGTGCGCGCCCTCGTCCTCAACCTTCCGCACCACCATGGATTCCGCGCGGACGCGCTCGTGCTTCTGACCCGCCTCGTTGCGCTGCTGGACACGGAGGTGCGGGCTTCGCTCAACAGCATCATCCCCATGCAGTTTGCCGTGCTCGGCGACCTCAAGGTGCTCATCATCTCCGGGAACAAGCTGGCCAGAGAGACACGGCTCGGGCTCGACATCCTCTTCGCTACCCGCAAGTCCGTTCCCGGCGAGCTCCCACAACTACTGCCTTCAAGGTGTTCGACACCATGTCACTACCATGCTGGGACGTTGCAGAGCATATCCAGCCAAGGTATTTCACTACAAACCTTTGAGGTCTGGTGAGGTAGTAGTGTATCACACTCTGCTTCCCGCATTTCCTTTCAAAGAGCTGTAGGTGAAAAAAAACACTTCCTTCCTAAACTAAAACATCATCCTACAATTACAAGTAGTACTGCCCACACGATATTACGCTAATCATTAATCTTGAACCTTGTAATAGCACTCATCCATGGCTCTGTTTCCTGGATTTGCAGTTTAACTTACACTATGCAGTCGCTATATTTCTCATTGTTTTTCATAAGGTAGTCTTGCAAGCCCTTTGTAAATAAGCTAGACAAAGTGAGCATTAGCTCCAACTATATCCTGGCCGTCAAAGTATTGCAGCTTATATAGATCATTTCTCATGGTTGATAACAGAGCACAAACCAAACGGAACAATAAGATGATTAAACATTGAATGGAAGAAACAGTTGCTGATTTGGTGTCTGAATCTGAAACTTGAGTTTGGAGGATGCCTTCTCTTGTCTGCAACTAAGACCACTAACTATCGCATTCGACCCATCATTCTGAAATTTGCTGCATTGTTTCATTTAGCTACAATCTTTCTTGCATGACTCTAAACTATGTCCATTTGCCTGCAGCTCCAAGAACCATTGAGCAGACAGGTAAGAATTGGTTTTGTCTGCACACACGGGAGAAACCTGAGCTAGCTGGAAGACTACATAGTTGCTGGGAATTATCAAAAGTTGATGGGAATTACATAGCTACAATCTTTCTTGCATGACTCACCCATGCATACTCACCTGATGGTGCTGCTGTTCGGCTCTATTCTACAACCAATGCATCTCATGCTGTTCAGAGGGTGTCTGAGGCAAATTTTGCTCAGAATCTACTGCAGTTAAGACAACCATGGCCTCCTCCTATATTGTTTGCATGCTTAGGTGATGGAGTATGTATTGTTCAGGCATCTTGGTTCTCATTTTCTTCTGGCACCTTGATCTCAGTCAAGTGCAACTGCAGTTTCAGATGCGGTTCATTGCAGTATGTATTGCAACTGTTGCTGGCTGTCGGAACAATGAAGACCTGCTGCTATATGAGTGGAGAGCCATGCATCTTTCACAAGTTATTTTCTAATTTTAGTGGGGTGCATTCCCATGATGGCGCTACTAATGAGAGTTTGATTTTTGAGCACTCATTTTCTCCGAAGGATCAGATGATGTCTCGGCATGGTGAATATTTTATTATAGCCCATCTGATGCATTGCCGTTGTTTGAATGGACATATATCTGACATGTTGCTGCAACTCTCTTGGTTGTCATCTGTTTGGACCCGCAATTCAGTGGTTTCTAGACTGTACAAGGCTAATGCTCTTGCTGCTCTCAGATTATGCGATCACTTGGTTAGCAGTTACATTTTTCAGCTAGAAGGGACCTATGCACAGTTTGATTTCAAGAATTTTGATTTCCAGAAGGGCAACTTAACTCATGAGCATTGCCAGTTGCTGAAAGATGATATTGGCTTTATGGTACTTGCAAGTCAGATGGCCTCTGAAATCATTCAAAGTGGATGGTTAATAGCACAGCTTAATCTATGGCTACTCTGGAATAATATGAGTGGAAATCAGTTGTTTATGCTTGTGTGTGGCTGCTATTCCATTATATGGTGGAGCTAAATTCTGTTGCAAGCAGCATGGATTGTCTAAATTGGATACTCTGAACCACCCATGGATAGTTAAGTAGGATCATCTCAGATAACAATCATGCACTTAGTGTGAGTACAGTGTCTTGGCGAATCCTACTACATCAGCAAGATTGCAACTCTGCGCTCTCTCCTTTTCCTGCAGGTAACATGAATTTGAGGAACGAGCAACCTGATGCTCCATCTATGGTGATGCCCCAAAGAGACTCGGACAACAATCTCCACCAAAGAAACAGATTCATTCTCTTTTTTGGCTCAGCTCCCAAACTGCAGCTCAGTGCTTATGGGCGAAGCATGAGCTCTTGCACTAGCTGCTGACATTCTAAGCAAGCTAACTGCAGTTAAGGTGTCCTTCTACTCCGACAGCCAAATTCTATCAGCCTATCTTTTCAGGAGCAAGGATGAAAGAGCCCTCATACTGGAAGATCAAACCATTCACGCAGTGCTTCTTCAACAGTGTCAACGCAATACACTACAAGATCTTTAAGATTGATAGAAGCCAAAACATTATGGTTCACCTATTAGCAAATAGAGCTTTTAGAACGAACTTGAGTTCGCCTGGCTTGTTTTCTGTAACTTGCTTATACAGTAGTCATGTTTGCAGTTGCACCTTGTCTGATGCACTGCACCCAGTACTCTATGAGATGTATTACCCTCTCTCGGCAGTTTGCCGCTAAGGAATAAAGTTGATGTTTGTTGTAAAAAAAAACCCCTGTGATGGATTGTTGTTATCTTACTACTTTAATTAAATGTATAATACCAGCATGCAACATTCTGCTCTCAGGTTCATCACCTGATGCCTGTGTTCCTGCCAGTCCAATTGGAAAGCATGGTAGCCATGTTCAAAAGACAAACTGTATGAGAGCTCAATGTACACCTGTGCACATTAGCAACTGCACTTCAGTCTTGGAAACATCTTCCAGCTCCTTGCTTACATCAATAAAATATGAAAAAGGCTACATCTTGCTGGCACTAATAAAATATGAAAAAGGCTACATCTTGCTGGCACTAATAAAATATGAAAAAGGCTACATCTTGCTGGCTCCTTTCTTACATCAAGTTGCAAAGTGCATGAATATTAGCACACGAGTCATCATTTTATTCATAAAATTCTAAACGACGAGAAGTAGGCACTTCATGATGAACTTGAAGTAAGAGATTTGTATATTCTCCTTGGATTGGTGGAATGAACATGGAGCTATCTCCAAATGGCATCATCACATTGCTTGTTGCCAATGTTGTAGCAATTGCAGTAGTAGTTGAGTTCAAGTGCCCCTGCACCAATGTATACTCTCAGAATCAAAAGGGGAATTACAAACTAAAATAAATTGTTACTAAAGGAAAAGCAAGCAGATAATGAGTCCAGGTCATGTCTTACGGCCAATTCTTGTCGATCAGAAACTTCATCCCTATTTTGTGAGGAATTATTTGGATCTTTTCCTGGACCAAGAACTAGAAATATTAAAAAAAAAAAGGTTACTATTGGAGTAGCTATAATGCAGACAAAGAAACTATAATGCAAACAAAAAGTAGCTGAAATAGGTGCGATACCTTTCTTCGGATTCCTCATTGTCCGAGTTGATATATCCATCACCACGAACCGCCGGCTTCAACATATGTTCAGCTGACAAACTTGCAGCGGTCAGAAGGTGAAGAAGCTCCTAAGCGCTGGCTCTAGTTATATCGATCATGAACATCTTTCAAAACAAATCACTTATATACAATGTATATGTCATATATAAATGCACGCCAAAAATTACTTCATTGAATATAAATGCATTCCTCGCTCACCTCTGACCCTGCAATTTCTTCAGTTTTCTTAGCATCAAAGTCAAAATCTTCATCCTCAACACTGGGAAGAACACTCTCGCTCAGGTCACCGTGGGCAGCTGGTTGCATTTGCATCGCTAGGGCAAGCTTACGGCGACAGCTTGTACCATCAGCCTTGGATCCTAGAGCATGGACGACGCGAGGAAGCAACAACTAGATTGCAAATTTTGTTAGAAGCTCCCGATCACTAGCTACTTACATGGTAAGCATCCATCGCTATCAGACCTGCCAGAGTCAAGACGTACTGGTGACTTAGCCTCGGCGATCGGCGCGCGAGCTTCTTCAGGCGAGCTGCGGGCGCTGGTGAGCGGCGTTGGGCCCGGTCCAGTGCGGCGGCCTCGAGCGTGCCACGGCCTCAGATGCACAGCAGGCTTGAGCGCCGATCGGGCGCGTGCGCGTGCAGCGACGCGCGGCGGCCTGCGTGGATGCGATCGCGTCGCGCCGCCGGCGAGCTGCCAATGTGGATATCACGCGTCTCGATTTGGATTTCGAACAGCCGCCGCGGGAATCGACATCCTCCTCTCGCAAGTCGCAAGTCGATTGCTCCTTCTCTACGAAGGAAACCAGGTGGGCCCGTAGCCTTCTCTACGAAGAAAGAAACCAAAGTGGCTGGCTCCGTCCGTGTGTAGTTTTGGGATGAAAGCTGAGATACGAGCCGAGCTGTAGCTCAAGCCGAGTTTGCCGACTGCGGCTCAGATGGACACGCGTCAGACCTAGGCTATACGTGCCCACCGCCAGCGGGTGGGGACTGTCCCCATCGAATTTATTCCCGCATTTTCCCGGGCGATAAAACCCAATCGTGTTTGCGCCGCCTTCCCCGCGCCTCCATAGCAATCGATCCCAAGAATTTTCGATTCCCTCAATCCCGATCTCGATCTTGCGACCACAGCACCGCGCACTCGCATCGCGATCTCGACTCTGCCGGCGGCCCTCGGTTCCTCGAACCGATCCCAGCGATGCCGCAGCTGTCCCGCCGTCCTCGCCCGTTCGCTTCCCTCGAGCAGTCACCGCCTTTGGATCCTGCTTCGATGCCTCCTCCTCCGGACCGACCCTTGGCGGCGGTGAAGAAGACGAGGCTGCCTCTTCTCTACGCCATGGACCGTGTGTTCCTCTTCTGGGGCAGGACTATGATCGGGCTCGACATTGCGACCTGCCTCGTCACGCCCCTCTCGATCTGGCTCTTCGACTTGGTCCCTGAGGAGGCCCGCTTCTGGACCTGCCTATATCTCTCTTTAGCCGCCTTCATGGTGGTCGTCATGTGCGTGGACATCTTCTACGATCCGCAGCCGCAGCAGCTGTCACCGGCAGCGGCAGTGCTGCTCCCACCTCCCCTCCGGAGATGGACATGTGCTAGG